>CM065714.1:92710046-92712546 GCA_033310375.1 Conus canariensis | reverse complement strand
ACAGAAATTTGTTTTATTATTAATGGATAAGCACCACAAATAGTAATATCATCTGATTGGTGGAAGGAATAGTCGTCTTTTTCCTAAAGGTGGCATCATGGATGGACTTCCGGCTCGGGGAGGAAGTGGTGGCCACTTCCGCTGAAAAGACAAGAGGCGGTGTTGAGTGTCGCTCCGGAAGTTGGACTCGTGCATCTTTTTGGGCCTCGTTGAAACGATGCTTGATCGGGAAGGATGTGTGTGTGTGTGTGTGTGTGTGTGTTTTGTGTGTGTGTGTGTGTGTGTGTGTGTGTGTGTGTGTGTGTGTGTGTGTGTGTGTGTGAGTGTACAGTGCGTTTGCGTGGTCGCGTGCGTGTGTAAGTGTGTGTGTGTGTGTGTGTGTGTGTGTGTGTGTGTGTGTGTGTGTGTGTGTGGCGCGCACGCGCGCGCGCGCGCGCGCGCGTGTGTGTATGTGTGTGTGTGTGTACGTGCGTGCGAGCGTGCACGCGCGCGCGTGTGTATATGTATACATGTGTGCGTACGTGTGTGTGTGTGTGTGTGCGCGCGCGCGTGTGTGTGCGTGTGTGCGTGCGTGTGCGTGTGTGTGCGTGCGTGCGCGCGCGCGCACGTGTGTGTTTGTGTGTGTGTGTGTGTGTGTGTGTGTGTGTGTGTATGTCTGTGTGTATGTTGAGGTGGGTGTGTAGGTGGGTGTGTGGGTTTAGGATGGCCTTGATGTTCAGATTTAATGTGGCAATGAAAATGTCTTAACTGGAAACATTTTTGTGTTTGTTTAGTGACAAGATATATTTCTGGTCTCTCGTGTATGAGCTGTCTTTGCGAGAGAGAGAGACAACTGTCAACGCGACACGCTACGTGATGTTTGTTTTTTTATTTCCTTTTTCTTCGTTTTGTTTTTCTTTTTTTTTTTTTTGCCTCGATAC
This sequence comes from Conus canariensis, assembly GCA_033310375.1. Taxonomy (NCBI): domain Eukaryota; kingdom Metazoa; phylum Mollusca; class Gastropoda; order Neogastropoda; family Conidae; genus Conus; species Conus canariensis. Next base: position 92,711,626 of record CM065714.1, on the reverse strand, counting down.
TTACAAGTGCCTCTGTCTGTCTGACGGTCTGTTTTTCTTTGTGTCCTCTCCCAAATCTCTCCATCTGTTTTTTTTTGTCTTACACGCTTTCTTTCTATCTGTCTGTTTGTCTGTTTGTGTGTCTGTCTGTCTGTCTGTCTGTCTGTCTGTCTGTCTCTCCCTCCCTCTCTCTCTCTCTCTCTCCCTCCTCCCTCTCTTTCTCTCTCTCTCTCTCTCTCTCTCTCTCTCTCTCTCTCTCTTTCCTACACGCCTTCGTTTCTATCTGTTTGTTTGTCTGTCTGTCTTCCTGTCTTCCCTCCTCCCCCCTCTCCCTCTCTCTCAATACCGATCGACCAGGTAAAGCAAAGCGCATACGCACATTACCTGAAATCCTCGAAAAAATGAACAACGTTTGTCTCCGAGCTGAAAGATTCTTCTGGATTGAACACTGCTTCAATTATCAGGGGTGTAATGGAAACATCTGTATCTATATCCAGATCTCAATCTATACATACTTTTATCATTTCCATTCTTGTTGCTGTGTCCAAGTTATTACGCTCGTCGCTCGACAATCTTCCCCTCGTTTTTATCACACACTACGCGCGACGGCCATCATCTGACTAACGATCCCCATCCCAAACAAAAACCAAGGGGGTACAAAAATAACGAACGATACCAATAACAGACAGGGAAAGAGAGGCAGAACAAACAAAACTGATTGGAGCCCCAGTCGCCAAAGAGATCCTCGAAAGGGAAAGAGACATCTATAAAAAAAAAAAAAAAAGAAAAAAAAAAAAAGAGAAAAGACGACAACAACAAAAAAAAGACCCTAGTCACAAAGTAGTTGTTACGGGGTTAGAAACATAAATGATCGGGCCAAATCGATTTTCTTCGGGCTTTTCAAAACAGAGAGAGGGGAGAGAGAGAGAGAGAGAGGAGGAGAGAGAGAGAGAGAGAGAGAGAGAGAGAGAAGGAGAGAGAGGGAGAGAGAAAGGGGGGAGGGAGACAGACAGAGAGAGAGGGAGAGAGAGGAGAGAGAGGGGGGAGAAAGAGAGGGAGAGAGAGAGGGAGGGAGAGAGAGAGGGAAAGAGACAGACAGACAGACAGACAAACAGACAGAGGGAGACAGACAGACAGACAGACAGACAGACAGAAACACAAGCAGAGACAGAGGGAAAAGGGAGGGGAGGAGATGGGATGGAAGGGGGGGGGGGGGGCGAATCAGCATACGCGAGGCTTAAGCTGACCGGAGGATCGGGAATGCTAAAAGTCTTAATGGTGTCTGTGAGCTCGAGAGAACAATGAGAGGAGACGGAAATGTGGGGGATGTGGGGGTTGGGGTGGGGGGTGGGGGGTGGGGTGGACGGTGGGTATGTGGGAGATGGGAGGATGAAGGAGGACAGGAGAGGGGGTTGGGAATGGGAAGGTGGCGGTGTAGGTGGTGGTGGTGGTGGTGTGGGGCGGAGGTGATTTTTGTTTCAGAATGAGAGAAATGGAGAAATGGTGAAAAGCAATCGTGAGAATGTTCATACATTGAGAGGTTAAAAAAAAACAAACAAAGCATACAAAAACGAAGTTTGAATTATCCAGGGTAATGAGAT
>CM065714.1:92635046-92695046 GCA_033310375.1 Conus canariensis | reverse complement strand
GCATTTATTCTTTAATTTACTTACGTAATCCTTTTTCATTTATTGACTTATTCATTAATCAGTCATTCAACTAATTCGTTTTATTCATTTCTTCGTTTATTTATTCATTTATTTATTTATTAGTTTGTTTATATGTTTTATTATTTAGCTACTCTTTAATCTGTTCATTTAGTGAAGGCCCTGTCTATTTATTGTTTTTATGTATCTACCTGTTCGTTCATTCATTTATGTGTTCATTTGTTTGTTTATCATCTGTTTATTTATTTATTTATTTATTTATTTATTGACTTATGTGTCAATTTAACTATTCATTTATCTATTCAATATCCATGTATTCGTTGTCATCAGTAGTTGCATGAGGACGAGAAAGGGCAGGAGGAGGAGGAGGAGGAGGAGGGGGGGAGGAGGAGGTGGAGGATGGTATTTGTTATCGTCTTCATCAAACCAATTTTTACATCAATTGATCTGCTGGAGAATATGTAATTTGGGAGAGAGAGAGAGAGAGAGAGAGAGAGAGAGAGAGAGAGAGAGAGAGAGAGAGAGAGAGGAGAGAGGGAGAGAGAGAGAGAGAGGAAGGAGATTCAGTCATACACATTACATTTTGCTCTCCTTGTTGTCCCCAGAACTACCGGTTCCAGACTGATGCCATGGCCCACACTCTCCAGGAGTCTTCAGACACCAGCCGTTTCAACAGAAATCAGACACGGAGACCGGTTCGCTGCGGGATTCTTCAACGCAGCTGATAACTTCGGGGTTGGCTCTCCGGTGGCATAAGATTGGCTTTGGGTATCCCGGAAGAATGTTGAAAAATGAACGTTTTGTTTTGAACTGACACTCTCAAAATGACGCATGGCTTCTGAGCCAGGGCGGCTTTGGCTGCCCATTTGCTAGCACACACGCGGGAAGATTAGCACAGAGAAGAAATCAGGAACCCCCCCCCCCAACCTTCCCCTATAGCTTGGTAATATTCCATCCATTTTGTGTACACATCTCTGATTTTTTTTAATAGCTCATTCTTTTTTTGCGGGTCCACAGCCCTACATCTTAATTTTATCTCCGCACGTTTCTGTAACTCTCTGTTCCACGGTTTTATTTGGATATAGTTCAAGTTTCCCACTGCTAATTTTATCGATAAAAGGCTTGGACCCACGATCGACACGTCACCATATTTCTGTTATGTCCTTATTTTGTCATTCGTATTTTCACATTGTATTCCTACAGAGCTCTGTATTCACTCCGCTCCATATTCTGCCAGTTCTTGTTTGTTTTCACATTAGGATTGCTACACACAGCGTTCACTCACCGCTATATTCTGCCAGTTCTGTATAATGTTCTTTTGTCCACCTCTTCCCTCGTGAGATCTTCCCCACAAACCTGCCTTGCTGGGTACCTTTGTTATTGGCTGACTCTCTTGCGTCCACGAGTTTGTTTTCATGTAGATGGAGTAAATAGAACAAACCTTGACGTCTTCCAAGTAAGTGATGCTTCCATGACCCTTTCCCCAGTGTCCAGTTCTCAGTTGCTGTTGCACACGTGGCCTCATCGCGCATGGTGTTCACAGACTGTATATGCTCGAAGTTCAGTATCATTCCCACAGCTGCGATGAGTAAAGACAACGCCTCCCTTTTGTGCCCTCCTGTCCAACTCTCCTTATGAGACGTTTGACTATTGTTTCGCCAGGCTCAGTGTTCCCATGTTTTGATATCTTAACATTTGTCAATTCTCATATCTCCAGGTCCACACATTTCGTAGTCACATTTCGTGAGCAGCAGAGAAGAGAAATGAAATCTGGAATCGTCTGGCTGCAGCTTACTTGTGTCTTGGCAATGATGGTTAACAACCGTGGACTCGCTTTACAAGAGAACGCTAGACAGAAACGCTGCAGACAGCAGGACTGTCCGTGTATCACCTGCATGTCTTTATGCTGTCAATGACAAGAAACAATGGAACTGTAATGATGATAACAGCAGTGTCATTATTACAAAAGCTGTATTGTGTTAAAAAAAAAAGGATATGTGACTAAAGCGCGTGGCAATTTTGTTCCTATATTAACGAGATGGCGTGTAGGAACTAAATATCTTCCTGTTACGCCACGGGAGTATTTATTTCTTCATTTATCTGTTTATTTATGCATCTATATAGGCATTAATTAATTTTTTTGTCTACATCTTTCAAACCAAGTGTCAAGCCCCGCGTTTACTGTACACGCATTTTATTTAATGACCTGCAGACCCATTAGGCAAAGAAAACGAAGACACGCGTTTCCACAAATGTCAGAGTAATCGTTTATATATATCACTGGGTTTTTTTTAATAGTGTAGAATTTGGTCAAAATGGAATAGCTGGGATAGAGTGTTGGAATTGTCTTTGTCTTTTTCTTTAAATTCTTTTTTTTTCCCCAGGGTTCTTTAGTTCTCTAACAATAACTTCACACACACACACACACACACACACACACACACACACACACACACACACACACACACACACACACACACACGCACGCGCACACACACACACACGAACGCACGCACGCACGCACACATACACATACAGAGAGAGAGAGAGAGAGAGAGAGAGAGAGAGAGGAGAGAGAGAGAGAGAGAGAGAGAGAGATTTGTTAGGGGATATCGTCTACAATATATTGTAAAGTACCTCTGCTTATAGATGTCCGTCGGAGAAGTGCGTCATGCAAGCTGACTTACCTCCCTTCGAGTTCGATTACACTGTATATCACGCACGTATGGATTGAATTAGAAATCACACACATGTGTGTAGCCAGTAAATAAAGTGTTTTGTTACTGTTACGGATGAGGGGAAACCATACCGCTACCCAAAAAAAAGACACCAGTTTTGTAAATATTTTCAACTGTAATTTTAACCCCTTTAACCAAAAATTATTTTAATTTTTTTTTGTTCGCCTGTATTGTAACGCGACAGTATTCAGCAATGACGCCGTATATGTTTTGCGCCATGTTGTGATTGGAAACCCAGCATACCGATTCCAGGACACGCTTTTGTTTGTTTGCTTGTTTTTCTTTTCTTTTCTTTTTAATTTGTTGTTGTTAGTTTCTTTTTTTCCTTTCCGGTTTTATGACAGTTTGCTCAAATTCCTGATATTGGTGTTCTTGTTGGCACTGCCATAGCTTTTTAGTTTTAGTTTTGTTCACTCTTCCCAGTTCTGGTGCTGATTGCTAAACAGACATGGCACATGACAGTTTACTGATTGTAAAAGTACAGATGATCTGGGGAAAATATGTCATACTACATATCAAAAGGCAGGTAAATGTTGTGAGATGTTGAATTTGTATAAAGAAATCTGCAGAATCTGACCACAGAAAATGTCTGTGACTGCTGAAACAGTGACAATGGAAACGGTCCGAGGAATTAGCATCGAATGTAGACAATCAGATAAATAAGGGCCCCACAATTACTACATCGATAAAACGCACTGTCTGAAAACAGCAGCAGCAACAACAACAACAACACCTGTTGACATCCTGAAAAGAAGTTTCAAAGGGAGGTGACTGCAGGCGGAAATTGAAACAAGAAAGAATTAGTAGTAAATCCGCCAAAGAACAGGGAGAAACCAATCACAAGACAAAAACGCGACGCGTTTTGACCTCTTGGGTCTTCTTCAGCCAAGAGAATCAACATTGAGGGTCATTAAAACGAAGAACGAGCAATCACTTATCTTCTCAAATTCGGCGCCAGATGCACGTTGAATGAAGACGTGGTCGCTGGGAAGGGGACAATGGGCGTTAAAATAACAATGATGATGATAATAACAATGATAGCAATAATATCGATGATGATGATAACGATGATGATAAAAGTGTTAAACAATAATGAGGGAATTACTACGACTTTTGGCAATAATATGACGATGGTAGTTGCAATATTTCATAGTGGCTATACACACAGAAGGGGAGAAAGGAGAAGGGTCAGAGGACTGTCGAACAGTATGGCTGTAGTGGTAACAGTGTTAGTGGTGATGATGGTGGTGATGATAATGGTATTGATAATGACGATAATAATGCTAATGACAATAATAATGGTACTACTACCACTACTACTACTACTACTACTACTACTACTACCTCTGATAATGATAATAATGATAATGATTTTAATACTTATAACAACAACAACAACAATAACAACAACAATAGTAACGGTAATAGCAGTGCTGAGAGAGTGCCAGGCATTCTCCTGAATTTCCCCGCGAACTAGTGTCCTCCTTTCCCCTCCCAGTTCAAAAATAGTTGTTTTTTTTTTTTTCTTAATCCATACGGGCCATAGACACTTCAGAATAAACAGCCACTCTCCACTCTGGACGGCGTTTACAGTCTCGCTACCTAGTCGTCAGATTACTACACGAAAACAAACTGACATGTTAGAATTTTTCAGAAGAGAACTAAGAGGGCAAAGATCCCTTAGAACAACAGACAAATGGGCCACAAAGGCGGGAAAACAGCGGGCGACAGGAAACGAAATTTTACAGCGCGAAATTTCCTGAAAATGCGGATATAATTTGTACTGAAAGAATTCCGCCCCTTCTCCATCTCCCGCCCCTTCCTTCCCCCCCCCCCCCCCCCCCCCGCATCCTCACATGGGCAAGTACAAAAGCAGCATGGTTTAATAAAAAAAAAAAAAGAGTATGTCCAAGTCATTAACAAGCTAGAAGGGAAGCTATTGCTTTTAGTGAGACATTTGTATGCTTACGGCACCAATTCGCGTAGCACAAACGTAGACACAGAACAAACAAGGAGACATTCTTCTGGATCAGCGTGGAAGCAAGAGTGACCTTTCTTGTGTATTATTTACTGTTTACTGTTCCCTGTCTCAGTCCACATTTCTTTTCATATGTCCCGGTCACCTGCCGTTAGGGAAATGGCCAGAATGCGCATAGGGTCAGAATTTGACGCTGGCAATATCAAACCGATTCAATGGCACAAAGTATCAGGAAACGGATTCCATGACTCGAAGACAAGTGATTCCTTGGCCAGTAAATGCTGAATTTCACGTTGAAAATATGCAGCTGACTCAAAGGCTTAAACTGTCAGAAAACAAATTCTGTGACTCGAATACTATTGGTTTCATGGCCAAGAAACACCATCATACAGATTCCCATATATGTATATATATATATATAGTTTTTGATTGGTTTAGATTTCCATAATCAGGCACCGCTCCACCGAGGAAATTGTTCAAGTAGACAATGCTCACAATAGTCAGCATACACTTAAAGGAAATCATAACACTTGAACTGGGCTGCACTCTAACACTTTATTTAAATTTTCGCTGTGTTTGGGCTTCCTCAGACAACTGCTATCACAAACATCAGTTTGTGATAGCAGTTGTCTGAGGAAGCCCAAACACAGGGCGAAAATTTAAATAAAGTATATATATACATATATGTATATGTATGTATGTATTCCCTGGCTTGAAATGTCGGAAAATAGATGCTGTTGTCCGAATCAACATGTTACAGGTTCTAGGACCTAACACAAATAAAAATGTAGATTCCATTATCGAAAAATCGGAATGCACATTCCATTCTTTTAACTGACACAAATGGTATAACCATAGAGAAATTCCACCATACAGAAATAGCATAATACCAATCGTTGGCCAAAATTCGTCAGTCAGAACGATCGGATTCGCAGGCACAAGTCTCCTCGTTGAATGACTTCAACGTTGAGTCACTATCATCAGCAATTCGAAGTATGGTGCGCGCAAGGGGTTCAATACGAGCAGGCGCCTGGCAAGGGTGAGCTACTAGTTCTCGATCTAGTTGCAACGTGAGACGACTGCAGGCGGAAATCTGCACAAATCTTAAATAAATGTTAACGAACCGTAAAAAAAAAAAAAAAAAAAAAAAAAAAAAACACACACACACACACACACACGTGGACAAGCGAATCACAAGACAAAACACGACGCGTTTCGACCTCTTAGGTCTTCTTCAGGTAAGATACAAAACACTCAGGACAACAGAAAATGAACGAGCAATCACTTATCTTCATTCACTTCAGCGCAAGATGGGTGTTCTCGACCCGTTGTGTACACAGTGTGTGTACAAGTCTTTTGGTTGCGACAATAAACCGAGAGTTTATGCACATAACAGATAAATGAGATTTTTTTTCTGTGACAGAAACCTGTGGATTGGAAAGGTAATATCTTTTGGTGATCGTGATGGAATTGCATAGCCCCCTCCCCCCATCTCTCTCTCTCTCTCTCTCTCTCTCTGCTTTGATTTGCGGTGTTAATTTGGCTGTTGCGTTATTATTATATAGCCCTTTATAATAGGCCAATGTATGTCTGTAAATGAAATCACTCTCTCTCTCTCATCCTCTCTCTCTCCCTCCCCCCCCCTCTCTCTCTCTCTCTCTTTCTTTCTCTTGATCTCACTGTGTCTGTCTGTCTGTCAGTTACTCTTTGTCTCTCTCTCTAAGTCTCTCTCTAAGTCTCTCAGTCTCTTCTCTGTCACTGTCTCTCTCTGTCTGTCTGTCTGTCTCTCAGTTACTATGTCTCTCTCTTCTCTCAGTCAATGATAAGACGCATGTGTGTGTGTGTGTGTGTGTGTGTGTGTGTGTGTGTGTGTGTGTGTGTGTGTGTGTGTGTGTGTGTGTGTGTGTGTGTGTGTGTGTGTGTGTGACGTGGCTTTTAACATGGCATAGTTCACCGAGACACTGTCATAATCCAAACTTCGCCAGAACATGTTTTGTGCGTCCAGAAACGTAAGGCGATGAAGACGTCTCTCCTTTCCCTTTTTCTCTACTCTCCCCCCCCCCTCCCCCACCTCTTTTTTTTCCCTTTTTTCCTTTTTTGTTTGAGTGAGGCCTCCATACTCCATTTTTATCCATTCTCTTTTACTGTCCTCTCCCCCCCCCCCCTTCCATGGAGACTCTTTCTCACCATGTGTAGTCTATGCGTATCATTGTCGATGAATGTTCGCATGCTCATGCTAATGTTTGTGCATTCTATACGAACGGTCTGGCCTTATTTATGTTTTCATGTGTGATGTGTTGACACTTTCATTCTGCAATATTTCATGCTTTTAGCAAAACAAAAACAATGAATGCAACGAGCAAAGATTACAGTTCAAATGATATTAAATACGCAAGATGTGTTTGTGAGTAGGGATTAATATGTGTGCGTGTGTGTATATATATGCTTGGGTGTGCGTGCGTGAGTGTGTGTGTGTACGTGCGTAAAGAAATAACCAAAGAATCTGTGATTATATAAGATATGTTTGTCAGTTTGTCCTGGCAGCATGTTATACTAACAGGTGTGCAAAACATTCTTCTTTCCTGTTTGGTGCTGATGTCCTGTTTCGAGTTACTATCCCAGGATATAACAAACCTCGTTTATCTCAAACTGTTTTTTGTCTCTCCCAGCAATTTGCAATGATAGCTCAGATGCATGTGTACTTAATGACTTTGTCCATTAAATCGCCATGTCGTGTTCTTTACTTTGTGATATGGGAGTCTCCTGAAAATAATGCCAACACTCACTTTCCTAAAGTCGTGTATGCATGAAGTAATAGTTCCCAATATCATTTTTGTAAACAGATCAACTAACAACAGACAGTGATGGGTTGAGTCCAGTCAAGCTATAACTCGTCTACAAAAATGCACCATACTTGCTATGAAGTAAATCAAACACTGTGTAATATTTCTTTGTCTTTGTTCGGATTTCTTTATTAGTAAACCTCCTTTCTACGCTACAATTAAGTGCAGATTTCAAACAACATGAAAACGTTTGGAATCTTTTTCATTAAACATTACCACGACCTCTCTTTTGTGACCAGTTTCGTCGGTCTCTATTTGCGAAAAAGTTCTTAAACAGTAAATGGACGAAATCGATTTCATAGTGTAGCTTGGCATTTGCCCAGTGGATGTACAGGCATGGCTCATATTTCTGGAGCCATTTCCATTTGAGTAATGTAATTTCCATAACATAAATTTGTGATAATTAACAAACGCTCCTAACGCTTATTTGAATCGGCATTGGATCTCTGTATGATCGATCATAGCGCAATTAATAAAAAACAAAACCAAAGAAAACAAAATAAACAAACAACCAAACAAGCAAACAAACAAAACAAGACTCCAAAAGGCTTTTACTGAGCTGTCTATGAGTGCAAACAACTCATCGGCTGACGGACACAATGTGTACAAGTTTCCCACTGATGCAGAAATCCATTAATTTTTTTTTTTTAATGGGTTCAGGTAGTGTGAACATGCTGGTCTCACGCCAGGCCTTCTCTCAGAAATCGAAGGAAGAGTTTGGCTGTTTTAATGTTTGTCCTGCACTATAGTTTTTTTTTAATTTTATCTTTTTTACCTATATTCATATGTGTTTGTGGTGGTGATGTAAGTGTGCGTGTATATATATATATACTACTAAAAACAATTGAAGTACCACCCCTAATTTTTGTATGCAATTTTTAAAAAGCTCTGATAAACCAATTAATATTGATAATTGAATAAACTCTGCTGGATAAGCTTACCCGGTTCTCAAATACTACTCCTCGTGCATTTTTGTTATGTTAAAGTCGGTCAGCAGTTATCTACCGCGTCGCATCTGAGGCAAAAAAATCCCGAGAAATTATCGAACTTGTGTCGCTCCCAGATTTTGACACAGACACAGCAAGAAAAAAAAATGTGATGCACGTGAAAGCAAGGTCTTTTCTGAGCAGAATTGCAATCAGTTAGCACATTTGACGGGTATAAAAAGTCGCGAAATTTAGGAAGATTTAACCATGCCTGCGAGACAACGACTAAGCAACACCGACAGAGGAAGAGCGATAGCATGGTACCAAGAAGGTATTGGCTTGAGGGAGATTGGTCGACGGCTTGGAGTGAGTCACCCAGTCATTCTGAGGCTCAGAGACCGTTGGCTTAACACTGGAAGTGTTGAAGAACAGCAGGGACGTGGACGGACGAGAAGCACCTCCAGACAGCAGGATCGGTTCATTGTTATCGCTTGTCTGAGAGACCGTTCAGCCAGTGCCACAGTACTCCGAGACCAGCTACGACAAGCCAGCAACGTCAACGTCAGTACCCAGACAGTTCGGAACCGGCTCCACGACGCCAACTTGAGGTCAAGGTCCCCAGCAGTGAGATCAATACTGACCCCAGCGCATCGAGCTCATCGTCGGGCCTGGGCAGCATGTCATAGAAGGTGGATAAGAGCTGAATGGGCAACAGTACTCTTCACAGACGAGTCAAGGTTCACCCTCAGGTTCAACGACGGGCGGGTTCGCGTCTGGCGACGTCCTGGAGAACGCTACGTTGACGCTGCCGTCAGGGAGCATGACCGCTATGGAGGTGGGTCCGTGATGGTGTGGGGTGGGTTCAGCCTACGTCACAGGACCCCCCTACACCGTGTTGAAGGCCGCCTGACCGGTGCCACCTACCGCGACACCATCATCCGCCCCCTTGTGATGCCCGCCCTGAGGGCAGTTGGCCAGGGCGCCCAGTTCCAGGACGACAACGCGCCGTGCCACCGCGCCGCCATCGTGAATCAGTTCCTACAAGGGCAGCAGGTGACAAGAATGGACTGGCCTGCCAGGTCACCAGATTTGAACCCCATAGAGCATCTGTGGGACGTGCTGGGGAGGCGAGTGCGGGCCCACAACCCTCCAGCAGACACCGTGGACCAGCTGTTTCAGTTGCTGGAGCAGGAGTGGCAGGCGATCCCCCAGGACACTCTCCGCCGCCTGGTGCACTCCATGAGACGTCGATGTGACGCTTGTTTGAACGCGAACGGTGGTCATACCCGTTATTAACATCATGACATCTACCATAGACTCTTGTTACTTTTCATTTTGGGGGTATGCCTCTTTAATCAAGTGTAAAACAAAGATAATTTTTTGTCACGGTGATTGAATAAATTTGAATGGATTGAGGAATAATAAAAATAAAATATTCAATCATTAAATTATGTTCAGCTTTGTTTTCTTTCGAATGACAGCAGTTTTCCTAAGTGGTACTTCAATTGTTTTGAGTAGTGTATATATATATATATACATGTGTGTGTGTGTGTGTGTGTGTGTGTGTGTGTGTGTGTGTGTGTGTGTGTGTGTGTGTGAATATGCAAGTCAGATTGTGTGACGGCTGAATTCTTGCCGATGTGAAGTATTCAAATTCATGATGTGGCCAACACATTGTAAATAATTATTACTGTCGTCGTTTTTCTTTTGCTCTGTCTTTCTTCTTCCTTCTTCTCCTCCTCCTCCTCCTGCTCCTCCTCCTCCTCCTTGTTGTTGTTGTTGTTGTTGTTGTTGTTGTTGTTTTTCTTCTTCTTCTTCTTCTTCTTCTTCTTCTTCTTCCTGAGCTGCTAGCTGATATGTGCTGATGTTATCATTTGATGGGATGATTTTTTAAGGGTTTCTTTTAATTGCTTGGTCAGTACATTTTAAACACCACATCGATTTTCTGTTACCACTGTTATGTGTTTGTAATGTTCAGTGGAGACAACAGCAGTCTTTTGTTCTTATTTCAACTGAATGCTGCCTTGATTTATGAACTTTGGGCCTGGGCAGACATGTAACAGAATGTATATGTGATTTGCTTTGATAGTTATAACTGTCTCAATATCAGGTGACTGGTTTAACAGGATAGTGCAAATAGAACTAACTTTCTCGGCCGTCTTAAAAGAGATTTCAACTAATATTCGTATATTTGTTTTCAAGTTTGTGGTAGGGTAGGGTAGGGGAGGGGAGGGGAGGGGAGGGGAGAGAAGGGGAGGGGAGGGGAGGGGAGGGTTGGGTAGGGTAGGATAGGGTAGGGTAGGGTAGGGGAGAGTAGGGGAGGGTAGGGTAGGGTAGGATAGGGTAGGGTAGGGTAGGGTAGGATAGGGTAGGGTAGGGTAGGGTAAGGTGTAGGACTGTTTGTAATACAACATAGCAAAGCATAGCATAGCATGATAGAGTAGAGTAGACCAGACAGAGCAGAGCAGAGCAAAGCAGAGTAGAGTAGAGTAGAGTAGAGGATAAGATACAAGAGGATAGGATAGGGTAGGACAGGATCTGTTTCTTTTACCAACTTGTAAATACACTAACGGGTTTCATAATCGCCCACCTCCATGTACATACCTATAGCATAAAAAAAGTATTAAAAAAAACAAAAAAACAAAAAAAAAAACAACTAATGCAAACAAAACGTTTGCTTACTTGGTGCTATTAAACCAAACATGTCAACGTGTCAATCAAGTGTACAAAGTCTGTATGGTCCAGCACACGGTGTTGTACGCTCACACTCACACTTTGTGGCTAAACCTTCCACCATGTCTAGGGAATGGATAGGGCGGGGACTTCACAGATGGGTGCCCCGTCGGAACGAATTAAAACCGTCTGAAATATGATCACGGTCAGACAGTTCGGTCTGGTCAGGGAAAAAGGAAGTCCAAGCTCAGTTTAGATCTACCACTCTTTGATGTCTTTGCTGTTTTGTTTTCCTCCTACTAAAACAAGCGCGATCCGGAGTGTGAATGCGTGTCTGCTTGTCTGTATGGAGAGAGAGAGAGAGAGAGAGAGAGAGAGAGAGAGAGAGAGAGAGAGAGAGAGAGAGAGAGAGAGAGAGAGAGTTTACACGGAAAGATCTAGTATTCATCTTGGGAAGTCAAAACCAAACGTGATTTGACCCATTTCGTTCCTGTTCTGTGTGAGTATTCTGATTTTGTCTCTCTCGTAGTCTTGGCGTTATCTTCTGCATATAGTGTGTCTGTGTGTGTGTGTGTGTGTGTGTGTGTGTGTGTGTGTGTGTGTGTGCGTGCGTGCGTGCGTGCGTGCGTGCGTGCGTGTGTGCGTGCGTGCGTGTGTGTGTGTGTGTGTGTGTGTGCGTGTGTGTGTGTGTGTGTGTGTGTGTGTGTGTGTGTGTGTGTGTGTGTGTGTGTGTGTGTGTGTGTAGGTGGGACTGCCTCAGAAGGCTACCTACCGGCACTAATGTTGTTGTTTTGTGCAATGAAGTCGCCTGAGTCTGCTATCTCTCACGCTGTCTTGTACTCTTGAAAACAAGGAACCACATTCTTGTCACGCGACGCTCGCGCCTGCAAGCCAGAGAAGCGTTCAAGGAATGTGTTGTGATGATATACAGTGCCATATCAGTATTACCATGTACAGACGTCTTCTTCGCATGAACTAAGCATATCTGTGAAAACAAGCCTGTACAAATGTCTCTTTCTCTTCTCCCCTCCCCACCCCACCCCACCCCACTTCCCCACTCCCTCGCCTCCACATCCCCCCTGCCCTCTACTCCACCACCGCTACCACCACGCCCCGCCTCCCTTCACCTCTTTTTTTTCTCTTTGTGATCTTAATACTAATCACATGTGTTTGCTTTTATTTTGGCTATTGTACCCATTGGCTCGTGACGTTGTTCTTTTTCTTTTTCTTTTTCAAGTGCAGCCGCTGTGTTTTGCTTGGACACAATTAAGCCAGTATAAGCAGTTGTAAATTCAGCTGCATTTTTGTTATAAAGTGATGCTGATGAATTTCAGTATGAAACTTTGACATTCTACACTGACATTGGTGAATTCAATACTGAAATGAGGATAGGAGGAGAATCACACAGTTAATAATGTAGTAAAACCCTTTTGCTGGCACGGTGAGAAAGAGGTACGTCGGTTTACTTTCAGGCAGTGCTCGGTTAACTCAACGAATCTGCTAGACCACACATAAATAAGTGGCACAAAAAACAACGCAGGAAACCCGTCTTCAAACAATCAGCCCAATTTGTTCTTACATATGCAAACAATTTTATTACAGGCTCTGTATGTGTATTTGTGTATTTTTTAACCTGTAATTTGTCCATGACGTATTTGCAATTTTTGAAACAAATGTTTGTTTTAGCCCATACTTTTTTTTATTATTGACATATTTCTCGTCTGTTATTGACGTGTCACATATTGATTTTCTATCATAATCAATGTTAAATTGAAATTAAAAGTTAACATTGCTCATTGACCATTACTTTATTTGATATTTGCCTTTTAGTCATATTTTAAGTGAAATCTTAACAGTTCGATCACCCTTTTGTAACTTAATAATTTGTTACGTAGCTACGACACATGAAGATAAAACGACTCTAAATGTCCATAAAATAGTCACCCCACTTGTGAATATGATGCACAGGTAACGAAGGGTATTAATTTGTGATGGCAACACTTGAATATATCCCTACGGAATAGAATCTGATTTCATATTTCTGAAAATAAAAATACTATTCCCTCTAATTTGAAAAGAAAAGTAACGCTCTGTGTAAATGCACTTTTCAATCAGAAATGATACGTATTTCTAATCAGTTCGATTAAACCATACGAATACTGTCATTTTACAAACCGAGGATGTTTGCAAACCAGAAATTATCCATGTCAGTTTCGGACACATAAAGATTAACCTCCAGAAGTCGTCGATTATAGCTGTTCTGAATTGAAATTTTCACAAGATGACATGGTTTTATCCTGTGTTAACAGAAAACTCTCCTCAAGCTTTACACATCGAACTGGTCCAGCATTTTCTACACTGTCAACCTTTACACATCAAACTGGTCCAGCATTTTCTACACTGTTGTGTTTGATTGACCTCTAATAATTACCCCTTCCGTTTCTGGTGAGTCGTCTGTAAAATCTGGAACATTGCAGCTAGTGCACAAGCATCTTTGCTATTATCTATTGTGAGGTCATTGACAGAATTCGGCGTATCCTGTAGCCGGCCACGTATAAAAAAAATGGCAGACATGCAAGCTCAGTGTCTGCACAACCTAGTCTCTTATTCACATCCTTTCCGTTTATATTCCAGTCAAGCTTTGATATAAACAACTTAAACACATGTTGAAGGTACAAAAAGGAAATATCTTTTCAATAATGATATATGCTAGTTTTGTCAGTGCACCGCCTGAACGCTCGCTGACTGGTAGTAATGTTTGGTGTAGTTCATACTCTCGTTGACAGTACATCACTAGCCACTTAGGCCTTCTAGCTAGTTCCTCTTCCTTCAGCCAAATGTTTGTTTTCCAGTGTTAACCCGTTGAGTGCCAGTGACCGGATATTCGATAGGCAAAATGGTTTCGCTTCAGTGCTTCTGTGTGCTTCCCCATGGCGCGGGGAACTTGAAACTGTTCCTTCTTTGACGCCCTCGCTGTGGGCTCCTGAGGCAAACTCTTGGAGGGCTTTGATATACTCTTGACGGTAGATCCCAAAGAAGTCGTACCAATTAGTTTTCAGTCCACTTTCAGAATGACACGAGATTTGAAAGGAATCTCTTCACCGGTGCGACAGGAAACTCAGGGTACTTCTTCTTCGGGGTGCAAAGCACTATCCCAGTGCTGATTCTCATTCTATGTTTCTTGTTGTGATTGAAACCAAAAGTCAAAACGTGAACGATTGCTTGATGGGTGAAAAGAAAACATGCACACTGACTTCGTAAAGCCAACAAGACAATCTGCGCTTCTTTAAACCAACAAAGACAATATGTCTTATTCAAACAAACAGATATAGAATTGAGGTGTTCTTCACTCAAAACCAGTACATTTTTTTTTCTAAAGTTAAGAACCTGTGTGTCTCTTTCAAGCTAGTGACAAAGAGAATCAAATTTTCAAACGGACTAACACAGTATCGATTTCAAAAAACAAAGCTTGGTTTTGTTGTCCACTATGCAGAAAAATGATCCCACGTAACTGATTTTTCAACGGAAAAGAATCTCGGACTGATTGTATTGATCCTGTTCTTTTGATCATGAAGCCATCCTGCAGCTCTGAAAAGGCTTTTAAAACAGGGCTACAAGTGCTTTGATCTCACGCCTACAACAAAAAGAAAGAGACGGAAATGAACGATAGAAGGAGGAAGAGATATGGGACGGGTAGAAGACTACATCTTAACTGCACGTTTAAGTCAGTTGGCGGCTAAAGGCGAGAAGGGAGACAATAGAATCAATCATAGTCGCCTTTGATGGCTGCGAATAGTATCACCATTTCACGTCACGTCCTGTCTAACAGTTTGCTTGGAAAGGACAGTTAATTACTCGGTTGATCGATTTTTCGTTCAGCATAAAAGAAAAACCCGCAGCATTGAAAGTATGTCTTTATTTTGCCATTCAATCGGCGTTCGTTTGTTTGACTTCGTTGAATGTAGATTTGCAGTGCGAGCGTTGGCAGCCAGTGTATGATCTGAGCAGAGTTTGATTGTATATGCACAGTAGACAGCTCATCAAATGTGACTGGTTTGTGTTTTGCACACCCACAAGATGGTCTTCGTGTTCTGTATGAGATATGAATATCATTAAAGCACTTCTTGAATCACGATTTTTTGTCTCCCGTTCTTTAATTGATTGTTATGTGTTCTGTTATTATATGCCTCCAGTGTTCAGTATGGATTAGGGCAATGTGTGATTTTGAATTTTAGAATTAAGTAATACCAGTTTGTGATGAGGGCCCGCCAGGCCTTACGACGAACCAGAACAGACATCCATATGGGTTGGAAATGTTCCTGTGTGTTGAATTTAAACAGGACTGCGCCATGACGTACGTCGTATGATTGTTGCTGTACCTACTTATGTGTATAAGTTTAAGTCTGTAAAACTTTGTGAATGCTACGGTTTCCACGACACTGGGCACAACCATTTGGCTGCAGACTCCATGTCGACATCCTTCTGGCATTTTACACTGTTGCAAATCTTTGTTTGTTTCTTTGTTTGTTTTCAAATAGATAAGTGTCATTTTTTACCCTTTTGACAGTTGGATCGAGACAAACTGATGTTAGGGTGGCCTTTGAAGTAAGTGAATTAGCTTGGTTTCGGATTTATAAATTGACATTAGTTCTGTTTATTTTTCATTTGGAATTAACTTGGTCTGGGATTTTAACTTGGTTCTTTGATTTGTACAGCATAGTTCTAGTATCAACACGGAATTAGCTTGGTTTGAAATTTTTAACTTAGTATTTTACTTAATAAAGTATAGTTCTTGGATTTGTGTGACATTAGCTTAGTCTGGGATTCTTAACTTGGTATTCTAATTTGTAAAACAAGGTCCTAGTTTTATTGTGAAATTAGTTTGGTATTTCAATTCGCAACCTACAGTTCTAGCTCAAATGTGAAGTAGTTTAGTTTGGTTACTTTGTATTTTAATTTGTGAAATACAGTTTACATTCTAGTGTGAATTAATTTGTTTGGAATTTTGATGTAGTATTTTAATTTGTAGAGGACAGTTCAGATTTTATAGAGTAATTAGCTTGGTCTTGGATTTTTAACTTGGTATTTTAACTAAAAATCCTGGTTTTAATCAGGAATCAGCTTGGTTGGATTTTTACTTGTTATTTGAATAAGTGAAGCAGAGTTCTACTAGAGTGATTCCGATCCTGATGTGGGTGGTATCCATGGCCGGTTGGTTTTTAAAAAAAAAGCCATAAATAAAAGCGAAAAGAAATGCCTGTGTACTTATCCATAAAATTAAGTTACTTATTATCGGAAAATGATTAAGGCAGGGTAAGATCACAATTGAAAATGTACATCCTTCATCGTGAACGCTGTAAATGTATTGTGGTTGTCAGAGAGAGAGAGAGAGAGAGAGAGAGAGAGAGAGAGAGAGAGAGAGAGAGAGAGAGAGAGAGAGAGAGAGAGAGAGAGAGAGAGTGATGTTTTACGAAAGCGACAAATAAAATGTTGCAATATATACATCCGCAGTTTGTGTGGGTTTTTTTAGTGAGATAAGAAAAAAGTAATTATAAAATAACATATATGTACGCTTCCTCTTTTTTTCTCTTTCCTTGTGTTTCGTGTGCGCTCATGCGTGTGCATGGTGTGTGTGTGTGTGTGTGTGCGCGTGTGCGTGTGTGTGTGTGTGTGTGTGTGTGTGTGTTGTGGTTGTGTGTGGTGTGTGTGTGTGTGTGTGTGTGTGTGTGTGTGCGTGCGTGTGTGCATACGCTCGTGCGTGCGTGTGTGCGTGCGTGCGTGCGCGTGTGTGTGTGTCTGCGTGTGGGTGCGTGTGTGTGTGTGTGTGTGTGTGTGTGTGTGTGTGCGCGCGCGCGCGCGCGCTCGAGCGCGCGCACGCGAGTTCCTGTGTGTGTTTCACTTTCATGTGTATTCGTTTATGTGTGCGCGCGAGTGTGAGTGTGCGTGTACATATATGATTGGACTTATTTCAGGGCAAACATGTCTACGGCTTATATGCTTCAGAAGGCTCATGCGTAGCGCATAAAATAAAACACTATTCAGCACACGTACACATACACATACGAAAACGTATATGTACGTTGTTCGTACACACACACACACACACACACACACACACACACACACACACACACACACACACACACACACACACACACACACATGTTGCACGCACGCACGCGCACACACATGTCACACGCACGCACACACACACACACACACACACACACACACACACACACACACACGCGCGCGCGCGCGCGCGCGCGCGCACCTCCTCCCCCCCCCCCACACACACACAGAGCAGCAGCAGCAGCAGCGGCGGCAGCGCACTGGTGCAGATAACATTTCAATGTCAATCAAAAATGAATCACAATTGAAAGCAGATAAGGATTTTTTTTTAACTTGTGTAGGATGCGACTTTATGACTTTAGCACGGTCTTTCATTATTAGCTGCGGAGCTGCTACTCGTATTGCACGCGATGGTATGCAGTTCTGTATGTTTTACCACGCACAATGGCTCCATGACTTCCATGTGCCACTCGGAATAAATACTTGGAACTTCAAAATCGTGCCTATCACACATACCGACACAGACAAGAAAAAAAAAAAAAGAAGAAAAAGAAAGACAGGAAAGGAAATAAAGTAAAAACAAAATTTAAAGGATTGCCTCTGTGAAAATTTGTGATCTTAAGTGCCTGAGGTAGGCCCGTTTAGAGAGAAAAAAAAAAAGCAAAGCAAACAAATACAAAAGGGTATCCATCCCTTTCCTCTTTGGCTCATCAAAACGACCTTCGACAGAAGCATGTGTCGGTTATCATAAAACGATTAGAATATAGCTATGTTTTGTATGTCCTTGGATACCTGATTCCTAGTACACCTACCATTGCTCTATCCTAGCCTGTTAGACTTAAGAAAATTTACAAATTGAAAGTTAGGTTCTCAATAGTTAGTTTGTATGGTGCACATGGGGACAGAAATCAAAGATAAACTTTTTTTTTTTCGTTTGTTCTCTAATACTATCAATTATAAAGACATATTAGATATAAACCATTGAACTAGATAAAGACTTTTCGAGGAAAAAAAAAAAAAAACGTAAGGTTTTATGAAAGGAAGAAGAGGAGGGAAGGTGGGAGAGATTGAATGTGTGTGTGTGTGTGTGGGGGGGGGGGGGGGGTGAGGGGTGGAGGGGAACAGAAAAGGTCTGGTCAGAAAAGACTGAATTCCAAACAGAATGCCTTAATCACTACTTAACGTTTTCAAACTCATCTTAATTCACATAGACATTTTCCAATTAGGAATGTGAGAAAAAAAAATTAGAATTCTACAGGCATAAAACGAAAATGGCAAACTGCCACGTGCCGTTCCGTTAAAGAGCATTAATATACCGATCACGGTGGGGTAACTGAACTAATCCATCCGTAGCAACCAAGCCCTAGGAAGGTAGAGGAAATTAACATGTGTAGGATGTGTCATAGATGACTTTATTACTTCAGGGATGGTCTTTCATTATTAGCTGTGGAGCTGCTACTCGTATTACACACAATGATGTCAAAAACAGCTTATTCAATTGTTTGCTTTACCACACACAATGGTTTCATGACTTCGCACGCTCTTCTGAATGGATGCTTGGAACTGGAAACAAAATTGTGTCAGTCATGCATACCACGCAATATGGGCAACAGAAGACACATGCAGATTCAAAGACAAGCAAGAACAAACAAGGAAGGAACAAAGAAAGGAAAAGAGAAAGAGCAAAGCAGAAATTTACGAATTACCTCTGCTAATATTTCTTAATCTGAAACTGCATTAAGAGTGCGTCTAGAGAGAAGAAAATGAACAAACAAACAAAAAAACGCAAAAACAAAGAACCACAAAAACGTATTCATCCCTTTCCTCTTTGGCAAGTCATCATTCATTTGCACGCATATTTGTATTGTTTGTTGGTTTGATCCCAATCACCTGATAATCTACACTGGAGGTACAGTTATAATTATAACTTGTTGTGGCTCTGAAGTTGTTCCACGAAGCAGAAAATTTTCTTAAGGAGACCCCCTCGCCCGCTCCTCCCCCTTCTTCTCTCAGTGCACACAGCAGACCTATGTTCAGTACTAATGACTTTAATTTACCTACGTGTTAATGTCCTTCAATATTTTATTTTGTGTTCACCAGCTGCCGGCCAGTTTTATTATCAGTGCAAATCTGCGACTGTAAAGGCGGAAAATATTTTTTCTTTCAAGTAAATTATATGGAATGTTGTATAATGTATCAAGCCATAAGCGTAGATTCCTGTTAGGTACCAACACAGTGTGGATCTGAGTGGAAAGAAATGCCAGATGGTCTGAAAAAATTCGGAGCACTGGAATACACACAAAGTGTTTCAAACTGACCATGACAATGATCCTGCCTGAAATACTCTAGGTTTGAAAATCTTGTTTCAAAAAGAAGTTCCGTTGTAAAGTCACACACACTGGCCACCTGCTCTCATCTCGTAGCTGTGATCATTACAAAATTAAGGCTTAACTCATCGAACTCCAAATTTCTCTAGGCGTTTCGTGTGTCTGCTTGCCTTACTTCAGTATATCATCAGTCAATATATTGTTCTATATCAACACGACTTTGGAAAGAGAAAGGTGCCCATCTTAAAAGCAAAGACCATTGAAATAAAGTCATGTTTTCCATGTCCATGGATAGCTGATACCGCGGCTACTATTGCTCCATCTAAGGCTCTTAGACTTATGAAAATTGACAACTTGAAAGTTAGTTTCTCTATGGTAAAATTGGGTGGTGGGTATGAGGCTACAAATCAAAGATGAACAAAGCTTTTTTCCTTATGTTGAGACTGCAGTATTGCTGAAAAGAAGCAAAGTACAAATAAACACACAAGCAACGTTTAAAAAAAATAAAAAGCAACCAAAGAAAATGACGCAATAAGAGACAAGCGTATTTTCAACAAAGTTTTCTTTTGATTTCGAATTGACTGATCGTAGGATTGACTGTATAAATGTTTCTTTTTTTCCCATTTCCCCCCCTTTATTGAACGTCTTATTGTCGTTGTAGGAGATGCTACTTATATTAACACTGGCGTGGTTGGGCAGAGTAAAGAGACCATTCTGACCGGCTAAACATAGTACTGGTAGCAGACGGCAATTCTTCCGCGTCTGTCATGGCGGCGTCTCCATTCGTTATTTCTGCCTTTGTTTACAATTTATGGAGGAAAAGGGCTTTGTTTGTCGCCTTCCGAGTCGTGCAAGCAAGAATGGCATGGTAAGACAAACACATACACTCCCACCCCATTTCTTTCCAATCATGTTGAACGTAACCATAAGCAGTTTTCAATTTCACTGAAAAAAATCAATGTTTTGGGAGCTGGATATAATTTCCCCATGGAACGTCTATTTAGTTCAGTTCATGTTGCTTATAGCTCAGCCGAACACAAGGGGCCATATGAGAATTACCTACAGTTGCCTTGAAAAAACTAGGTGCACAGTGGAAGCTGCATGTCCTCCCTAAAAGGGTCCCTGTTGAATGAAGCTGAACAGTGTTGCATATTACCATGATCCATGAGATTATAGGCAAATTTGCATCCAGGTAAGTGTTAAGCACGTAATGCCCCAAAACACAAACGTACACACAACACACACACACACACACACACACACACACACACACACACACACACACACAACACACACACAGACACACACACAACACACACACACACACACACACACACACACACCACACACACACACCCCACACACACACACACACACCACACAGTACGCGTAAGTGCGCTAACAAAACAGAAAGATAAAGAGTCTGACAAATATAATATGGGACCTTCAGTTTAATACTACTCTCATTACGTTGGATTAGGACAGACCTTCCAAAACACACACACCACACACACACACACACACACACACACACACACACGCGCGCGCGCGCGCGCACGCACGCACGCACGCACACACGCGCGCGCGCGCACACACACACACACACACACACACATACACACAGGGAATGAGAGAGAGAGTTTGATATAGACTATAGATAGAAATATATATATATATATATATATATATATATATATATATATACATACATACACACACAGAGATATGTATGTATATTGATAGATACAGATGCCGATAGATGTATATTATTCAAATATATATGAGTGTCACTGTAAACTCTCTCACCTTCTCTCTCTCTCTCTCTCTCTCTCTCTCTCTCTCTCACTCTCTCTCTCTCTCTCTCTGCACTCAGATATCAACATGCTGACAGGGGAGACCACCAGATCCACTCAGCAGCCACTGTTCTCTTGATCAGTTCCCTCCATATCTCTGGACCTAACGCGTCTTTTGTGTTGGCTATCAACTTACACAGACAGGTCATAAGAAGAGGAGGTTCAGTCCTCTAATTACTTATCTTGCACTACCTCAAGCGACAATGTGACATTATAGATTGACGTCAGTTCGCCCGACTTTGGTTTAATCAGACAGAAAAGCACGTGTGCCTGTAAATGAATGACTTGTTTTTCTGTGGGTGGAAAAACAAAAGCACATTTATTTAAGTTTTCATCAGTCTCAAGCAAACTGATCATATCATTTCCCTTTTTCAAGTCAAAGTGCTCGTAAAATGAAGCTTAGTATTTTAACGGAATATATCCACATGTAAATACAGCAAATGTTTCGTGTAATATATTGTGACTAGGGGCAGCAATTTGTCACAATTCTCGTTCTTTATTAACAGAAATGAAGTGGGTGTAATCATTAAATTTATCACTTCAAACTTTCTGTTATAACATCCTCAACATTTAACAACAAAGGAACCATTGCAGTCGTTGGACCCGTGTAAAGTTTAACTGAAATCTGACCATCGTGTTCTTAAGAGTTTTGCTTGGAATTGAATTTCATTTGTAAAAGCGGTTTTCTAACTTACTGGACATTTCACCTCTATATTTAAGGACAGGTGGAACTACGTAACGGAGCGTTCACGTGCCTGGTTGACAGGTCTGAACACGGTCGCTGGACATGTACGGCAGACTTGTCCAGATTAGTTGTCCCACGCGTTCCTCTGCTGTGGAACTCCCGATGCCTCGTCGCACGGTTGAGTTCTCACTCAAAATTTAACCCACGATTACTTGGGGTCGTACGGATGGATTAGTTTAGTTATCCTACCTTACTCCATATACTAACGCTCCCTAAGGGGTCCTGCACGTGGCAGTCTGCCAATTGTTTGTCATCCTTGTGGATTTTTTCTTCTCCTATTAACGCTCCCTAGCGGCACTGCACGTGGCAGTCTGCCATTTTTTTGTCATCCTTGTGGATTTTTTTTCTTTCTCAATTCCATGGCATCTGAAAACAGACAGCTGTGACACACTTGGTACACTGTGTGCATTTTGTGAACTTGTGTACAGAGCTGTTTCTACAGGCATTTGGGAAGTTCACATGCAGTCACAAAATTTGTGGTGTGGTGCATGTTCACTGTCTTGCTGTTAGGAGTAATTACTTTCAAAGTAAGTACAAAAAGAATATTTTGAACTTTGAGGTAACGGTGAAGTATTGACATATATTCTTGTTCCAAAATGTGTCAGATTTGTGAGCGTTTGTTCGTAATGGTTGGTAAGATTATGACAAGAAAAGTGAAAGAGACTGCAGTATTGCTGAAAAGAAGCAAAGTACAAATAAACACACAAGCAACGTTTAAAAAAATAAAAAGCAACCAAAGAAAATGACGCAATAAGAGACAAGCGTATTTTCAACAAAGTTTTCTTTTGATTTCGAATTGACTGATCTTAGGATTGACTGTATAAATGTTTCTTTTTTTCCCATTTCCCCCCCTTTATTGAACGTCTTATTGTCGTTGTAGGAGATGCTACTTATATTAACACTGGCGTGGTTGGGCAGAGTAAAGAGACCATTCTGACTGGCTAAACATAGTACTGGTAGCAGACGGCAATTCTTCCGCGTCTGTCATGGCAGCGTCTCCATTCGTTATTTCTGCCTTTGTTTACAATTTATGGAGGAAACGGGCTTTGTTTGTCGCCTTCCGAGTCGTGCACGGAAGGATGGCATGGTAAGACAAACACATACACTCCCACCCCATTTCTTTCCAAGTATGTTGAACGTAAGCATAAGCAGTTTTCAATTTCACTGAAAAAAGTCAATGTTTTGGGAGCTGGATATAATTTCCCCATGGAACGTCTATTTAGTTCAGTTCATGTTGCTTATAGCTCAGCCGAACACAAGGGGCCATATGAGAATTACCTACAGTTGCCTTGAAAAAACTAGGTGCTCAGTGGAAGCTGCATGTCCTCCCTAATGCTACTCTCATTACTCTCATTACTCTCATTACACACACACACACACACACACACACACACACACACCACACACACACACACACACAACACAAACACACACAACACACACACACACACACACACACACACACACACACAACACACAGTACACGTGCGTGCGCTCACAAAACACAAAGATAAAGAATCTGACAAATATAATATTGGTCCTTCAGTTTAATGCTACTCTCATTACGTTGGATTAGGACAGACCTTCCAAAACACACACACACACACTCACACACACACACACACACACACACACACACACACACACACACACACACACACACACACACACACACACACACACAGAAAGAGAGAGAGAGTTTGATATAGAATATAGATAGAAATATATGTATATGTATACATACACACACACAGATATATATATATATATTATATATATATTATATAAGAGAGAGAGAGAGAGAGAGAGAGAGAGAGAGAGTTGATAGATACAGATGCTGATAGATGTATATTATTCAAATATATATGAGTGTCACTGTAAACTCTCTCTTCTCTCTCTCTCTCTCTCTCTCTCTCTCTCTCTCTCTCTCTCTCTCTTTCTCTCTCTCTCTCTCTCTGCACTCAGATGTTAACATGCATACTTTCTTTCACTCCGTCAAGCTGCCCCCCAAAGTGATCTGTTGACGACTTCAGTTCTTTTTTTCAGGGAAAACGAGTGTCGAGTTTTATTTGACAGGGGAGACCACCAGTTCCACTCAGCAGCCACTGTTCTCTTGATCTTTTCCTTCCCACATCTCTGGACCTAACGCGTCTTTTGTGTTGGCTATCAACTTACACAGACAGGTCATATGGAGAGGAGGTTCAGTCCTCTAATTACTTATCTTGCACTACCTCAAGCGACAATGTGACATTATAGATTGACGTCAGTTCGCCCGACTTTGGATTAATCAGACAGAAAAGCACGTGTGCCTGTAAATGAATGACTTGTTTTTCTGTGGGTGGAAAAACAAAAGCACATTTATTTAATTTTTCATCAGTCTCAAGCAAACTGATCATATCATTTCCCTTTTTCAAGTCAAAGTGCTCGTAAAATGAAGCTTAGTATTTTAAACGGAATATATCCACATGTAAATACAGCAAATATTTCGTGATATATTTGTGACTAGGGGCAGCAATTTGTCACAATTCTCGTTCTTTATTAACAGAAATGAAGTGGGTGTAATCATTAAATTTATCACTTCAAACTTTCTGTTATAACATCCTCAACATTTAACAACACAGGAACCATTGCAGTCGTTGGACCCGTGTAAAGTTCAACTGAAATCTGACCATCGTGTTCTTAAGAGTTTTGCTTGGAATTGAATTTCATTTGTAAAAGCGGTTTTCTAACTTACTGGACATTTCACCTCTATATTTAAGGACAGGTGGAACTACGTTATGGAGCGTTCACGTGCCTGGTTGACAGGTCTGAACACGGTCGCTGGACATGTACGGCAGACTTGTCCAGATTAGTTGTCCCACGCGTTCCTCTGCTGTGGAACTCCCGATGCCTCGTCGCACGGTTGAGTTCTCACTCAAAATTTAACCCACGATTTACTGGCCGTTGTGTTTTTCAGTCAGTTTTGAGAACCTACAACAGTCTAGTTCTCATCTGCATTTGTTGTTCTCAAACGTCAGGGAGTCTTTTTTACTGATCTTTGATGAACACGTAACGAACGTGGCTTATGTACTGTTCTGGAAACAAATTTTTTTCAGATGTTATTTTAAGTGTAAAAGATATTTTAAGGATAATTATTTGTAATGGATTGTACTTTTGTTAATAGAAAGTGGACTTATCTAAAGTAAACCAATTAAAAATAAGCGAGAGATAGATCTTTGTTGAATGATATTTGTAAGTTTTTTTCTCCCTATTAAGCATGTGTGTAGGAGCTTCAGCGGTTGCAGTAAAGGTCGCTGACATAGATGTCGAGTCCGCGTCTTGCGCTCCGTTCGCCTTGTTTACATTAAAGCTTTGGCTATGGGGTCTGAGCAACTATCACCATTTCTTCCTATACAATAACTTCAATTTCACTGAAGTCATTTTTGTGTTATCCTCTCTATTAGTCGTCATGTGCATGCAGCGCAGCATGGATTTTTCTTAACTATGCAGAACGATGCCTTGTACCTCATTTCATTACCACACACACAAACCACACACCAACAACCAAACAAAAACAACAAACAAACATATCTCTCAAAAGTAGATGACTTTTTGTTGGAATATATGACAAAAAAAAAAACACAAAAAAACAAAAAAACACACACAACAAAAACACAACAAAGAGAAAGTTAAATGATAATTGATTTACTAAAAGTTTTTTATTATTATTGAGAGGAGGAAAAAAGGTGTCGGTAAGAGATTATTAAATATGGTGCACGAATCTTCCCTCTCTCCTCTCTTCTTTCTCCTTTCTTTCCTCTTCCCTGACTAGGAATGCTATCCACTCACTCCCCCATTTTAGTAGTTCTTTCAGAAACGAGTTTTGACGGAACATCCCCAGCATTTATCTCTCATCTCACCAACCGGGCTAATACCAGTCTGAATAGTCTCTCTGCTCTCCCAATGTATATATCTCATTCCCACACAACAAAACACCAAAGAACCAAAACAAAACCAATACACACCAACAACAAACACTCATCGTGCGTAAAAAAGATAAGAATACAATAATCCATTTTGATATATTTTGATAGGCAGATTCAAACAACAAAAAACATAAACACTCAAACCAACCCCAACATACACACAGAATGAGTTGACTGAAAGTTACTAACACCACGTTTAATTTTTATAATTATTGAAAGGGAAAGGAAATTATATACAGGGATGATATTCATCTGTTCAGTCCCTCGCTTCGCCTTTCTTTTCCCTCTCTCTCCCTCTCTTCTCCTCTCCCTCTGCAGTGTTCTGCTACTTCCTCAGTCAGATGTTGTTCGTTTTTTTCGAAAACGTCAGTATGCGGAGCCCATTTGCACTGTTTTTTTTATCCCTCGGACTACGGCGTTGCCATTTGCATCTTGATTCTCTCATTCATTGAAACACATGGAACATTTAGTGTGTTGTTGCACTTTAGGCTTTTCTCAGGCATGGAGTTAATGCATCACTATTTTGGTGGGTGATTCACTGTATTTTTTAGTCATAATCTTTCAAAATCCAAAGAAATTTAATTTAGTAGTAATTAATCACTTGTAAAAGTCAATTTTGACGTTTTTGTAATGGTGGTAGATTTGACAATGTTTAAAGATGAGATTGTGAACAAGTAAAATTTACACATAACGTTAAAATAAACACCAAAATACAAAAGAAATTATTTTACAGTTTTAGTTCGAATTTGACCATTGATTTTAGTTTTGTTTTTCCATTTACCGTTTTTAACTCTATTTTAGAGATACATAAACACGCGTTGGAAGTAAAGAGACCATTACGTTAAAGCGTAGCAACGGCAATTTCCGATTTGTCAGCGTCTCCTTGTTTCCCTTTGTTTCATTCGAGGAACACGTTTGTTGCGCCTTATTGTCAGGGGTGGCATGGTAGCAACCTAACTCCTCTTTCAGTATTTTGACTACTACCTTCATTCACTGAATCAATGTTGGAGCGGTTATTTCCCTGATTTTAGTATTCATGTTTCTTAACTCACCCACAGGCCTTGAAATACTACAGTTTCTTGAAAAACTAGGTGTTCTGGATCTGGCATCTAAGCACTACCTTATCCTTCTTATTAACACACAACTGTCACAGCACAAAACAACAGCACTCACAAAATATCATCACACACCAACCAAACAAACAACACACACACAAACAACAAACACACAGAGACAAGTAACTGCTCACAACCAAATAATTGACAAATATATATGTTTCAGTTAAATGACTCATAAGTGATAGGACAGACTCTAAAAAAACAAAACACACAACAACAAAACAAAACAACAAAAAACCACAAAACACATCAAACACACACACACACACACACACCAAACAAAGAGAAAGTCTTTTCATCATGATTATTAATTATGTATATAAACACATATATATGCAAACATTATTATATTATAAATATTAAAGAGAGAGAGATGAAGGAGACAGACTGAGAATCAATATTCATTACTTTCC
Source organism: Conus canariensis (assembly GCA_033310375.1). Classification (NCBI taxonomy): domain Eukaryota; kingdom Metazoa; phylum Mollusca; class Gastropoda; order Neogastropoda; family Conidae; genus Conus; species Conus canariensis. The sequence goes on along the minus strand of CM065714.1, from coordinate 92,667,377 downwards.
TCTCTCTCTCTTCCTCTCTCTCTCTACTCTTCCTCTCTCTCTCTCTGTCTTTTCATTCATGCTCTTTTTTACATCAATGCAAAAAGGTTGTTGTTTTTTCAGGGAAACGAGTCGGTTTGACAGGCACAGTCAGACACCCTATTCTTCCTCCACACGCCTAGCTCTTTAGTTGTATCAACTTAACGACAGTCATAGAAGATAGTCCAATATTTTGACTAGAAATGTGCTTATGAACGTTTTGTCGTAGATTCGCAACCTAAAAACAAGTTTAAAATAGTAAATATCTATCAGCATTGTATATAATTATACACAAAAAAGTAACAACACTCAACCAACAAAACAAACATTATTTACCTAGTACAAACAACACAGACTATTATGTAAATATTCATCATATTTGCTATAATGACTCTATTCATTATTCACCACTCACATCACAACCCCCACGAAAATACAACACAGATTTTAGAATAAAAATAATTAAACACACAAATATTTTTATAATTTGGGGAATAGGGAAAATTGTAAATTTTCATATTAGTCAGATTTGGGCATATTATCATTCACTTCTATAACTCCTTCTCACCAGCCATTCATCTGCCCTTTTCTAATCAATGAAATCTACCATCGTGATTTAAGTAGTTTTTGGAAATCATTTTAAGCTTTAACACGCATCACTCACATTTTTTAGCGTAACACTCTTGGACTACGGCTGTTGGTACATTACAAGAAGGTCTATCTTTCCAGAATTTTGTACCGATACGGTCTAAATTTAACATTATTTTTGTGGTATCTAAAGTCTCGATGATTTTCTCTTCCAATATAACTCACTATCGAGTGTGCTTCTTGTTCTCATAACGGCGTATCTCTCATTTTGTTGCTGATGAATTCTTTGTAATTTCTATTCTGGACATCAATATAAGACATGAACACTATGAGGTCACTATTGAACAGTCGTGACATGATGTCATTGAGCGTCTTCTTGATGTCGGCGTATTTCTTTCCTACTTCATTTTTGGTATACTTCATATATCAGATTTGTTAACTTATCTTACGTCTAGGATCTGCATCTTTGACGTGTTCTATTTTAGCTACAGAGATATTTTGCATTGTTTTTCTTCAATCAGCACAACAACACTAACAAGGCATAGACTACAACGTTCACAGTTGTACAAGAAAATTTTTGTTTGATAAATCTTTGTAAGTATTACTTCAATATAAAGTATCAAAAATTTTTAACATCAAGTAATTGACATATATATTTTCAACGTAGATGATTTTTAATGTAATATGACAAGAAAGAGAAACGATGCAAAAAGAAGAAGAACCAATTAATTAAATACTACAGAAATGTCTGCACGTTTTTTGTTTGTTGATAATCTGATAGTTTTTTTCTTTCTATTCTTCATTTACAACCCTTTTACTTTTCCTTATTCTTTTCATTGCGTGTTGCAATAAGCCTTTTGCATATTGTAGTACTTATTTTCGTTGTTGCTGCTCTTCGTCTTCTCCTTTTACATGTTGGTACGCTTTTTTGCTCCGTGTCTAATGTCATTGTATTAAACTCTCTCCTGCCTTTCTGTCCCTCTATGTCGTACATTACTTTTCTCTCTTCTTAACAGTACATGACTTTTTGTCTATCTTGCCCCCATGAACGTTTTTAGTCATCATATCTTTATCGACACAATCCTATGAAACACACATCCTAAATTGTCACCGATATTCCACATGCACCATACCTTCTCCTCAACACACACACAAAACAACGCAGGAAAATCAACACCGGTACCATCCATACCTCATACCAATCTCCTTTCCTCAGTCGTTCTCAAACCAACTCAAATGTCCTTCCTTATCTACCTCATCTGTGCGACCACTCACACACACTAGAAGATCCATCAACTACTACCATCAAACCACTATCACACATCCACACCAATCTTCACAACTCATAACACACTCTTACAATATGAGAAAATGAAGTTCAACCGAATTATTAAGTATATTAATATAAATAAATTAACACTCTCACTCTCTCCTCTTCTCATACTTCTCTCCCTTCCCTCCCTCCTCCTCCTCTCTCTTCATCACATCTTCTACAACTCCCTCCATGACTTCACTTCGTCTTATCCCACAACCTCTCTTCTTCAGTACCCCCACCCTCTCACCTGCCTACTTTCCCTTCCTCTCCTTCTACTCCTCTTCAAAGCTACAATAACACAACATCTCAACAAAGAGCCCACCAATACTTACTTCACTCCATTGTTAAAAATGATCATTTCCAGTTGTCACATCACAGCCCTGTCTATACTTTTTCTCGGACAACCACTTTATTTTTTCACTACCAACTGTCATATCGTAGGTTATCCTTAAATTCTTGAATAACTAATTAACATTATCATCATTCCATTTTAATTTAGCATGGCGAATGAATATTTTTTCTTTGCAAAACAGGATTAATTTATTTTTATTCAAACTTTAACTTCTTTACACAAGGCCATATGCATCTTAAACCTTAATCAATGTACTCATTTTCTTTTTGAGATTAAAATCGTTTAATTTTATTTCAAAATTAATGAAGGTGAAATTATTACTTCAACTTTGTGACTTCACCTGACAGTACTGCACTTGATTGTTAATCACGATCTACAGTGTAATCCGTTTCTGATGAATTTATTTTAACGTTTATATATGAATACCCAATAATGGAAATTATGTATGGAGTTACTGCCTCTTAGGTCAAGTTCTAAGATGTTAACTTTATCTTTACTTACTCCTAATACATAACTTCCAATGGCTTGTTGCAAATATCATTATTTAATCCTTTGGATTTCTTTTGTATATATCTTTAGTTCTATATTATTTTAAGCTAAATAACGCCCGCCGTAGTCACCCCGCTGGCATTCATTTTTTTTCATTACTCTGTGATCTTTGTGGTTGTTCCTTGATTATCTTTCTTCTTACTTGGTGTGGTTTCTGATTCCTGCAAGTCTGTAACAACGGACGCATTGTACTACCTATCATGATGACAATTTTGGCATTTTGTGTTCTGTTTCAACTTTTCTACGCTTTGTGTTCAAGGCTTCTACAATTTGTTGTGCATTTATTTCTTTCTGTTAGTGTATACTTCAAATAGTACAAAACGTAATTTTAACTTTGAGAACGTGATTTGACATAATTTGTTAAATGTCATTGTGGATTTGGTTCATAATGTTGGTAAGTTAATATTAAAAATGAAAAGAATTTAACATAAAGTACAAATAAAACAATGAATTTAAAAAGTAAAGATAAGAAATGACCAATAAGTACAAGTGTTTCAAATTTTCTTTATTTGAATAAGATTTAGATTGAAATAAAAAGTCTTTTTTTTTACAATTTCACCCCTTTTTAACCTAAGTTCGTTTAAAAATGCCTTATTCACGGGTGGTCAGTAAAGCATTTATTGCAAACAATTGTAGACGTTTTTCAGTAGGACGCTGATATCATGTTATTTTCACCTTTATTTATGAGAAATGCTTTGTTGAGCATTCTGGTTTCATTAGGATGCATCAACCTTTTCACAATTTTGGTATGTTGAGTACTTCCTAGGTTTATTTACTATAAAACTATTTTGGGAGCGGCATTTTCCCCTGCTGAAATTTATTTATCATATTCATTTAGACTGAACATCGTAGCATTCTAATTTCTTGAAAAAACAGGCCATAGCGCATTCCCCCTAAGATTCATTGATACTCATACCACTCAAAAACCCAATAAAACTAACAGTCCAAACTACCACACTAACAACACTCCCTCAAACACAACACACACACAACAAAACACACACACACCACAAAACACACAAAACAACACACACACAACACAGTATATTATTCAAATATATATGAGTGTCACTGTAAACTTCTCTCTCTCTCTCTCTCTCTCTCTCTCTCTCTCTCTCTCTCTCTCTCTCTCTCTCTCTCTCTCTCTGACTCAGATGTTAACATGCATACTTTCTTTCAATCCGTCAAGCTGCCCCCCAAAATGATCTGTTGACGACTTCAGTTCTTTTTTTCAGGGAAAACGAGTGTCGAGTTTTATTTGACAAGGCAGACCACCATGTCCACTCAGCAGCCACTGTTCTCTTGATCTTTTCCCTCCCACATCTCTGGACCTAACGCGTCTTTTGTGTTGGCTATCAACTTACACAGACAGGTCATAAGAAGAGGAGGTTTAGTCCTCTAATTACTTATCTTGCACTACCTCAAGCGACAATGTGACATTATAGATTGACGTCAGTTCGCCCGACTTTGGATTAATCAGACAGAAAAGCACGTGTGCCCGTAAATGAATGACTTGTTTTTCTGTGGGTGGAAAAACAAAAGCACATTTATTTAATTTTTCATCAGTCTCAAGCAAACTGATCATATCATTTCCCTTTTTCAAGTCAAAGTGCTCGTAAAATGAAGCTTAGTATTTTAACGGAATATATCCACATGTAAATACAGCAAATATTTCGTGATATATTTGTGACTAGGGGCAGCAATTTGTCACAATTCTCGTTCTTTATTAACAGAAATGAAGTGGGTGTAATCATTAAATTTATCACTTCAAACTTTCTGTTATAACATCCTCAACATTTAACAACACAGGAACCATTGCAGTCGTTGGACCCGTGTAAAGTTTAACTGAAATCTGACCATCGTGTTCTTAAGAGTTTTGCTTGGAATTGAATTTCATTTGTAAAAGCGGTTTTCTAACTTACTGGACATTTCACCTCTATATTTAAGGACAGGTGGAACTACGTTATGGAGCGTTCACGTGCCTGGTTGACAGGTCTGAACACGGTCGCTGGACATGTACGGCAGACTTGTCCAGATTAGTTGTCCCACGCGTTCCTCTGCTGTGGAACTCCCGATGCCTCGTCGCACGGTCGAGTTCTCACTCAAAATTTAACCCACGATTACTTGGGGTCTAAATTTGGGTGTGGTGTGGTTCTGGCTACCTTCCTAGGGCTCAGTTTCTACGGATGGATTAGTTCAGTTATCCTACCTTACTCCATATACTAACGCTCCCTAAGGGGTACTGCACGTGGCAGTCTGCCATTTTTTGTCATCCTTGTGGATTTTTCTTCTCCTATTAACGCTCCCTAGCGGCACTGCACGTGGCAGTCTGTCATTTTTTTGTCATCCTTGTGGATTTTTTTTCTTTCTCAATTCCATGGCATCTGAAAACAGACAGCTGTGACACACTTGGTACACTGTGTGCATTTTGTGAACTTGTGTACAGAGCTGTTTCTACAGGCATTTGGGAAGTTCACATGCAGTCACAAAATTTGTGGTGTGGTGCATGTTCACTGTCTTGCTGTTAGGAGTAATTACTTTCAAAGTAAGTACAAAAAGAATATTTTGAACTTTGAGGTAACGGTGAAGTATTGACATATATTCTTGTTCCAAAATGTGTCAGATTTGTGAGCGTTTGTTCGTAATGGTTGGTAAGATTATGACAAGAAAAGTGAAAGAGACTGCAGTATTGCTGAAAAGAAGCAAAGTACAAATAAACGCACAAGCAACGTTTAAAAAAAATAAAAAGCAACCAAAGAAAATGACGCAGTAAAGGACAAGCGTATTTTCAACAAAGTTTTCTTTTGATTTCGAATTGACTGATCGTAGGATTGAATGTATAAATGTTTCTTTTTTTCCCATTTCCCCCCCTTTATTGAACGTCTTATTGTCGTTGTAGGAGATGCTACTTATATTAACACTGACGTGGTTGGGCAGAGTAAAGAGACCATTCTGACAGGCTAAACATAGTACTGGTAGCAGACGGCAATTCTTCCGCGTCTGTCATGGCGGCGTCTCCATTCGTTATTTCTGCCTTTGTTTACAATTTATGGAGGAAAAAGGCTTTGTTTGTCGCCTTCCGAGTCGTGCACGGAAGGATGGCATGGTAAGACAAACACATACACTCCCACCCCATTTCTTTCCAAGTATGTTGAACGTAAGCATAAGCAGTTTTCAATTTCACTGAAAAAAGTCAATGTTTTGGGAGCTGGATATAATTTCCCCATGGAACGTCTATTTAGTTCAGTTCATGTTGCTTATAGCTCAGCCGAACACAAGGGGCCATATGAGAATTACCTACAGTTGCCTTGAAAAAACTAGGTGCTCAGTGGAAGCTGCATGTCCTCCCTAAAATGGTCCCTAGTTCAGTTATCCTACCTTACTCCATATACTAACGCTCCCTAGCGGCACTGCACATGGCAGTCTGCCATTTTTTTCATCCTTGTGGATTTTTTTTTCTGTATTCCGTGGCATCTGGAAACGTCTTTCTTTCTTTTATTCTCAATCAAGAAATGTATTAGGCATTCTGTCCCAAAACGAGTCTGTCATGACCAGAATATGTGTCATGACCAGTGTGTGTGTGTGTGTGTGCTTTTGTTAGTTACAGTATGCACGTATGTAACTGACGTCTGCAAGCGTGTTTTATCGTTCCTTTTCGCATACCATTCTAATTCATTCATTCTTGTTCGTTGTTTCAATGGGTTTTTCTTTTGTTTTTGTTTTGTTTTCATTCTAAATCTATCCGTTGGTGGATTCATATTACTTACGTCTTTTGAACCCGTGTAGGTTTGTGAGAAGGTGTTTTTTTTTTTTTTTTAAAGACTTTTTTTTTTTAATGCAACATTACATGAGTTGACAGGCGCGCAAAAAGAGGACAGTGCGCAGAGACAATTCACAACTATTTCCGTTCCAGTTGCTGCAGGAGAAGACAACTAAACGATGACAACAAAGAAAAAAATCAATATATATCCACATACACATACTTTCACTTATATACACATAAACCTAAACACACACACACACACACACACACACACACACACACACACACACACACAACACACAACATAAAGAGAGAGGAGAGAGAGAGAGAGAGATGCAAACATATATACGTCTATGCATACATACATGTAAACGTACATATATATATATATATAGGTATACATATAACACAGCCGTGTATCAATGATCATCACCATGGGTTTTGAAAAGAAAGAAGAGCTGTAATAACTTGGTTTGTGAGAAGTTTTGTAAGTTTTAGTCGTTGGTCACACTTAGTTGCTACTCACTTAGTCCCTTAGTGGGGCAAAAACCGGATGAAAACAAGCTTATATTTGCTTATCTCGTACCCTTGCACATAAAGATGATCAATCGATCAATCTCTCTCTCTCTCTCTCTCTCCTCTCTCTCTCTCTCTCTCTCTCTCTCTCTCTCTCTCTCCACCCATCGTCTGTATCCAGCCATAACCTCGCTCCACACTAATCTTTCTGCTGTCATCTTTGGTTCTTCTCTCAACGACCACGTGCATCGATCGACCACAGAAATGGGAGGGTCCATTCTCGGGCGTCGACTCCTCCTAACAAGGGAGGCCACCAGGTCCACTCAACAGCCACCGTGTGGTCTTGATCAGTTCCATCCCATTTCTGTAGTTGGTAAATCGTTTTGTTCCTTACCACATCGATTCGGACAACTGACGAGGAGATGGAGATGGGAGGAGATTCTTTCCATGACGTTTGGACTATTCTGTCTTTTCTTTATCTTGCACTACCCAAAGTAAGAAACAACAACAACAGCAACACAACAGCAACAACAACTTGTGGAAACAACATCGACAACAACTGCGACGACGACGACGACGACGACAACGACAACAACAACAACAACAACAACAACAACAACGATAAAATAACGAAAAGAACAAGAAAAATCGGCGAGACATTTAAATAAGCAATTTCATAGTATGCATTCATAGTCGTTCAGTATGCAGTATGGGACACACCACTATTTACAATGCCTGCGTAACTGAGATTGACTGGCAAATGCGCCATAAGCTTTGTACTTCCATAAGTGCTTCTTTAGGAGAGAGAGAGAGAGAGAGAGAGAGAGAGAGAGAGAGAGAGAGAGAGAGAGAGAGAGAAGTGGAAACCACAGGCAGCTCACACACACGCACGCACACACACACACACACACACACACACACACACACACACACAGAGAGAGAGAGAGAGAGAGAGAGAGAGAGAGAGAGGAGAGAGAGAGAGAGAGAGAGAGAGAGCAAAAACTCCCACTTTTGCAGAAATTGAGGTGGAAGATATATATAAAGGTATACGCATGTGAAAAATGACTGGGTGATGATGCGGAATAGATGATTGTACTCTTTGTCATCTCATACCATGCTTGCTTAATTAACAGACGTGAACTAAAATCGCTGAACTGATCACAGAATGTTCGGAAAATAAAGGCATGTTTTAAATTAGGGTGGTGGGTGGTATTAGGAGTGGGGAGTGAAGCAGAGGAAGGGTGTTGTGGGGATTGGGGGTGGAGTGGAATGGGGTGGAGTTGGTGACAGACGTTTGGTCATGACAGAGTCCTTTCTGGGCACAATGGTTAATAAACTTCTTGATTAAAGAAAAAAAGACCTGTTCAGGTTTCACGGGACTGAGAAAAAAAAAGGAAAAAAAAAATGGCAGACTGCCACGTACAGTGCCGCTAGTGAGCGTTAATATATGGAGTAAGGTTAATAAACTTCTTAATTAAAGACAAAAAAACCTTTTCAGGTTTCACGGCATTGAGAGGAAAAAAGATGGCAGACTGCCACGTGCGGTGTCGCTAGGGAGCGTTGGTATATTATGGAGTAAGGTAGGATAACTGAACTAATCCATCCGTAGAAACTGAGCCCTAGGAAGGTAGCCAGAACCACACCACACCCAAATTTAGACCCCAAGTAATCGTGGGTTAAATTTTGAGTGAGAACTCAACCGTGCGACGAGGCACGGTGTTCCACAGCAGAGGAACGCGTGGGACAACTAATCTGGACAAGTCTGCCGTACATGTCCAGCGACCGTGTTCAGACCTGTCAACCAGGCACGTGAACGCTCCATAACGTAGTTCCACCTGTCCTTAAATATAGAGGTGAAATGTCCAGTAAGTTAGAAAACCGCTTTTACAAATGAAATTCAATTCCAAGCAAAACTCTTAAGAACACGATGGTCAGATTTCAGTTAAACTTTATACAGGTCCAAAGACTGCAATGGTCCCTGTGTTGTTAAATGTTGATGACGTTATAAGAAAAAGCTCGAAGTGACAAATTTAATGCTTACACACACTTCATTTCTGTTCATAAAGAATGTGAATTGTGGCAAATTGCCACCCCTAGCCACAAATAAATCACAAAACATTTGCTGTATTTACGTGTGGATATATTCAGTTAAACACTAAGCTTCATTTTACGAACACTGTGACTTGCCAAAAGCAAATGATATCATTAGTTTGCATGAGACTGATATTTTCACCCACAGAAAAACAGGTCATTCAGTGACAGGCACACGTGCTCTTCTGTCTGAATAAACCAAAGTTGGGTGAATTTCTGCCAATATCAAACGTTACACTGTCTCTTGAGGTAAAGCAAGAAGGGTAAATTAGAGGATTGAACCTCCTCCTCTATTGACCTGTCTGTGTAAGGTGATAACGAACACAAAAGATGCGTCAGGACCAGAGAAATGGGAGGGAACTGATCAAGACAACACAGTGGCTGCTGGCTGGAACTGGTGGTCTCCCCTGTCAAATAAAGCTCAACGCAAGCTGTCGCTCAGAAAAGGAACTAAAGACGCCAACAGAAAGATCACTGTGGAGTGCAGCTTAACGGAGTGAAAGAAAGTATGGTTATACGTTGAGATCTGAATGCAGAAAGAGAGAGAGAGAGAGAGAGAGAGAGAGAGAGAGAGAGAGAGAAGACAGACAGACAGACAGACAGACAGACAGACAGGCAGGCAGAGCAGACAGACAGACAGACAGACAGACAGAGACAGAGAGACAAAGAGAGAGGAGGGGGAGTAGCCGGGAAAATATCCTTGAAACTACATCGAAACCAACAACTATAATGATGATGATAATAGCAGTATTTATACAGCACTTTATCTTGAAGAACGATTTCAAACACATACGTTATTTGCACGCATACACACACTACAATTAAAAACAATTCACACACACACACACACACACACACACACACACACACTCCACACAACACACACCACACACTCGCACACTACACAGGCACGCACGCACGGCAGACACACACACACACACCACACACACACACACACACACACACACCGTCTAATATCACTTATGTGGAAAGACGTTAAATTGAGGACAGCAACAACACATACAAATACACGCACGCGCGCGTGCGCGCGCTTACTCATAAACACACACACAACACAACACACACACACACACACACACACAATACACACACACTACACGTACACACACACACACACACACACACGCGCGCGCGCGCGCGCGCACACACACACCACACACACACACACAACGTCCATTTTGCACCATCTTGGATGAAGATAAGTGACTGTTCGTTCTTTTTTGTTGTCCTGTGTTGTGTATCTTGCCTGAAGTAGACCCAAGAGGTCGAAACCCGTCGTGTTTTGTCTTGTGATTCGTTTGTCTACGTTTTGGGTGCGGAGCGTTACAATTCATTTTTCAAATTTGTTTAGATTTCCGCCTGCAGTCGCCTCACTTTGCAACTAGAAATAGTGCAGTACAATTTCAGAGGAGTATCAGAATGGAAGACATGGTGGACAACAGTATGGCCCACTGTCGGCCACAGACCTCTCAGTCTGCCAAGCTCGGACTATCTCACCAGCCGCCGTGGCGAAGTGGTTAGCGTCGCGGACTCCCGGCTGGGAGGTCGTGGGTTCGAATTCCATCAGAGTCATGTGGGTTTTTCTGCCCCGACCGGCTCCTACCCAGAGTTGAGTTTGCTGCGGACTCAGTTGGGAAGACTGGGGCCACACAGTCGAGTTTCATCCTTAATGGATGCGTTTCTGAGAGTGTTGCTCAAATTTCCTGACCAACACTGCAGGTGCCTGTATCTCTCGGGCCTGGTTGACGCCGGGATATATTATGAAAGGAAGCGTAAAGTACAGCCCTGTCATGTAGTCTCAGACCGATATGGAAATCCGTAGCATCATCTTAATCATCCTCATTCTCATCGATCAGCATAAAAAAAATGTCTCAAGTTCTGTGGCCCTTCATGCCCTGCTCTCATGGTGACTTCAATTTCGATGTCCTCTCCACGTCTGTGGCTTTGGTTTGGTTCCGTCGGGGTCGCCGGTATTGGCGAGTCTATGGGGGCTGTCGTTGGACGGACGTGGTGGCGCCCTCCGGAGGGAGAGCTCACTCACGCCGGCTCCGCGACTAAGCAATTATTGTCGTCAGTAGGGGGCTTAGTAGGTGGTGTCCTGCGTATGTTAGATCAGAACAGGCGCCACTGAACACCACCGAAGTGACTCGGCAGCAGTGCAGTGTCTCTCCGATGGGTTGCTCTTGACGACTTGACATTGACTGATCCCTGTGGATTGCCGGTGCCGGGGCTGCGGCGGGGCCGACCGGGCTGTGGCTATGGGCGGGGTGTCGAAATGAGCGGCGTGGGTGCACTGCCTCTGAGGTGGCGCAGAAGTTGGGACAGAAAAAAAAAAAGAAAAAAGCTCGGACTATCTCTTTAGTTCCATCCCCGCCGTCCTCTCCGAAGTACCCTCTCCCCACTCCCTCCGACCCTGCAGCAGTATCTACCCACATGGGCTGAACCTATGCTTAACGGTAAGATTAGCCCTGTGAAGTGTTTTTAGTATCTTGTAATCGCAGAGCGATCTGCCAGCACTGCTTACCCTCTTTACCTTTCCTTCTTTCTTCTCCTGGCACTTCATTTTCCTCACTTTTTCCTTAAAAAATGTTTTTTTTCTCTACCTTTTCCTGTTCCATTTAACTACTCCCATTCTTTGACTATCTTTTCCTGCTGTTACCTCCTTTTTCTCTCTTTTCATTAGTTTTTCTTGTTCTTACCTGCCTTCACCTACTTTCTCTATCGCCCCTTCTGATTCACCTACCCTTTCCTGCATTTCTCTATTCTTTCCTGCTTTAGCAGCGTTCAACTTTTTCACGTGAAACAAAACTGGTATTACAGAACTGTCGACGACGATTTCTCCAGAACTGGACTTGGATGAGGAAAGGCTTTAGAACACAACGAGTATAAACCGTGCGGTGAAAACCGTCATGGAACTGTAATTCCCCCCCCCCCCCCCCCAACCCCTCCCCACTTCTCCTGATTCCAAGGAGCATCAAGAGAGCACCTTTGAACATTATGACGTCCTACTTGGCAAGGAGAACAATATATATAGTGCGTGAATGCATCTCTTTTCGAGGGAGGGGGGGGGGGGGGGGGGGTTGTGAGGCAAAGTGGCGCAGACAAGTTCTCGCAGACCACCATTTGGAGAAACCCTACAGTATTCCGAATACAGAGAAGACGGTGCTCCCAGCGCCGATGGTGTAACCTAGATGCTGGCACCAGAAGCACATCACCACAGAAACATTAAATGGTATTAAGAAATTAAATAAATTCAATGGTAAGCAGTTCTGTAGAACGATTTCAAAATATGATATCGATTTTGCGCCAGGGATTCACTATACACGAGAAAAACGCAAACTTCATCAGGTGGAATCTCTGTTTTTATCAAAGCAGAACTCAGAGATTATGTGGAAGCCATGTCACTAAGCGATGGCGATATTTTTGGGGTACAAGTAATAAGAGAATGACATCGAAAATCGAAAGAAAATTCACAGCTTGCTTTGATACCCTTTCTACACATTCATCATTTGGAAAAGATCACTCACAAAAGATACGGGAAAATCTATTTATAATTTCTCAGAATCTCCCAGCATTAGCAGAACTTGTTCGTTTCCTAATTTGCCTTCAAACGATATGCCAAATACTGGGGTTCTGGTTATATAAAGCAAAAGACAAATCATCCGACTTCAATCAGTTACGCAGCAGCATGTTTCGAAATGTTGAAATCTATAATACTCCATGGTTAGAGAATTTATCGAACTATTCTGCACAAATTGGGAATGAATCATATCTGGAAAAATCAATCGACTGTCAATATCGGGAGAACAAAATATGCTATCAAAAAGAAAACGGAATCTGAATACACAGAATTCTGGAAACAGCAAAAAAGAAATACCTCGAGACTATATTTTAACACAAAAGTTACTGAAAACTACCGACTAGAACCATACATAGTAAACGTTAAATACTTTGAACAAAGATATGATCTCAACAGACTTCGCGTCAGCGCTCATGACCTAAAAATTGAAAGGGGTAAATACACGAACACTATAAGAAAAGACAGGGAACGCTTAGCATGTGGTGTGGTCAAAGATGAAATTCATTTTCTGGAGGGGGAGAGTGGATGAGGAGGGAGGGAGTGGGTAGGTGCCTGTTCGGGGGGGGGGGGGGGGGGGGGGGGTTGGGAGAGTGATGTTGTTGTTTTCTCACCCTTTTTTCTTTTTCTTTTCTTTATGTGTAAAATATTGTAAAAAGTTAATAAAAATATTTGGGAAAAAAATCATTTTCTGGGCAGCTGCTCTAGATACAAACTCCTGCGACTGAAGCTGACAGAAGAGCTATCAAAAGATATGTCAAACCCAAACTTGCAAAACCTACGCCCAAGTGAAATGCTAGGCAATGATGACTTACAAATTCACATCGTAAAATATGTTCATGATTGCATGAATGTGAAAAGACAATAATGGCTCCCTATATGGGCCCAGCTGAATTATGGTCTATCCATTAATGATGGTTTCTCATAATACAATGCTGTGTCTATAGACCCTCAAGGGATCTGGTGACGATTAAAGTCCAAGTCCGATACCGAGTCTGCATGTAAATGCGCGTGTGTGTGCAGGCATAAGTGCATATATGCAAATCAACAAGACGAAAGCCGGGTAAACGAACACAGAGCAGCATTTATTCAGATCATGTTTAACAGTAGTAATGACAGAATCCAGATTCACAGGGGCACATTTTAGAACCACATCATACACACATGCACTCCGAAGAAACGTATCTACATGTAAATACACTCTAAACAGAATAATAAGTCTTAACGTACTGACATCAGATAAAGAAATATAAGATTTTAACAGGAGCAACAGACAGAGAACAAAAGACAAAGTCAAAAAGTTCTAACAGGGGTAAAGTATTAAATGAAAAGACAGATCTTTGGATACGAACAATATCAACAATATTTTTTTGTGTAAAATCCAACGAAATGACACAAATACAGACTGAACAAATCCTGCCTTATTACACGAATGACACTTCACCCAAAGCATACAGGTGGCAGACATTTATCATATCTTTTGCATGTCATTTTCAAAGCAGATACTGTCAGATTACTCTTCTGGTTTTTTTTTCTTTCGATCACAGTTTACACAAATTCCTCGAAAGGGAGAGGTGAATTGATTCACTAGAGTTTAAAAAATCAAATGATTTGGGGCATAAGAAGAGTTGCAACAGAAATTTAAGGGGGCAGAACTGTGTCAAATCTTCTACGAAAACGAAATACTAGTATACATTGTCAATGAAATAGAAACATCATGGTAGTCTATCTTCAAGCAAATAGGTTGCAAAACACCAAGACGAAAATTAACAAACCGTGAACATTTGACAACCATGACAACGCTTTTTGCACGACTAGCCAGCTTCATAGCAGGTATTCACAGCACGTGGTGGTGTAACAAGTGTACCATGACTCAAATCTACACAAACAGTATATCAACAATAAATTCTTTAATAATTAATGTCACGAAAACAATCTGCTCAGTCAAAAAATCAACAGAAAGACGACCGAAAAAAGCAAACAGCCCTACAGGACTGACTGAAAATAAACTGGCCAACATATTATTATGAGTCTGATTTACAGCTTCACTAGATCAAAATGGCATATACAGAAGCGACAACGTGCAGGCGATTCCTTCCTCACACAGCCCTTCCACTCCACACTCCATCTTGAAGCCAAAAAATGTCAACACGCAGTAAATATTGCCAAATGACAGTGATGCAGCCACATTCCCACACAAACACACGTCATAACCCAAGAGGCAGCAAGCTCGACAATTCATTCACAGACCTTTTAGAATTTGAAATATGCTCTGCAAAAAAAAGGTTTGACTGCAGGCAATACAGATGTATAATGTGCTACAGGTGAATGATTGATCATTATTCAAACAACAGTTTGAAATTTATTAATCCACTCCTTCCTCTACAAATACATTTTGGGTTTAAACAAACAGTACATCTATATTATGTTATAACTATCATGAAACAAAGAGAGAAAAAAGTGAAGTGCTTTTGAAATTATTACTTATCCACAAAGAGCACTTAAATTTTGAGTAAATCACACCCTTTGATATTAACAAACAGGAAAACAATATTCAAGGAAAAGTAAAGAAAAAATATAAATAAACTGTTTCCCAATGGAAAATTAACAAATGTAAAAGGAATATCCCAGTACAGCACACACATTTTCTCTCAAATGTACAAAATCTTTAACTGAATATACCCTTTCAATATTAACAGACAGAAAAAAGAGGCTACAAACAACAGTCAGTTTTTTTAAAAATTATTTCCTGAATGTATCATTCGACAAGACTGAACTAAACAGATTCTTAAATAGTGAGTAGTCTGAATTGTCAAGCTTCCACTAGATCCGCTAACAGCATTTGAAGCAATGAGTCAATTATATACAGCAGAGAAAAAAAGTCTCAGAAACCAATGACAACAGAACTTCCGTGCATATTTCTCACTCTTCCGTCTCTCTCTCTCTCTTTCTTTTCTTTCAGACACTCACTAGCACACACGCAATCTCACGGTCAAGCTTGCATAACATTCTAGCACCATGCAAATAATTTCTTGTGGTTGTCGTCGTCCGCCTCTAAGCAACTGAATGCAGCAACCACTGGGAAACAAAGAGAAACCCTCCCCCATCCCTCCTCCTCTGATGGATCAAGACAGGCGCTGGGTTCAAATCCCCTGGGTTATTATATTCACAGATTAATTCCGCATCTTGGGCAGCTATTCCTAAATCATTGAGCATCAAAAGGGGGAGGCTACGGCCACCCCTTTTCGTATTTTTACACTGCGTCAAAAGCGGTTATCCATTTCATCTTCTTCATAAAACATACCTGCACGCATACACACACTAGTCCATCCCGTCCTGCTAAGAGGCTAGCACAAGACTTTTCACTGTCCATCTCTTCTGGGCCACTTTACTAACCGATCCAAGCCACCTTTATATCCAACAAACTCTGCACTACCTTTTTTCCTCTCAGACAGCACAGGACAAGAATGTCTCACAATTCCTATCAAACCACTCGAGGTTTCAATCCAATTCACTGTCATTTTTGTTCTGTCAAAATTGCTACTTGTCATTTGTGTTCAGCCTAATTCTCAAACTATCTTTAGGATTCGAATGTGTTATTGTCAGCTTCGGATCTTTGTAAATCTGTTTTTTATATCATTAACTTGTTCTTTCTGCATGATTTACAACCGTCATAATAATCTTTTTTTGTAACGGGTATGGTCTCTCGCAGTGACAAGAACTGCCAAGGAAGAGGGTGGGGAAAGGGTATAGAAAGGCGGATGGATGGCGGGAAGCTGGCATCTGGCTCATTTGCGTATATTGCGGCCAGCCGTATTCTGGACGCAGAGGACGATGAAGCGGTTGTTGCAGGAGAACTCCTCCTGGTCCAGAAGCATGTGCTTCGACAGGGAGCTGCCCAGACCCATGTTGCCGCCGTTACGAGTGTGCCACTGGTTGCAGACCTTGCCATCCATCCTGGATCCACTCTTGGACGACCCGTGCCACACTATCTTCTGAGGCCTGCAAGAGGAAAAAAAAAAGCAGAATGAGATGTAAGAACTCCCAGCTTAGGGACAAAACATCAGCGCATGTAAACCTCGAATGGAATAAATTATTCAAACCTCAGATTGAATAGATAAACTTCCTTCTTGCACACTGTTGTCGTTTGAAGAAATGTTTCCGTCGATGTGTTACAAAGACCCCAAAATGTAATCTCCTGTAGATGCTGACTCTATAAACAAGCCTGATTCCCCGCCCCTCCCCAGAAAACTGTCAAGACATATGTGGAATATTAAAAGTGGACAAAGTTTGCATTACAAGTTTCATCATGGAACGAACAAATTTTCTGAAAGGAATAGATTCCATATGAAAAGAACTTATTTCATTACGAATAAATACTTTTCATCATGACTAGAACAAATTTCATCGTAAACTAACAGTTTTCAACGCGAAAACAATAACACTGATCGTGAACAAATAATTTTCAGCATGAAAAGAATGATTTTTATCATTAGGAGTATCATGGGAAGAATCATTTTGATCAATTGAAAATACAACGGAAAATAACGTTCATTGGAAAAAAATTTCATTGAAGAAAATTTTTTATAATATTCGTCGCTAAAAACATAATGAAAAGAAAAATTTAAACGACAAAAAACACTTGGAGAAACTTCATTTATGTTACTCAGGCACCCATGACTAGACTCATTTTTCATCACCAAAAATGTAATGAAAAGAAACATGTTCTGCGTCAAAAGAGGAAATACCATCACGTAAAAATGGTTTTATTATAAAAACAACAACAACAACAAATGAATAATTTTCATTGCAAAAAAATATACAAGAATAATGTTCATAACTAACAACATATCATCAAAGTAATCTGATAGGGATTTCAATAACAGGCCCCTATCTAAAAACCTACACGGCAAGTTCTATTTGAAAAACAGCTTATTTCTGTAAACTACAAAGTTCGGATCCGTTTAAACAATAAAAGTGCCATTCCGTAATTCATCTGGCATTTTAATAGAACATTGATATGCTTTCTAATTGTATTCAGTTTGTTTCCTGGCAGACAATAAAACACAACGGAAAGAAGTAATGTCTGAAGGCGAGCGAGCGGTAGCACTTTAGGGTAGAGTGAATTGAACGTGTTACGCCAACAGTTTCCAACACCATAATGAACCACTTTCTAGGGTAAATACTTCCATGAGTCAGGGGACAAAGACAAAGGTATGGCATTCAACAGAAACTATTCTTACCCCAAACTACTTGAACTGGTCATTGTAGGGATAAAGAAAAAAAGTAAATGAATCTCTCACGACACTGCTCGCATTTACATAATATTTTGGCTATATTCAGAACATGTTGTTTTTTTTTTTAAACAGTGACTCGCCCCGAAGTCTACTTCATAACAAAATGTAGAATTTGTTTTCCATGATTTTCCGCAAATTTTGGATTTCGGTTATGATTTTTTTTTTAATTTTTTTTTTTTACAGAGAAAATCCCGAGGAAAAACAATCTGGCTGGCTGGCGAGCCATTGTCTATGGTGAAGCACTGACCACATGGAGTCATTCATGACGTCTCTGTCGTCAAAGGAGTAGAGGGCAGCATTGTTGTTGAAGTAGCCACCGGCGCCGTTCACCAGGTCTTCCCATGAGCGGAACAACATCTGACCCTGCAACAACCACAACAGCATGCATATGAGACGGCTGCTGGAACGATGGCTGATACACTGAACTGAAGCGTTTGCGTAACAACAATGAAAACAATGATGCGTGTGTGTGTGCGTGCGTGCGTGCGTACATGCGCGCCGTGTCTGTCTTTGCATGTGAGCCATCATGTTTTTGTCAATGACAAGGACTTGGCTGTCTCCACAACAGACGATACTGGAGTGTACTCTCTCTCTCTCTCTCTCTCTCTCTCTCTCTCTCTCTCTCGCGCGCGCGCGCGCGCGCGCGCACGCGTTTGTGTGTGTGTGTGTGTGTGCAGGTGTGTATGTGTGCGCGTGTGCGTACGAGTGTGTGTGAGTGTGAGTGTGAGTGTGTGTGTGTGTGTGTGTGTGTGTGTGTGCACGTGCGTGTGTGTGTGTGCGCGCGCGCGTGTGCGAGTGTGAGTACGCGCGCGTAGTGTGTGTGTGTGTGTGTGTGTGTGTGTGTGTGTGTGTGTGTGTGTATGTGAATGTGCGCGTATATGCTCCGGCCCTGACCTTCTTGTTGACGATGGGGATCTGTCGGTCTCTGGAGTAGTAGATGATGGAGTCCAGGTTCTGGGTGGTGGTGGACAGGAAGGCTCGGAACGTGCCCGCCATTCCCGCCCGTCGCGCCTGCCGATGGCACTCGTAGTCGGCCCCGCGGATGCCCCGCATTTTGCCCGACACTGGAGTGTTGAGGGCGATCAGGTGAAGCTGAAGCAGGACAGATGGACACCATATACATTTTTTTTAAAGACAGGTCATTTTCTTTTTAATTCTTTTTTCTGTTGCCTTGCTGATATTTCTTTTGATCGAGTAAGGTCACAGTAAGGCAAAAATGTATGTAATTCTGTGTGTGTGTGTGTGTGTGTGTGTGTGTGTGTGTGTGTGTGTGTACGTGTGTGTGTATGTGTGTGTGCGTTGTGTGTGTGGTGTGTGTGTGTGTGTGTGTGTGTGTGTGTGTGCGTGTGCTTAACTGCCTGCATACGCACATGTTTGTGTGAGTGCAGGAATGACTGGAGGAGGGTGTTACTGGAAGGGAGGATAGGATATGAGAGAGCGAGAGCGAGAGAGAGAGAGAGAGAGAGAGAGAGCATATGAATGAATGAATAAATGAATGAATGAACGAATGAGAATAACAATATTTCATACGCAAATTTTGTTTCACAAACCGTTATACCAAGGAATATAATTCGGCTTATATACGCGACGAAAAGAGAGAGAGAAAAAACGACGAGGGGAAACAATAAGGAAACTAGAACAGACACACACACAGACCTTTGTAACCATTCACTCATGAGGGTATATGCTACGTACATTGAAAACTGCTTTAAACAAGTAACACACATCAAACATATAAATAACACTTAAAAAAAAAAAAAAACCGCCAGTGATACCATCACCTAAGTACTGGAAGCGAACCGACTAATCAAAACTTTTTTCTTTCTTTCTTTAAAAAATCTGACGTTACGAAGAGGTCAACTGTGTTATTTCTGTTATAATTCGCTTCTGAGTTGTATTTAGCAAAATACTTTATATTTTTATTACTGACGCAAGAACCGACCGTAGATCATGCTGATTTGCAGATGGAACTGAAATATATATTACATTCATTTCGAATCGCGTATTTTATATTCCCTTCAATGAAAAAGAAAACGAACCTCATTTTCAGTATCCTGTTGACACATTGAACATAAACGATCAGTCTCTCCCAATCCAAATAACCATTGTTATTTGCATTTAACCCCAAAGTTCTTGACCGAAAACGGGTATTATGATTGTGGCACATGCTGTCAGAAACAGCTGGCAAAATGTTTTTAAACGAAAAGTGCCAAACGTACTTCGCATTTTCTTCTATGCACGGATGCCAGTTTTGTCCATATAAATCAAATTGATAAGACGGTCCTTAAATTCTAAAACAAATACGATAGTGTTTTCTACCGCCTGTATGACCTATAAGGCACAAAATCCATTCTCGGTGAGACCTTTTTTTTTTTTTTTTTAATGATCTATCCAGATTTTCTTCCCGCCTTGACGCTGATGCAGCAGCATTTCGTAATCCTTTACACGTAGTATTAATGGCGGCAATTCAACACGTTTTAACAAATATTTTATACACATAATGCATAACGGTAGTGCGGATTTTCTCCGGGTGTCTCCCCATATCAGTGTATGCAATTTCGTTCAGGAAATGGATGGATATGTTATAAGAAACGCTTTATCGTAAATGTGGGGTGGAGAGAGAAAAGAGAGAGAGAGAGAAGAGAGAGAGAGAGAGAGAGACAGAGAAGAGACAGAGACGAGAGACAGAGAGAGACAGAGAGAGAGACCCAAGATATTTCAAGACTCAGAGAGAGAGAGAGAGAGAGAGAGAGAGAGAGAGAGAGAGAGACAGAGAGACAGAGAGAGAGACAGAGACAGAGAGAGACAGAGAGAGAGGGAGAGACTGGAATGCACACATAGATCAAAGAAGCGTCGTCTTACCGATGGTCCAGTAACAAAATCAGGCGGAGGGATTCCAGGAGCCACAGGCGATGGTGTCGTTGTCTGAAACAACCCAACAACATCTCTGCAAGCCACCAGCACCTCCCTCCCGATAACATCCATATCGCTGACATTTCATCACACAATACTTCAAAGAAGCTATGAAAATGAGGAAAATTACGGGAGGAGAAAATGATCCGGCTTCATACGCCACTTCTCACCGATCCTTTATTTAAAAAAAACAACAACACCTTTTTCGAATATAATAATCTTTAAGAACAACAGATGTATTGATATAAATTAAAACAGATTTTTACTTATGCTGAATTCTAAATTGCTCGGTCATTAAACACATGCACGAATAAATCAATATGTGCATACTTTATAAATGAATGATGAACATCTGTATGGTTAAGAAAACAATAAAGAAAATAAGATTTTTGACTGTGTCAGAATAAGTACATAATCTTTCTAGTATTGCACACTAATGAGAACTGCCTGTCTGTACACTATTATACAAAAACGATTTATCAATACTAAATCTGTAGCTAAGTTTTGAATTTTAAGTAATAAGCACTGAATATAAATAAAAGCACAATCTAAATGGATCTCAATCTGATCTAAGTGAAAAAAAAGACTGAAGCATGCAATAGACAAGTTATGCGAAGAAGACTTCTTTTCAAAACAGCGTCTTTCAAAGCTTGTAACAGATAAAAAGCCGCAGAAATCATTTGCACGGGTCATGATAAACCTTTATCTATCCTTGAAAACAGCAACATTAAAACATCAGAGCCAATCTCACATGCCTGCGAAACAAGGCAGCAGATAACATGTTTTCAGACTTAATTCTGTTGGTATTATTTCTTGTCTGTTATCCCTTGTGCATACATTCTGTGTTCGTACGCTTGGACTACGTAAACGACAAAACGACATAAAGAATCAAACAAATAGATAAATGAACTAATCAAATGAAGATTGAATTAACCAAAACAAGGAACAGGTACATAAAATGCAACGAGAAGAGATGTTAAAAAGCCATGTACGTGTTGTGCTTTGACAAAAGTCATGCCACAAATCATAATGCAACACACATCCATTTATGTCAGTCGTGGTCATACCAACACAAATACAACGCTAAAGAAAAGACATTGTTGAAATAACTCAAACACGAAATTTTCAAATAAAAATTGAAAGCACGGAGAAAGTCAAGCAATTTCTTCTTTTTTTTTGATAGAAGTTACGTGAGCTTGGTGCACGACACTAGATAAAACAAGCGTCGTTTCCTGTACACTTGATCATTTGATAACACTGATCGTATCGGGATACTGACATGAATATTAATAAGCACAGAAAATATCAGTCATCTCTCACCCCACCCCACCCCCCTCCCCACCCCTTCATTCCGCTCCTAAGATATTGCATCGTCCCTCCCGCTCTTGCCGCTCTGTCAAACGTCTTTCTTCCTAACAGTCACAATCACCCCCACCCATAGTTTAAACAAAGGCAGTGAAAGAACGCAGAGACTGTAGCCATTCCGTTGTGCTAAGCGTGGAAAAAAAAAACACACACAGACAGACACACATGCGAGGCAAACAATGATGCTTGAACATTTGGAGACTCTGGAACAATAATGGAAAAGACTGGAAAGAACTTTTGGTTTAGTGATATCTAAGCCAAGTACAGGAAAGTCGGCGCTGAAAAGACGAAAGAAAATTCACAGAATGAAGCATGATAAATAGAACGAGAAAGAAAATCCCGAGCAATAAATTACGAAACAAACAAACAAACAAAAAGTTGAAATAGTACCATAAATTAAACATAGCTATTAACATTTTTCTTAAAAAATAAACACAATGAATAAATTGCATTCTATATGTGCACCAGTCATGAAAGAGTTAAAAAAAGAAATATATATATATATATATATATATATATATATATATATATATATATATATATTCTATTTCAGTTTTAATTTCAAAAGATTATAATCCTATTCTTTTCCTAACGCCTTACACGTTTACATCAAGTACATATAACCAAATATATATCAGACTGAAAGATACTGGTTACGATATCAGATTTAATCAAAATATTAATGGCAAGGAATACATCAAAATCATACACTAACAATTTTCATAGTTATCATCAATTTATTGCGTCTTTATTGGAGGTCAAAACTTGCATGATAAACTGAAGTATTATTTTGTAGTCGTGTAGATGGATATGTGACCACATAATTCATGAATACTCTGAAAGAGACAATGAAATCTTCAAAAATCGAAAAAGTGATAATAAACTCAACTCGCCGGTTTGCTCCGATGAATGCGTGAAATGGATCTCATTTTTCTTTGATGAGCATATAAAATGGGTCTTCGATCTTACTGATGTTATTCAGCTTTGCACATTATATCACAAAATATGAGACGTCTGTAGATGTTAATATGTATCACATTATCACATTTTCACGGAATATACTTCCAACAAAACTACCGACAACAACAACCATCTCAGTGACAAAATTACATTTTTAATAAGTAGGAAATCACGAACAAGTGATGCATTCATTTAACGTTCAGTGCAACCAAGTCACAATATAATGGCAAGACACATACAATACGTTAGTAGATCAGTAGTTTTACTATACTATCGCAATTGTTAGTCGTCATTGGGTTAATATGAGCATTAA
Source organism: Conus canariensis (assembly GCA_033310375.1). Lineage (NCBI taxonomy): Eukaryota > Metazoa > Mollusca > Gastropoda > Neogastropoda > Conidae > Conus > Conus canariensis. The sequence continues at coordinate 92,643,739 of CM065714.1, read as the reverse complement.
TTCTTCATACGCTGAAGACAACAGTTAAAAAAAAAAAGGTCCAAGCCTATAAAACTCGTTTGTTACTGGAACTCATGCAGTGCTCTGGACATTTGGGAACTTACTGTAACAAGGTCGGACTGAAAGAAGTGCACGAAACAGTACAGGTTTAAAAAAACACGTGTCATCAAAGTGCACAAGAAACGGTGCAATTAACTGCAATCCGTAGTCACATATCGACAAAACGTTACACAAACTAAGAAAGAAAAATAACAATATTCAAGGAATCTCCCAAACCCTCAAATACTTTATCGTCTCTGGCAAGAAATCACAACGGGTAAAAGACGGTACCAAAACGAAATTGAGATATGTAAAATAAACCATAAAGTACGATGCAGGGTGATACGCTGACAAATGTCTAGAAACAAACGTGATTATACATCTGTAAACATCAACTAGCAGCATTGATTCTGGACAGATCGCGGAAGTAAAATGCCATGCTGCATTCGGTGAGTAACATGTCTTTCTCTGTTTTCTATACCGGTCAAAAGCATGACATGATTACCATGCCTTGATTCTGTGTAGCATTCTGATTCCTGATTAATGCCAGCCAACAGTTTAATTAATGAAAAAAGTTTTCGTTGGTTTTTTTTTTTTTTTTTTTTGACATTTGTGACCATGATTAATGTCGGTTCCTTCCTTCTTGTTTACATCTGAGGAAAGGATAACGATTTTGATCGAACATCCACCAAGCACGGGGGTGAAATGAACGATGATTACAGGACAATGTTAACAATAAACAATAAACAAAATAACCAATTCTGTTCACGTAAAAAAAAGTATCTTAACTAAAAGCAAAAACAAACCCAAGCTTCTGAAGTACAATGAAGGATCTATTGCAGACGGTAATTATTTGTTTGAAAAAATCAAGATGAAATAAAATGGCAAGGGGAAAACCTCTTGACATATGCAGATGCTGATATCTCGACCAGCAAAATTAAATTCAACACGAATCAAACTCAGAAAACGACTAATGAAAAGGAAAACGCTCCTGGTTATCTTGCAACACACTCCAAAGCGGTGAAGTGCTTGCACCGGACTGTAAACAATAGACGATGCTATTCAAAGAGAATGGGATCTTAGCATGCAAATATAGGCGCCATTGAAACAGCTGCAGAGGGACACGGTAACCAATAAACGTGAACATACTATACACATGATTATCTGAACACACACACACACACACACACACACACACACACACACACACGCACGCACGCACGCACGCCACACACACACACACAACACACAAACAAGCGCGCACGCGCGCGCGCACACACACGCGCGCGCGCGCGCACACAAACCACACACACACCACACCACACACACACACACATGCACGCACATTACTTGATACGGAAGACTAAAATCATAACCAAGACAGCATGAATATACAACAGGTGCCGACACTTCCCCATAAACGTCAACAGTCAAGAAAAACAAACAAACAAACCAAAATAGCATTTGGCAATATGTTCATTTAGATGTAGCCATGAAAAAAAGCACACTGAAGAAAAAGTACTGCCTTTTGGCACAGATGTGTAAATCTGACACTGGAAAGTATTTGACGGAGGCTCTGGTATCCATATATTCAATTAGATGACAAAGGTTTCTGCTAAGGCGACGATCCGTCAGTCAAATCCTGTCTTTTGATTCTGCATTGGCGCATTACCATAATCTTTCTACCGACAGTTTATACAGAATGTACAGAGAGAGGTACACAAAGTAAAGACAAAATACACACTAAGGTAATCAAATGAAGCGATCGAATCTGAAATGTTGTAAACTGTTGCTGATATTCTTTGCCCGAAAATAACAAAAATTAACAAACATATGTTTGAAACGTCATAAAAATGAGTTGAATGTATGCGAGTCAATCGATACAGATCTTTTCATTGGTTTTGTTTAGTATAAGCATACTCCTGGTTAAGTTATGATCATAAATATCTGACTACAGGAAAAGCACCAACTGCGAAAAAAATATCCTTCAAGCAAATCTATGTACTGGTTCATGTTTTTGTTATTGTTGATTTTTGGGAGGGGTGGGGGCTTTAACCAAGAGAACAAATTTGACAAGAATAACGCAACATGTTTGTTGAAGAGAGAGAGAGAGAGAGAGAGAGAGAGAGAGAGGAGAGAGACAGACAGACAGACAGACAGACAGCAGACACGAGCAGGACACAGAGAGAGAGAGAGAGAGAGAGAGAGAGAGAGAGAGAGAGAGAAATACACTAAGTACGATCTAGTGGAGAAGGAAGAGGCACAAAGTGAGACAAGCGGTGAAAATGGATGAAAGGGGAAGATGAGAGGAGGAAGAGGAGAACAAGAGAGGGAAGAAAACATAAAAAAAGAAAAGGTAGAAAAACAACAAAAAAGATAACAGAATGCTCCTTTTCTACAAGAGACGCTACACATATCTAAACTCTGCTAAAATTTCGCCTTGAAGACAAAAGTAACATTCAAAGCAATAAACAGCCGAAACTAACGAAGACATCTCCAAAGACACTCTAACAATGCCATCTCTAGTTAAAGAGTAAAGAAATGCTGTAGAACAACTCAGCTATTCAATATTATTTCACGGAAATGATGACACTAAAGAACTGCAAAAAATAATCGTCAAAACAGGGCGAAAAATCTATAAGGAACTATGCAATGGATATTAAAAAAAAATCCACGGCAGGAAGCCCAATGCCACACAACAAAAGAATTGTCAGAATTCCCACGTCCAAGCTTTAAAATGGCAAAAAGTTCAGCAGCAGAGGAAATAAGAATAATAAAAAAATAAACTGCTGTGCACGCAGCGCTGTATAAAGTAGTAGCTCCAAAGGCTGATAAACAAAGCGGAAAAGAAGCAGTTGAAAGCACAGTTTACCCGCTCGTCTGTGGAATCCCCTTGGGGACCACCTCTGCGAGCATCGTTGCTGCCTCTGTTACCCCTTCCTTGGCTCCTGGTTGCGTTCTTTTCGGCTGTTTGACGGGTTCTTAGATTCTGAAGTCTTTCTAGATGCTCTTTGCGCAGTCTTTCCCTTCTCTCTCTCTCCTCGTGGTCCTCTGGCTGTCTCCGTCGACTCTGAGAGGGACGTTCTCGCTCTCGATGTCGTTTGCGTTCACGGTCCTGTCTGCCCTTTCGATCTCTGCTCTCTTCTTTGGCGTTTTGCTCAAGCCGTTGTCGTACTTCTTCGGGTCTTTCTTCCTCCTCTTCTTGCTGTCTCTCTTTATGAGATGTTCGGTTTTTCCCATCGCTGCCTCGTCTTCCTTCTGCTCCTTTCGGGTGGAGTCTATCCTCTTCGTGACGTCTTCGTTGTTCCAGTTCTTCTTCGCGAATTTGTCTCTCTCTTTCCTCTTTCATCTTCCTAAATCTTTCAACCCTCTGTTCTCTGCGTCGTTTTTCTCGTTCTTCCTCTTCTTGGTGTTCACCTCCAGCTTGAAAGCTTTCCTGTTTGTCGTGTCTGTTCTCTCTTTCACGTTGTTTTCTGTTTCGCCTTCTCTGTTGGCGTGCTGTCTTTTGAGCAGCTGCTTCCACCCCCTCCTCTCTCTCCTGTCGGAGGTTCGCCTGTCGAGCTCTTTCTCTCAGCAGCCGTTCTCTTTCCTTCATACGTCTCTCGTATTCTTTCCTGTATGCTTCCATGCTATCAAATTTCGTTCTTCTTCCAACGTCTTGGCTTTTATGGCGTTCGGCATCTTGAGAGGTGTTTTGGCCCGCCGTTTGTTTTGAGCCACTGTCTCTGCTTCTGGGATCTTGGGCGCTACTGTTGGTTTCGTTTAGTCCATTGTTGCTGATCAAAATGTCTACATTCTCCTAAGACAGCCAGAGAAGATCAGTTACAGACAGCACGTTTACTTCCTTTCTATTCATCCTCCCACCCACCCCCCTCCTTCCCCTTCAACAAGGTCACCTACAGACACACACCATGTTCTTGGAAAGCAACAAAGGAAAAGCATAATGCATGGAAATCTATCGGCCTTTAATAGTCTTCCTTCAGTTCTTTCTTTACTTCCGTTTTTCAACCATTTGACAATATCTGTAACACGCCCGGACAATTAAAGCATCTGGAGCCGTTGTAGTATCGGTAATATACTTACGTTCATCATATGAACCATTAAATACCCTCAGTATAAAAGTACGGTCTCGACTGTTACAATCTGCTGTGCACGATTCAGCATTCAATCGTCAAAAACGGTCCATTGAAATTAACTCTGAACTCAGCGTAAGCACATTGTGCATTGAATCAATTGCGACAAATTGGGACACAAATCGTCAATGGCTATTGGAAGGTCAATGCTTTTTTAAATTCCTGTAGTATTTCCTCTTTTGTCTAGGAACTGGACAGGGTCTGCTTCTCCATCTTTCGTTGATTTTCTTAATCGTTCCTGGGGGGGGGGGGGGGGGGGGGGGGGAGGGAGGGGAGGGGGGGGGGGGAGGTGGACGTTGGAGGAAGGGGTCAGGGTCGTTAATCCTTGATCAACTGTTTTCTAAAAACAGACTGTGTAATAGCCTCAAATGCCCTGACAGATAGAACGATTCCTAACTTTTAGACAAATATACTCTTCAATATTACTACAAAAGTATGATTTTGGGTGCTCGTTTCACAGGTGTAAAAGTTAGCAAGAAGCAGCAGCAGCAAAATGCTGGTATTCTCTCTGTGCAATTCATACACTAGTCAGAAACACTCTAACGTTCATGACCTTATGGATTTTGTTCATCTGTACTACATTAATAGGCGAAAGAGTCTCCCTTAGAAAAGGAATAGTACAGCAACGATAAAGGGACTGTTTAACATCTAAAAGGGCGTGCTTGCAAACACACACACACACACCACACACACACACACCACACACACACAACACATTGCATACACGCATGCGTACACACAAGTGTGCACCTACGCCTGAATACACATAAGGATGTGCCTGAATACATATAAAGATCAGTGCACTTTAAAATCATTTCTGAACGTCGATATACAAACACACAAGATAACCTATAACAACTGAACCCATACAATAAAACTCATACAGTAAAAACAAACTCAAACAGAAAAACATAAATTGATGGTTTGAGCAAGATTCCCCTTCCCTGACATATATCAATACAAAACAAAACAAGAACTTCTGCAAGCTTCATGAACATACAAACATGAATAGACTATATTATGATTACAGTTTCGTTGTCCATGGTCCACAGAGATTACACGAATCGTCTGGGTCTAAGTATCGCTCTTTCTGATTGGTCACTGTATTCATTCATTTACATAAGGTGACAAGTCCTTGAATCTGATTGGACGCTGTGTTCAATCGCTCAACTTAATCACAGATGACTCGCACTGCCTCTTTTGTCAAATCCACCACCGTGGTCGATCTGCTCCATCGCTTTGATTGCTTAGAGTTGTGAAAGTTATAGATCATTGCCGACAATTGTGTTTTCTAAGTGGGTGGTTCATCATTAGCAAAATCACTTGTGTGAGACAGTATGTCTAAAACAGTACCTTAAAATCCACAGGCAAATGCGGCAAAGGCAGTAAAAAAAAGTCACAGTCGCTACTTTGCAATAGCAACAGCAGTAGTAACAGTGACTGTGGTTGTAGAAATGACAACAGTAGCAGCAGCAGCAATCGCAACAGTTTTTTTTTTAATTACATGTTTTAAAAAACTGCGCATAACCTGAATGGAAATAGTCGTTAAGTTATCCATTTCGGCCTACAAACGTAAGTATACCTTTAGCACATTTTCGCCACCATCCATAAAATACATACATTATATCGACGGCCCTTAATGACATTGAAAACCAGTGCACAACGCATGCCAAGCAAAAGCGTCTGCGCGCAGGATGCATAAGTGATCCCCATATAGGGTGAGTAGGTTATTTGTGCATCGCTGATCAGACCGGTGCAGGTTTATATGTCTATGTGCGCGTCATTGAACCCCTAACGCAGTGAGTAGATTAAATGTGCGCCGCTGGTAAGACATTATGCATCAGTGATCCCAAAACTGGGTGAGTATGCAATTTATGCATCGCCGACCAGACAAGCGCATGCCCTGCAGGTTCTTGTGTCCCATCAATTATCCCCAATCTGAACAGGTTATCTGTGTATTGCTAGCTGAACAGACAAGTGTCTGCCTTTGCAGGTCTCTGTGTCCGACAGTGAGCCCCTGGTGAGTAAACTAGTTGTGCATTACTGATCCGACATCTGCATCTGTTGTCTGCAAACTGGGTGAGTAGGCTATCCATGCATCATTGATCAGACATGTACGTCAATGATCTTCGAACAGGTTGAGTTGTCTTTTGTGTAAATGGCTGATCACACAGGTGGTTGTTTATAGGTTTTGGGATTCATCAGTGATCAGAAAACTTGATAAACAAGCTATGTATGGACACATTCGTCAGTGATCCCCACGCTGGGTGAACAGACAATATGAGCTTTGCTGATAGACATGTAAGTGCTTTTGTCGATTTTTGCGCGCACGAGTGTACATCTACATGCCCACAAACTTAGTGAATATTCAAGCACCGCTGATCGCATGTAAACATGCTTCAGTGGTTTCTGTGCATGGTGTCCAAAATGTTATCAAGGTTCTCTGTGCTACCAGAAGACCAGAGACCTGAAAGCTGTGAAAGTGGAAATTTTTTATTATTTTTTTTTATTTTTATTTTTTTGTAGATTTTGTTTTCATCATTAAATACTAATCCTAAGAATGTATAAAGGAAGTTCAGAAATGTGTGTCTTTCACAACATAAACCAAAGACTGATGTCATAGCTTTCAGATGGGTCAGCTGTCTTCGCAAGAGGAGTAGGAACTGTCTCACAGATAGTCAAGTCAGTAAATTCATTCAGCTGAACTCGCAAGACATTGGCGAGAGTGTGCAAAAACTAAGCGCGTACAAACATGCACGCACTAACACACATATGTGCATACATATATGCACTAACATGCACGCGCAAACACAACCACACACGCTCACTTAGTTTTCGTATTTCGGTGAAAATGTACCCAACAAATTCGCTTCCAAATCTCGATTTGATATTGACGTTTTTGATTATGTGTTATCGGACAAACTCCGTTTGCTCAAAATTGTTGGCAATCTAATTTAAGAGTTATACTGGACGTTTACTCTGTTTTCCTGTTCCCTTGGACCATTTTGCATTGAGCTAGCTTTTTGTGTGTGTGTGCGCGCGCGCACACACACACAAACACCACACACACACATACACACACACACACGCACACACACACACACACACACACACACGCACGCACGCACACGCACACACACACACACATCCGTGCGTGTTTGCGAGCAGTGTACGTATATATATATATATATATATATATATATATATATATATATATATATACGTACACTACTCAGCTCGTACCTAACTTAAAACATGCTCCTCTATTCTCTCGTATGACATTACTTGTCGGGAACAGACAATTTTACTGATGAACACCCAATACATACATGTTGAAACAAAACAAAACGGGCGTCCCTCAGGGACAAAATGAAAATCGCTGCAAAACTGCTATACATAAACTGAAAGTCATATTCTGGGCTCTTGATTGATATTAACAACAATTACTTAGACCTTTTGTTATTGGTGTGCAGCGAAAAAAATCACCAATGGAAAGGATTAAATATGGCTAAAAACTCAGGGTAGCTGAAAAACATGAAGAACCACCACCACAAAAACCACAATCTCACACACACACACACAAACACACACACACACTCACTCACTCACTCACTCACTCACTCACACATACACACACACACACACACACACACACACACACACACACACACACACACTGTTGCACACACACACACACACACACACACACACACACACATACACACACAAATATACTGAGTTTTAAAAAATCTTACCGGTGGCTGAGGGCTGGGCAATGGTATCAACTGTCCCAGCTGAAAAGACACAGAATGCACTAGTGACCGCATCGCATGTTACTGTGCTTTTTCTATTGTGTGTGACATCTATTGGGATGCTCTCCTGTACCTACCATATTCTCTCTCTCTCTCTCTCTCTCTCTCTCTCTCTCTCTCTCTCCATCATGTGCACGCACGCACGCACGCACACACACACACACACACACACACACACACACACACACACACACACACACCTCTCTCTCTCTCTTTCTCTCTCTCTCTCTCAATCCCATCTCACTCCTCTCTCCTACAAATTTTCTTTCTGTCCACACTGACGGAGAGGGCAGGCAGCCTACCTGGATGTGCCTCCATCCCTGACTGACTCTCAGGTAGGCGTACTCCAGGTCGGCCACGTAAGCCATGGTGCCCACGGGCATGTTGTACGACACCTTCAGCAGGGCGTCCATGTTGGGGAACACCACAGGGCCCTGTCGACCACACAACACCACCCTACACCACACAACCCTGACAACCACACAACATCACCTTGCACCACACAGCCCTGACAACAAAAGCATACCACGCTACAGTTCTGAACCCTGACAACCACATTCAGAAGTTAGGCTTCTGTTGAACCCAGTCTTGTGTCTATTGCGATTCCAATTTCAATTTGCATTTTATGGAATAACATGAAATATGTGAAACCTTAGATAATAAAATCGTCAAATCACAGGAAAACGAAAGGCTCCTTAACACTACACAT
>CM065714.1:92615046-92630046 GCA_033310375.1 Conus canariensis | reverse complement strand
GGCACCCTCCATTGGAAGACGAAACGCTCACTCGAGCTGTCTTCGCGCGACAAACAATTATTGCTGTCAAGAAAAGGGTGGTGTCCTATATATACTGGATCAGAACAGGCACCACTGAACATAAGTGAAGTAGATTCAGCAGCAGCGCAACGTCTTCTCTGCTATGGTTGCCTCGTGACGACCTAACATTGATGGCTCTCTCTGAACTGCCAGTGCCGAGGTGGCAACAGAACGAATCTGAACGTGGCTGCATGTACGGGGGGGGGGGGGGGGGGGGGGGGGGGGGGGGGGGGGGGGGGGAGGGGGGGGGGCCGGACTGAGCGAGATGGCAAGAAAAGGCAACATTTATACATAAAGGTACATCCAGCATTCCCAGTTAAACAGTGCCCAGTGTTCGAAATCAACATAAACTTTACAGCGAAAGTCTCCACATACAAAAATGGTTATATTCTCCTTGCCCCCCGCCCCAAAAGTTTTCCACGTGGATACTAACTTTCGTTCAGTGCCACGAGTTTCATGACTACTAAGTGCATTTTTTTTTTCAAAGTCAGTATTGAATTCTTTCAGGTAAAGTTACACCATAGCCTTTGTTCCATGTGACCTGCCGCTGTAAATGTCAACATCAATGTTTAAAATTCCACACAAAACATTCTGCTGTTATCAAGAGTCGTCTCACCTTTTCCCCAGGAACCACCTCTCCTGGGAAGCCGCCACCACCCACCCCTGGTGGTCCGGGTGGTCCAGGTGGTCCGACGGGTCCTGCTGGTCCCACGGGTCCCAACCCACCCTCGTCTCCTTTACTTCCTTTGCTGCCCTGAATAACACACGTATCAATTTGTCTTGACGATCATCATCATCATCATCATCATCATCGTCATCATCATCAACATCTACTTTCATGTGGTTGTTTATTTCACCAACCTGCCATATCGTTGGTCTTTTTTTCTTATCAATAATTATCGCTGTATATTTTCCTTTTCTTAGTAGTAATCGCGCGCGCGCGCGCACACACACACACACACACACACACACACACACTTTCTCTCTCTCTGTCACTCACACTCGACACACCACACACACACACACACACACACACACACACACACACACACACACACAACACGAGAGCGCGCACACACACAAGAACATGCGCACATGCTAGACCTACTGATAATAGACTGCAGTAGTATTACTGACCAATTTGGGGCATTCTAAATTTTCTTTCCGGAAAGCGAACTATTCAGCTTTATACTGTAAATAGTTACCCCCCCCCCCCCCCAGCCTGCCCACCCGCCTCCAATCCCATCCTCATCTTCAAAATGAGACTTTGAGTTGTGCGTGCATATTTTTCTTGAAAATGATTACTAATGATGCATTGTCATCATCATTATCATCATAATTACTATCGTTATCATTATAGATCTACACAATCATTGTCTACTAAATCTTCATAATAGCATGGACGGGTTTTAAATTGAGGAAGAACACACGCACGCAATCTCTCTCTCTCTCTCTCTCTCTCTCTCTCTCTCTCTCCTTTTTTATCTTGTCGTTAGCGGAGTAACCGAAGGACTTTTAGAACTTTTTCCCATTTGAAACTCACCGCCAGTCCCGCGAGACCAGGCTCGCCAGGGGCACCAGGAATGCCCGGGGCACCTGATCGGCCCATGTCTCCTGGAAACCCGGGCACCCCGGCTGAACCTCTCTCTCCCTTCTCTCCTCGAGGTCCTGGTGGTCCCTGTTGGCAGAACAACGTAACGCATGTCAGTGTGGCCGTTTTTGTTTCCACACATCAACTGCTCTTCAATAACATTTCTGGATCGTCCATAAATAACTTTCGACCTTGAGCACGAAAACAGCGCTAGAGTTTATAAACTGTGTAACAAATATATCCGTCAAATTACGTGACATGGTTAAAAAAATAAATACATAGGACTGACAAAGAGACAAAGAAATGTCCTTGGAACTAAGTGTGTGCGTGTGTGTGTGTAGGGGGGGGGGGGTGCGTGTGCGTGTATGCGTGCGCACGTCTTGTAGGTGTGCACGTGCAGGTATACACCTATGAGCTATGTATGTACAAGCGTTTGCACAAGAACGAAGTGCAGGCAAGTACAAATTTTGTGTCTAGTTCGTAAACGCGCACACTATGCATGTGCGCGCGCGCGTGTGGGTATGTGTGTGCGCCCGCGCCCGCGCGGTGTGTGTGTGTGTGTGTGTGTGTGTATGTGTGTGTGTGTGTGTGTTGTGTGTGTGTGTGTGTGTGTGTGTGTGAGAGAGAAGAGAGAGAGAGAGAGGAGAGAGAGAGAGAGAGAGAGAGAGAGGGGTGAGAAGTCTATATGTCTTAAACAGGCCTGTTTCATCAATCTAAAATTGACAGTTTATCAGTAAGAACACAAACGTTATGACCTTCACGGAAATAACGCAAACACAATTTCGTTACGGTAAATTGCTTTCTTTCCTATTTCCCCCTTTGCTGATAACTGTCTCATGTACCTGAAACACAACAATTTGCCCTAAAATCGCTTCTTTTTCATGCACATTTCTTTTTTTGTGTGAATTTTTTTTTTATCGTTTTCGTTTTTCTTCAAACCCAAACAAAATTCCACACTCACCATATCTCCTTTCTCTCCCAGCATAAACTCGATGTCCCCGGATCCTTCGTGGCCGACCACAGCACCATCACCGATCGGGGCAGGGCGCCCGGGAGGCCCTGGAGGTCCCGGAGGCCCTGCAATACCGGGTGCACCCTGCGGGCCTGTGGCGCCTGGCCTTCCGTCCATACCCGGGGTGCCTGGAAGGCCTGGTTCTGCGGGCAGCGACACTCCTGGCTGGCCCTAGAGGAACGGACACACGTTCAACGACTGGGCAAGTCTCCACGATCGTGCAGGAGAAAGGGAGGTAAGTGTGTGCTACGCGGTAATCATCATGGGAGGTAAATTTCAGTGGTTATTGCAGCCCAGCTGTCCGCGTGGGACAGTTGTCATCGTTGTTTGTTTGTTTAGTTTAGGAAAGAATAGAAATGAATAAACAAACAACAAAGACAACTGTCTACGCAATATACATGAATTAATAGGTCAGAAATGAATAAACAAACAACAAACAATAAATGTTTAAACAGTATACATTAAGTAATATCATCATAATCAATCGCCTGACATTCTTAAGACAAAATTAGACTGAGCTGAGTTCGTCTTCCATTTCACATCACTGATCACTGCAGTCAAAAAAAAGTGAGTGAATAACAACTGTAACAAAAAAAAAAAAAAAAAAAAAAAATTCAAAGCGACAACAAATACATAAAACGCCGTGTCATCAAATAGCGCTGCAGAATGTACACAGCCAGTGCCATTCCATTATCTAAACTTTTCCAATCTAGTCGCCAGATTACAACAAAGCGTAGCATGCTGTAAAATTACAATTATAGAAAAAAAATAACAAATCTTTCCAGACTAACAACAGGCGGAACGGCCCAAACTACATGAAAACAGTAGACAGCTGAAACGGAAAAGAAAGATGGGTAAACCAGAAGAAGGGGAATAAGAAGAAGAGGGAAGAGGGATCAGCCAAAAAATACAAGGGCCAAAAGAAAAGGATAAAAGCAAATGAAAAGCGCACAGAGAACAAGAGAAAATAATCCAAATTAAATAGGAGACGAAGAACAACAAAACTGTGAAGTAAAGAAATAGGAGAAAGAGGCAGTAGAAGAAAGGGAGATAGAAAGAGAAAACAACAAGAAGACAAGGGGAGAACTCAAAGAGAGATAATAAGACAGAAAAAAAAATAGAGAGGAGAAGAAATATAAGTAAGGAGTAACAGAAACATTTTGCCAGCAGATTGCTCTTTCTCTTGTGAAGTGAGGATGACAATATGTTAGAAAAAGTGAAAACACGTTAAGAACAGATGGCGAGAACAGACCTTGGAAAAAAAAAGTTTAACACTGATATGAACCGTACAGAGGCACACAACGTAATAAGCACACCACAAAAGAAACAAATCATACAAGAGGAAACACGTAAGCCAACACCACACACCCCAAAACGCAGACACTGACACAAGATATACACTCAGAGAGACAATAGTACACCGGCACGCACCATTTCTCCTTTGGTGCCCGGCAAACCCGGGGTACCAGCCGGACCAATGGGACCAGGATTGCCAGGTAGACCCGGTTCTCCTCTGGGCCCCGCCACACCTGCATCTCCATCAAAACCCTGCAGCAGCAGTCATACAACGCAAAGTCAGTGAAGGACAGACAAAGAAAGGTCAGACGAAGAGGAAGGGAAAAAAGTGCATGCACACACGATACTGATAGAAAGAATGAATTGCGGAACGAATGGATATGATAGACTGATATAGCGAGTGAGCGTGTCAGTGAGTGATCAAACGCACAAATGATAGAGACAGAACAAGAAAATGAGACGGACAACCAAAGAATAAATGAAAGAAAAACATAAAGCGAAATTCGTGTCTGAACTGGCGAAGGGCGAAGGCGGAAACGATCAATGTACATGAGGAATACTGAAAGAACATTATATTTGTGTTGTTGCTCCTGGGCGGTATAGGTTATGATGGTGTCGTGTCAGACGTTTTCATAGTCAGTGAATCTATACAGCAATCTGCCCTCAATCATGCGCAGTAGGCTAGAGGTGTTATACCCAGTCCATTCCTTCATGCTAACCATCCACGACTTCTCCGGTCTGGCTTTGGGGGGGGGGGGGGGGGTGTCCACCCTTCAGTGTTCCACGTAGAATAGTCCATGAATGCCTGTACCAGGCAAGCTTACAGTACTTAAATGGCTGCTAGGAGAAGATCTTGTCTGTCAGCGCAGGCCTGTGTTTTGATTCACTGCCGAGCAGTTCTCGTCTTTTGTTGGTTGTATGAGATACGCGTGGAATAAGTTTGAAGCATCTGTTGTTGAAAGCTTATCTTTTCCATTCAAGATCTGCTGTTAGCGTCCAGCTGTCGCACGCACAGAGAAGGATGGATATTGCCAGTTAATTGTAGAGTTTTATCTTCAGCGGAAAGCTGACAGGTCTGTTTTTATCACCAATGTCTTGTAAAATTTTTCTCTTCAGCAGAGAGCTGACATACACGTTTCTTTATCGCCAGTGACTTGAAGACTTCTACCTGTAGTGGGAATACAAATACCTGATTTTTATCACCAGTAACTTGTGGAATTTTCTCATCTGTTAAAAGCTGACAGACCTGTTTTTACCTCCAGTGCCTTGCACACTTTTGTCTTTACTTGGAATCTGACGGATCTGGTTTTATAAAAGGCGTAAGAGTCTTGATACTTTAGAAATTAATCACACCACCCCTACGCTTCCTCTGCCCACCCCCCATTCCCCCCTCCGAAAAAAAAAGAGAAAAATATCCGGAAGGAAAAGATTAGATTTTTCTTCTGCTTATCTACGGCATCGCGATGTTTGTTAAAAACAATCTCATTCATGAGTAAGAACAAAGCATAAACAAACGTCAGCAACAACACCTTTGTATGATCTAACGAAGTGACACAGTTTTTTTTAGTTGTTATAAATGTTTTATTGAAAAAAAAAAGTAAAAGAATGCGTCAGTATCAATGCAGAAAACAGTTGAATAATGAGAACATGAGCACAAAAAGATTGAAACGAATCAAGCAAAGGAAGAAAGAAGTAAAGACAGTATACAGATTATCTGAACTGACAACGGAACAGTTTTATCATGGGCCTCCTTTCAACAGCATTCCACTGGAGAAAAAAAAGAAAGAGCAGTTACCAATTAAACTTTAAACAGTAAAAGAATCAATACATTTAAAAAACAAAACGAGCAAAATGGACTCCGAAAGAGAGGCGGTATGAAGAGAGAGAGAGGGAGGGAGAAAGAGAGAGAGAGAAAAGAGAGAGAGAGAGGGAGAGAGAGAGAGAGAGAGAGAGAGAGAGAGAGACAGACAGACAGACATACAGACAGACAGACAGACAGTCAGACAAAGACAGACAGACAGAAAGACAGACAGACAGAGAAACAAACAAACAGTGAAAGTAGCCAGAGGGCCAGAAAGGGAAGGAGAGACGGTCTGTGAAGATAAACTCACTCTCTCTCCTTTGACACCCAGTTCCCCAGCTGGGCCAGGAGGTCCACGTGGACCTGGTTCTCCCATCAGACCTCTCAGACCGGGAATACCCGCAGGTCCCTGAGGACCGGGCGGACCCCTCGGTCCCGGCTGACCCACAGCAACCTGCGTTGCCATCATAATCATGATAATTATTCTTATTGTCATCACTGCTGGTGACTGACTGCTGATCTAGCATTGTTACTTCAATGTTGTGCGTAGCTCTGCCCAAAGACAGTTTTCTTCTTTTGAGCAGCCATTCCCACAAAAGAAAAAATCTGGAGACTATATTGCATGATTTCGACTTTGGAGTTTACCGTTTCCTGTGAGGACGTATCAGAGTCCACCTCTTTCCATACTGTTTCACAACCTTTTTTTGCTGATCGTAAACGTGTCATACAATTTCCCACAAAAGGACTAAACACACACACACACACACACACACACACACACACACATACACACACGCACGCACGCACGCATGCACGCACATACACACACACGCATACACACGCACACGCACACACACACACACACACACACACACACACACAATCGTATCATCCCCACCATTCATGAATAAAAAGGAACTAACACAGCCCAAACGTCAACCCTTAACATCCTGGGTGCAGCAAAATGCGAGACTAAAGGAATGTGCTATTTCAAGACTAATCCTTCCCCACTCCCCCCACCCCACCCCCCCAACCCTGGAGAATACCTACCTCAGCATCCTCATCACCCATGCCGCTGCCGAAGAAGATACCACCGCCGCCGGAACCAGGCGGGCCTGGAGGACCCGGAGGACCTGGTCGACCCGATAGTCCGTCATTGCCCGGGCGGCCCGGCAGACCGTCCGCCCCGTCACGACCCGGCAAGCCCCGTTCCCCGTCCGCCCCGTCACGACCCGGAAGACCGGACTCGCCCTGGAAACGCAGGGCGAGAATGTGGCTTTGGAAAGGTCTGAGCGATATGGTAAGAAGTTGACGGCGTTTTAATGTTTTAAGGGTGTGCAGAGACAAGGCAATGGTATTAGGGAGTTTAAACAATGTACTGTTACTGACTGAAAGGTGTTAAGGTACCGAAAATGACGTTAGAATGTTTCTGGAGAGTTAGGTATAGACAACTGGCATTAGAATGTACAAAGCCACTGCTTTGTGCTACTTAATTTTTGAGGGCGATGCCTGATCTGAAAACGCCATTACAATATCTGAGGGATATGCATGGGCGGAAAATGGTGTTAACGTGGTTTGAGGGCTGTGCACAAACAGAAAATGGTGTCAACATGGTTTGAGGGCTGTGCACAAACAGAAAATGGTGTCAACATGGTTTGAGGGCTGTGCATAAACAGAAAATGGTGTCAACATGGTTTGAGGGCTGTGCATAAACAGAAAATGGTGTCAACATGGTTTGAGGGTTATGCACAAACAGAAAATGGTGTAAACGTGGTTTGAGGGCTGTGTACAAACAGAAAATGGTGTAAACGTGGTTTGAGGTCTGTGCACAAACAGAAAATGGTGTTAATATGGTTTGAGTGATGTGTATAGACAGAAAACGGTGTCAACATGGTTTGAGGGATATGCACGGACAGTAGATGGTCTTAACAGTCTGAAGGATATGCATGGACAATAAAAACTGTGTTTAGCAATGGTTTGAGGGATATGCAGAGATACAAAATGGAGTTAAACTTGTAAAATCAATGCGAACGGACAAAATATTACGTCAGAATGTTTTAGTGGTATGCATGGGCAGAAAATGGTATTAAGATGTTCAAGGGAAACAAATGTACAGGAAATGGCGTTAAATGTTTGAGGAATATGCATGAACAGAAAAAGGCGTTAAATGTTTGAGCAATATGCATGAACAGAAAATGGCGTTAAATGTTTGAGGAATGTGCATGAACAGAAAATGGCGTTAAATGTTTGAAGAATAGGCCTGGACAGAAAATGGCGTTAAATGTTTGAAGAATAGGCCTGGACAGAAAATGGCGTTAAATGTTTGAGGAATGTGCATGAACAGAAAATGGCGTTAAATGTTTGAAAAATAGGCCTGGACAGAAAATGGCGTTAAATTTTTGAAGAATAGGCCTGGACAGAAAATGGCGTTAAATGTTTGAAGAATAGGCCTGGACAGAAAATGGCGTTAAAATGTTTAAGGGAAATGCATGTTCATAAAAGAGCGCTAAAATGTTTGCGGAACATGCGTGAACAGGAAATGGCGTTAAAATGTTTGCGGAACATGCGTGAACAGGAAATGGCGTTAAAATGTTTGCGGAACATGCGTGAACAGGAAATGGCGTTAAAATGTTTGCGGAACATGCGTTAACAGGAAATGGCGTTAAAATGTTTGAGGGATATGCATGAACATGTGTGTGTGTGTGTGTGTGTGTGTGTGTGTGTGTGTGTGTGTGTGGTGTGTGTGTGCGTGTGTGTGCGCGTGCGTGCGTGTATATGTGTAAACGGAACTATCTCTTTCTTCAAATATGGGTTATTGTTGACTGAGCTTATCGGATTGCAATACTGATGTTATTATCATTATTGGGAGATAGTAAGATAATGTTGCTTAAACCCAGCCGACCGCAAAGAGCCATATTTTTTTTGGATATTTTAAGATAAAATCGAATAAAGTCATCAAGAGTTTCAATAACTCACTCTATCTCCTTTGGGTCCCACGGGCCCAGGCAATCCTGCCTCTCCTGGTAGTCCGGCCACTCCCTGGAACAACAACGTCCTTCTAGTCAGTGTCCGTCAGGTACAGCGAAGAGGAGAGAGAGAGAGAGAGAGAGAGAGGAGAGAGAGAGAGAGAGAGAGAGAGAGAGAGAGAGAGAGTTAAGCAAGAATGAGGGAAGGCGGGAACACAAACAGGAAGAGACAGTCCTATATAAAGTTTTCAGCAGTTTCAAAGAACAGTGTACGGGCACGATGTAAACGTGTGAGCACTGGAATGAGGGACAGGCAGACAGAGGGCACGAGAGAGAGAGAGAGAGAGAGAGAGAGAAGAGAGAGAGAGAAGAGAGAGAGAGAGAGAGAGAGAGAGAGATGGTCAATCAGAGGCGCAAAGACGGACACAAATGAAATCTACCATCAATGAATGTTAGATACATAACGGCATTTTCGTGCGGTATATCAAAATGGCACAAGCTACGAACAGTACCTAGAACAAAAATGACCGGTAAAATTCTCGAAGAAAAGTCCTCTGTATGGAATTAAAAAGTTTACAAGTCCAAGCTGTTTTGCTGGTCCAACACCTGGCGTCCCCTCTACCTCCCCCCCCCCCCCCGCTCTCCCCTTTCCATGATACTCTATGTCCTGGTCTGAGAGCTAGTACTTTAGAAAAGACGATACACGGAGATCCGGTGTGCAGCACGCACTCAGCGTAAGTAAATGATAAATAAATTTCATGCAATGCAAAATGGCTTAGTTTGCTTCCTATTTGTATAGGATCGTGCACCACTAAAAGATAAAATGAACACACACACACACACACACACACACTCTCTCTCTCTCTCTCTCTCTCTCCCCTCTCTCTCTCTCTCTCTCTCTCTCTCTCTCTCCCTCACGCACATGATAACCTGTACAAACATCATACACTTTTAATGAGTACTCCAATCGACGAAGATTTAACATGAATTTGTTTATAATGAATAACCATAACATGTTTACTAGTTTAAGTGTGCCAAATGCACTTAAGCGCCTAGGTTATGAGAAAAACAAAAGTGTTGCAAATAAATGAATGAATAAACAAATAAACCAACTCGTCCTACACAAAACACAACAACACGATTACTCTTGTGAACACGCTACTGTTAAACAAAACGCCAGTGACCTAAGAATCTGTGTTCTCTCTCTCTCTCTCTCTCTCTCTCTCTCTCTCTCTCTCTCTCTCTCTCTCTCTCTTCCTCCACTTTTTACGGCTGTTCACCGGCACTTCTTTAGTGTATATGTCTCTGAGTAAAGCATAATATGTTACAAAAATACATCAACTCTCTAAAAACAAATGATGCTGGACTTTATTTTGACAACAAAAAAACGAAGCTTAAAAACAAAACCACAAACACACACACACACACACACACACACACACACACACACACACACACACACACACACACGCACACACACACAAAACCACCATGGTTGCAAATATTGTTACACACAGTAAGATGATTTTGTAGAAAATAATGTTGAAAACATAACACAGATAACGCCCGGCTTGTAACATTTTGGGAATAAAAAAACAAAACCATCAATGCATGACTGACACAAAACTTGCAAAGCAAATGCCAACAAAACAAAACAAAATAAGCATATCATGAGGAATAATGGCAACTGTCGAGCTAAGTTAAATATTCGACGTTCTCTATTAAAATCATTACAAAGGTGTCATTACAACCGCAAAAAATTAATTAATTTCTTCTAGGTACCCCTTTCCTTTCAAACAAACATAAACCATAGGGTAAATATGTTATCCAGACCGGTAAATTCCTGTGAAAAAAAATTTCATCGTAATCAGGTAACAAGAAAAGCAACCAAACAATGATTTAAGTTTTAACGTGGTGGTCTACATTTTCAATAATCGCATCTTTCAAAGCAAAGCACGAGGCAGGACATACACACTTGTAAACAATAGTGACTGAAAAAAAATCTTGTTTGACTAATGACATTTCGCAACAAAGGAAGTCAGCACAATGTCACACACAGCAAGGAAATTAACGTTCTAAAAATAAAAATGATAAACACCAGACTAAAAATATAAAGTCTCTTGAATATATCCGAACTAATAACAAAAATGAAAACACAAACAAGTAGACGGGGATGAGTTTACCTGATCCGCAAAGCTGCCATGTCAAAGACAGCATCAGCAAGTCAAGTTAATACCACGTAATCCTGTTCTTCACTATGTGTTAATTCTGAGTGATTTATAGCTGACAGAAAGTTTCCTACGAAGATCAAAACTGTTACACACACACACACACACACACACACACACACACACACACACACACACAGGCAGACGCTAAGACGAGAGAAAGAGGAAGATGATGACAATAATGAATGTCGTCAAAATGATAGAGAATAAAATAATTCATATTTGCTGGATATTTATGAATTAAAGTCTTGGAGATTAATTTTGCCTGATCACAAAGTAAAGAATCGAAGATTCTATCTTATCTTGAACTACTCCTGATCTATATTCACATTGAAAAATGATTACTTGACAACACAAAACGTTAACAGGCTCTTCTACTCCCTTCAAGATAAAATCATTCTGCACAAAAAAAAGTATTACGATGGCTGACTTTTCTAAGTAGCCCAGAAATGATTTATCTGATACTTATCTCCAAACAGCCGACTCCTCTTCCTGTCGCCCGTGAGAATGATAAATGTATACGATACTGGCCATCTCAGTCACTCTACTACTCAGCGGAAAATATTTACGTTTAAATGCAGTCACAGAATTTTCCAAGGAGATAGCATGACATAAACTGTGGTCGCAGGATAATAATATACACTGGAAAAGAAATTACCTGGGCTACATCAGAACCATGACAGCCTACCCTCCATGTACTCCAGTACACTGAAACGTTAACGCTGAACAGCCCATGAGTAGATGTACATAGATTCATTCTGACTAGATAATGACAGAGGCATATTTGTAATCAACCAGTCCTTCTTAAATATACACCGAGATTAAAACAGTCTAGATAATGATCGATACCCATGCTTCTGTTACGGAGCACTTTGCAGCGCCTTGAACCTGAAGATTCAACTGACCGAAAAAAAAGTATCTGTGATTTCTTAAGGTGACGTTTGTCAACGAGTCGTCTTCTTACCGGCATGCCAGAAGCTCCGGGGGCCCCAGGAAGTCCATCCCGCCCAGCTGGTCCCACAGGCCCCATGGGCCCAGTGACGTTCATCCCAGGAGTGCCAGGCTTTCCAGGTGCTCCGGGCAGACCAGGCACGCCGGCAGGTCCCACCATGCCAAGCTTCCCCTCTGGACCCGGGGGGCCCTGGGGACCTTGGGCACCAATGGCGCCAGGTTCCCCTTTGGGTCCTGGAGGACCTGGGATTTCTTCCCCGTCACCAGAACCGATTTCCATACCGAAACCAGGGGAGCCAGGGAGGCCTGGTGGACCTGGCGGTCCTGGCTGGCCTGGGATGCCCGGAATACCTGGAGGCCCGAGGACAGAATCGCCCTGTGGAACATAGGATGTGATGTTTTGTATTGAGACACACTTCTTCATAGGCGTATTGTGGGAATCATATGATGTGATGCTTTGTAATCAGACACAGTTCTTCATAGACGTATTGTGGGAATTTTACGATGCGATGTTTTGAACTGAGACACAGTTCTTCACAGACGTATTGTGGAAATTCTATGATGCGATGTTTTGAATTGAGATACACTTCTTTATAGATGTATTGTGGGAATTATATGATGCGATGTTTTGTACCGAGACATACTTCTTCATAGACATATTGTGGAGATGATAGAATGCAATGTTTTGTATTGAAATATACTTCTTCATTGACATACTGTGGGAATTATAGGATGCGATGTTTTGTACTGAGACATACTTCTTCGTAGACGTATTGTGGGAATGATATGATGTAATGTCTTGTATTGAGACATACTTCTTCGTAGACCTATTGTGGGAATGATGTGTTGCTTGAATGCTATGTAAACCCAAAATACATTCATTTGCAAACTGATAATTCCTAGAGAATCCGATTTTCAATTCAGCAACACAGAATACTGAGATTTGATTCAAGACGAACAAACAGTTGTAAACAAGACACAGAGGCATGGAAAAAAACGGTAAATAGAATTTAGCATGTAGAAAAGAAAAAAGGGAAAAGAAAAAAACAAAAGATAGACAAGCCATGCAGACAATGGAGTTTAGGGTGTAAGGTTTTGGATACGTGATCAAAAAGGAAACATGTTCACTGCTAAATGTAGGCTATAAAGCCAAGTTATATTTCAAAACTAACAGATTATACCAGCGGATTTTTTTTTTCCGTCTTTTTTTTTTTTTTTTACTTTTATACACCCACTCGTACACTGACTACGTATACGAAAATATGAAGATTTCACACACACACACACACACACACACACACACACACACACACACACACACACACACACACACACACGTACGCACAATCCCCCCTCCCACCACCTCCACCACTCCCATCACCAGCCCTTCTCTCCCCACTCACCTTAGGTCCAGGAACGCCAGGAACACCAGGAGCACCGGGAGGTCCACGTTCTCCGTTCAGCCCGGGCAGTCCCATGATCGATTCCCCGGCCTCTCCAGCATCCCCCTTCTCTCCCTTGGGCCCCTGCTCCATCTCGGGAAAGACGTCCAAAGACCCTGGACGTCCTGGGGGACCTGGAGGTCCTGGTGGTCCTCGTACTGTCAGGCCTGGCTGACCCTGAAAGAGAACAAAAAGATTCCACACTCACATTCGTCGTATTCAGCAGCCACTAGGATCTGCATCATCTCTCTCGATCCTTCTCTCAGTCAATACAGTCAGCGACTTCCTTTTCTTGTTTACTCTCCTAGTTTCAAAATGAAACGCTTCTCAGCATCTTCTGTTCCCTAACTGTGAAGCCGTGAGCCTTGCCGACTGGTCATGATCCAGATCAATAAAAAGTTATTTATACAGAAATATTGCTGTAGCGCGCGTGTTTGCTGTTGTTGTTGTCGTCGTACCTGGCTAAAAGACTCCAGGGATCATCCAAACAGCCGAAGTACTTGAACACTATGGTACAAATGCTGTTTAATCCTCTTCCAAACGAATTTCAGAACTGCAGGTTTAAAGTTAGTCACTGCACGCAACAGACGAAGCTAAAGAAAGAAAGGGCACAAGGCACAACCAATATGATCACAGGAGCTTTAATGTTCTGAGAACTTCACTTTTGACATGCATGCGATCTTCAATGAACCTATGAGAGAAAGAGAGAAGGTCCCTTTTTTTCATCACTGGAAGCGATGAAATAACAGTATATTTAACAGCCTACTGTCTAAATCATGAATATAGATAAGCATACATAATTTAATTACTGAAAATCTTAGCGTATAACTGTACTTCATAATGTACTGTCCAAATAAAAACATAATCAAACATATGTTGCATACAGGTTAGCAAGACACCGACAATGATGAGTATCAGAAGAGGTTGCTTTTGCTTCTGTCAAAGTCATGTTATTGTTATCATGTGGTTATTAATCAAAGTACAAATGCTAATTTTCCTGAAAATACAAACGACTGGTCTTCTTTCAAATCATTTGATTATACAAGCACCATTTCGGTCCGCGTATGTCACACACGTGTGTAACGTTTTTCTTATAACAACTATCCAAATCTATAAGAAACTCCCTTTCTATGAACGTTATAAGACCAGTAACAGGTGAAACCATCCATCGGTTTGTTTTATTTATACAAACACAAGATGTTCACGAATATGTTCCAACAAACATTCCCTTCGGACAGACATCTTAAAATAAACACACTGACAGATGTGTTGAAGTGCATGCTACCTATTTTTTGTTTGCTTGTTTTCTTTTCTTTTTTTGTTAATGCAGTCACCATGAATACGAATAAAAAGAAAAAACAAGAGGATGGAGCAGGTGGAACGGGAAAGAAGTTGAGAAAAAGCATGCAGGAAGACGAAAGAAGAAGAAGAAGAAGAAGAAGAAGAAGAAGAAGAAGAAGAAGAAGAACAACAACAAAACAACAACAACAACAACAACAACAAGAAGAAGGAGTAGGGGGAAAGAAAAAGAAGAAAGAACGAAAGAAAGAAAGATAGGAAGGAAGGAAGGAAGAAATAAAGAAAGAAAGAAAGGAAGAAGAAAAGATGGAACACATCTCCAAGGCCACTCACCGGATCCCCGCCGTCGCCCTT
>CM065714.1:92590046-92597546 GCA_033310375.1 Conus canariensis | reverse complement strand
AAAGTAAAGATATGTTACAAATCAACGAAAGAAAAAGCCGTTATGAATACATTATCAAAGACCCATGCACACTTGCTTTGTTCAATACATTTTAATCAAATCTAATAGTATTTTTCTTAGACTACAAAAGCTCTCCAAAAGCATACAGTTTCCTGGCTTACATAAGATCAAAAAAATTTTCGGTGGCGATGCGTACTTTGAACATACCATGACCCCGGGCCACCCCCACCATCATCCACTCTCCCCTTCATCAAATCCACACTCTGACATTCGTATCACAAAATCAGTCGCTTCGGATTATATCCGAATTCCTTCCTCCCACCCACCCTTCCCTCTTCGTCTGCTTCGAGCCACATTCCACGACCAAATACATTGGTGAGGGGAAAAAGGTAAACATTGGCAAAACGTCCACAGGCTTTCCAAGCATGCGCCTTGGTTTACATAAATTGTTTACAAATCATACATGGAGAGCGCTGATAGTTGTAAGAGGCTGTTATGAGTAAACCTGTCGCCAGGCAAGCACGGAGCAGACTCCAGCTGGGGCTAAAGAATTATTGACACATGTAGCTCTTTCGGCGTTGGCTGTTCTGGAATTCCTAAGATCCCCACGCCGGTGCAACTCGCCAGAATTACCCGAAGCAGGAAACACTACTGCTTACTCGCCTCCAAATAGTTTTCCTGTTTGTCTTTTCTTTTCGTCCAGCATATTACCATACAGCTTAACGCACAATGTAAATGCGAGACAAGCACACACGCTTGCACATTAATTGTTTAAACGAATCCGACCTTCTTGTTTGACATACAGAAGCTGTCAAAGGGAAGGGAGATGCTGGGGTGGGGGGTGAATAAGGGCCTCCTATTGAAAACCATACTAGATGACTTCCCTTGAACAATGTTTCTGGTTCGAGTTACAGCTTACTTTACAGAGACTCTCTGTGAATACTTATGAGTTTTACTGGCTTTGAAGCAATTCTCTGGCTATTTTGTGTATAATGAGGAAAATGACGGATACCATTTTTTTCATAGGATACCGCTTCTTTCTTCTTCTTCTGCGTTCGATTGAAGCTGGATGCGTCAGACTTGTAACCCGGCCGTCATGATGAAGCCCGCGGTCTTCTCCAGGTCAGAACGGGCTCCCCAAAGCTGCGCCTGTAACTCCGCTCCCCCCGGCCAGGTTTTGTGTCGTAGAGCTGCGTGAGTAGGACAGCGCAGGAGGACATGTTCAGGGGTCCTGGGGTCCAGTGCCGCATGGACACTGGTCAGTGTAGGTGATCTTCAGGCGGTTAAGGTGGCTCAGTAGTCTGCAGTGGCCGGTCCTCAGTCTGAAGAGGATTGTCTGCTGGTGCCTTTGGAGCTGGTGGATCGGGTCAGCACCACTCTCTGCACCCAGCCTTCTCTTCCACTGGGACTGAAACTGGTTGTGGATGATGGTCTTGGCCTCCCTGTAGGTCACGGGGTGGCTGAACTGCTCCATTTTGCTGCCTGCTTTGGAGAGAGCATCAGCTTTTTCGTTGCCCATGATCCCACAATGAGACGGAATCCACTGAAGCGTAATGACAGACTGTTTTGAGAGTTCATGGAGGGCAGCCTTGATGTCTTGCGTATGTTGTTCATTTCTTGTGTTCTGAAGTCCCTGCAGCAGAGATCGGCAGTCTGTGAAGAAGACAACCTTCTGTGATGGGCTGGCCGGTCCCAGAAAGATCCTCACTGCGTGGAGCAATGCTATTGCCTCCGCTCTGTAGTTGGAGGAGATCTTTCCAGTAGGGAAGGCCTTGTGTGTCAATCTTCCATTGGTGTGTCTGATGAAGAACCCTGCTCCTCCATTCTTGACTGCTCCTTCTGAGGATCCATCTGTGAAGACGTGGGTCCACTCACTGGGGTTGTATTGGTTGGCGATCATCTCCTGTGCTAGAGCTTTCATTACTTGAGGGGCTTGACGGTCCATTCTTTTAATGCCAGGAACTTCGGTGATGATTGCGACATCTTCCAGGTGATTGTCTGGTTCCTCAAAATTTGGAAGCATCTCCATTTCGGCTGGTGAAACAGGCAGCAGGTCTTCATTGCTGCGATGCAGGCTCTTAGACAGGTGGTTGAAACTTGTTCTCTTTAGCCTGTTTTTGGTGGGGTTCTGCATCTCGGTGTGCATGGGGTGGGTAGGCATACGCAGTAACTTTTCACTGTGGATGAAAACCTTCTCCTCGCGTCTGTCTTCGAGGGAATGTAGACTAGTAAGCTTCTCCATGGCTTGGATTGGGGTAGTCTTCATCCCACCAGTGATCACCACTTCTTTCAACACTACATACATGCAAGCAATATTTTTGCTCAGTATTGGTGTTGTAAAAATGTCGCATTGACGTTCAAAGGCTTAAGGTTTACCGTATTAATATAAAATTTCTGCACTATTTATCATGTTACAGTTCACAGTTCCTGGTGTTTGAATACTCTTTTCTGGAGTTCTGTATTAAAACAATGAAGAAAAGGGAAAACAAAAAGCTTTCCATAAGAAAGGAAAGGGAAACTGTGCGAGGGATGTGCAGCAGGCTAGACCCTCCCTCTCACACCTCTGGTTCTGCCTGCTGCAGGTCTGGAACCATCGGTCCACTTCGTCTAGCTCGCTATCCCTTAGGCAGCCTCTTCTGCGTTCGCGGCCGTCCAATTTGATGGGCGAAATGCGCAGTCCGCCGATGTGACCCTGCTAACACTCTCAGAACTGTGTTTGTTTGTTGGTTTGTTTCTGGAGCTCCACCGGACAGAGCCATGACTAACACCTCAGGGCATGGAAGGTGGGGACAGGACAGCGAGATGTGGGTTGGAATGTGCGAGCCTGAACCATGCAGGCAGACAACCTTGTAGGTCATGTGTCTGTAGAGGTGGGAGGGTAGCTGGCAGTGTTCAGAGCTTGAAGCTGGCCACTTGTCTGGTCTCGGTCCAGCAGGTGGCTACTGTTGTCTCCCACCTCCACGTGAAGGCCTTCCCGTCCAGGTGGCTCTGACACAGTACCGCAGGATTGACCTCCATAACAAAGAGGACGCGAGGGGGAGGGGTGGAAGGAGGATGCGGGGGTGGGTGGAAAGAATGTGAGGGTGGGGAATGGCAGAGGGTGGTGAAATATAATGCCAGTTCTTGCGAGAATTCGCCGATCCTTGAAAGACGAGAAACATGGAAAATGTTTGCCAGAAACCGTTGTTAACCTTGAGTGTAGAATCTGGATAAAGAAAAAGATAATCCCATAATTTCAGCTACATGCGTGTAATCGTTTGGCTCAAATCTCCAAAATGATGAAAGGCTGAATTGACGAAATATCTTTAAACAAACAACATTATACAAAATTGTGTTTCATTTCGTCAAAATTTGAAGTCATAGAGTGTGGCTAAAACGGTTGAACACACACACACACACACACACACACACACACACACACACACACACACACACACACACGCACTTTATATCCGTATATGTGCAGTCGGCAGTCGGACAACTAAAATGATTCCATTCCAAATATGCTAAGTATCGTAAAAAAATAAAATAAAAACACGCCTTCATACACTCATCAAATTATCGACTGTCGATTTTTAAAAAAAGTTTCTATTCCTCCATTTCATTTGGTTTCTTTTCCTTTTCTTAACTCTCTTCCTACGTTCCTTCTAATAAGGTTCGAACCCTACATACCAGAAAGATTTCACACGCTGCCAATCCACCGCAGGCCGCCGCTCCCCCATCACCGCTCACACACACAGACAAGTATGACCTCAAAGCTTTGCACTGTGTCAAAGCAGAGACGTTCTTTCACGTCTCTGGTCAAAGCCTGCCTCGGTCCCCAACACCCCCTTCTCCCGCATTCCACTCTCCACCCGAAGAAAGGAGGATACAGAAGGAAGGGGTGGGGGTGGGAGGAGCGGGGAGACAGAAGTGGTGGAGGGGGGGGGAGGGGGCAGTAGTAGGAGAACTGGGCGGAGGAGGCCTAGCCCGTCACGAAGACCCACACGGGTGAACAACGATCTTACAAGGCTCCGACGCCTTCAAAGAATGCCTTTCCCCTTCAGCAACATGTGCCGCCGTTCTTTCTGTCAGGTCGCATTACGTGTGGCCAGGGGCTTAACTTCAGTGTATGGGAGCTTTCCAGTTTCAAAAGCTCAAAATGAGTGTGTCCTTGCTGAACACAGTTAAAAACAAAAAGCCAACTAGCAGGACACTCTGGAAAGCGCAGACCAAATCCTGGAACCGCTCTTCTTGTCAGTTCGTGTGGACGAAATAAGATGATTTTAACACCAAGGGAAGTAATAGTTGGCGCAAACTGAACAAGTTACTTCCCTTGCATTAAAAAATGCATTGAAAAGGAAAAAAAAAAGACTGTCATCAAAGTTGATATCACTAGAAAACTTTCAGATTCTATGAAAATATATAGCTTCGTAGACGGTTATCAGTCCGTTACAATAACTTCACAATGTTCATGTTCAGCGGAACACTTTTCATAATCTTATCACTAATCTGAAGAGAACCTGGATGCACACTTTCACCCACAGCTGTGCCTGGGGTGCACATAAAAAATATAAAATTATATTCTTAAGCAATACATTTATTACTGCGAGCAAGTTCCTTGGAAATGGTTCTGAGGTTTTAGCATAAATTAATGTGTACTAATCTTGCAAAACAAAGCTGTATCCGTCGTTCAATCCGGATCCGCACCACTAATCCGCATAAAAATGTAATAGATTTGTATCTGACCCACATTCCGTGTTTTGACACAAACCACTTAAAATAGGTTCAGTGCTCTTGACGTAATCCTACAGACAAACAAAACGCGCGCAGTGAAATAACCCCTCATCTCCTTGGCTAAGATAATTACTGTTTTCACATAAAAGAAAATCATCGCTGATAATGTTGCTTCACAAACAACTTGTTTCCCTGCTTTTCATCCTACGTGTGGTCAGACGTGATCACCATGAAAATAATAATTATGACAACAAAACCTACTACTATGGCTTGTGTGTACGAGAGTACTAGTCTCACTGAGATCATTACAGACAGACTGTAGGCCTTTACAGATCTCCATTGGAGAGACTGGGAGACGGTATTACCTGCTATTTATTAAGATCTTGTTACAGCTTACAAGGATCATAATTTTCTTTCCTTTGACTCATGTAAATCAACGGTGATAAAATTAAATATTTCTCCTGAAAACTCTTTTCAACAAACTAACTACCGTTTCAATGCAAAGACAATATCTCTGATTTCATGTGAAAAAAAACCCCGAGGATTTGACGACGAATGCTATTTTCACCATGAAAATAGTAATCATGATCTTCTGAAGCCAGTTAACTCCCATACAGAGGTCGGACCCTCGCTTTCGTGTTCCACGGGTTTGTATCTGTTGGTCCATGGACAGTGTCCATGGTCGGACTTTCGATGTCAGACCAGTCATTCGCTGTGACCTCAAGGGTCCCAGTTTACGTAGGGTCGAATGTCAACATGGGTCACGCGGTTAAACGGTGCTGATCTGTGTGTGTGTGTGTGTGTGGTGTGTGTGACTACAGCCCTTGGCTCTTTTGATAATTGGCAGGTAATGGGAAGGCCGGGAGGATTCGCTCCTAGTCAACGGAGTCGTCTTAACTAGACTGTCATTTGACATCTGTCAAAATTGAACGCCTTCAAAACTTCGTTCAGGCAGAATTATAGTACAACGTGCGAGAAACGTTTGGTAAGACCTATGGGTTTAGTATTAGAGTGGGTCATTGCTTTGTATTCGGAGAGGAAAGGGGGGTGAGAATAGTTGGTGAGGGAAAAGAAAACTGGCTTTCACGTAATATCAAATTCTGATGACAGACTAAAATAACACCACGATATCATACGACAGCTGGAAGATCTCTCCTCTCTCTCTCTCTCTCTCTCTCTCTCTCTCTCTCTCTGATAATGAATGACTGTTTCAGCTGTTCTTAACAAAAAATATTTTGGAAACGCTTTCACCACAACCCCACTCCACTTCGACATTTAGAGACAATAAGCGAGGGAATGTAGACAGCGACTGGATAAGAATAAGAGTAAGGGGAGGGGAGAGAGAGTGGAGAAGGAGGAGGAGGAGGAGGAGCAAGAGAGAGAGAGAGAGAGAGAGAGAGAGAGAGAGAGAGAGAGAGAGAGAGAGAGAGAGAGAGGAGTCTGTTGAGACAGCGACAGACTAGTCTTGGCAACAAAACAGCTGTCATGATGGAAAAAAAAATTTGTGGATTTGATAATGAATCACTGGGACAAATTGAAACATCCTGAAACAGCAAACTAAACTACGTATTATCTTACGCTTTGCCACTATACAGCAGCTGCTGGTCTATCCTTTTCCTTTGATTCTTTCACTTATTCTTTTTTTTTAAAGACACACATGACCGTTAATTCACTTTCCGTGTCATCGTCAAAAACTTAAGAAAACGCACTGATTTAATAACAAATGTTATCAGACAAATGCACGGACCATTCCCATTTTACTCTTTACTCTTTGTTTGTGCCTTATAACCGCTTGTTTGGTTACAGAGCAAACGTTCGGCGAAAACCGAGCAACTGAGGGAATTCGACTCAAAATGAACAGAGTATTACGAGCGCGTGAACTGTTGCTATCACCGGCGTTTCTCCCATCTCCGCAAGCGCGCACCCTTCTTATCTCAGCTCCTGTCCAGTCTGGCACAATACGTTCAAACGAAGTGCTACCCAAGAAGACTTCCACTATCTCTGGTGTTAACCAACCAGTATGACGTCCCCAAAGGCACCGACGTGAGTGTCGGACCGGGCGCTGAGTGCTGTTCATTTCCTTCTTGTCTAGGAACAACTGAAGGCCACATCTCTCCGAAACGCCCGGCGGCTCAGATCGTGAGGCGATTACGTCCGCGCGGATTTTCCAGGCGCTAGTCTGAAGACCACCAGGAGGAGCATTAAACCCATTTCCTTTTCTCTCCCTGTTTCAGAGGCCGATAACATCAGTTTTTTGAGGCAGACCTACCACAGAAAGACTTATCAGTAATCATCGCGACAACGGCGTTGAATGACGCTCATCTGGACGTATCAGACGACCCCCAAAGAGCAGGTTTTAAAGTGTAGGTTGCCTCACACGACCCCCAAAGAGCAGGTTTCAAAATGTCGGTTTAAACAAGCGTGTTCCGAACAGACTGGTTTTCTTCAAGTTAACAAAGATGAAGCACGAGGAGGACAGCAGGCCGTGTCTTACTTTTTGCCCAACAACGAAAACAAATATTATCAAAGCTCGCACCAGCAAGTCAGATGATCAACAACACAAAAATTATATTCTAATATACACATTAAAAAGAAATACAATTATGATATACCGGTCGCGTATACCTAGATTACTTTATAAAGTAAAAAAAAAAAAAAGAGTACGAAACGGATATTGAAAAGTACTCGAACAAACCTAACCATTAAAAAATAATAATAAAAATAAAAACCGAAGGCGAGTTAAACGAAGAACAGGTCAATGTCGGGGTGATTTCATATTCAGTC
>CM065714.1:92572546-92585046 GCA_033310375.1 Conus canariensis | reverse complement strand
GAGGGAACAGAAGACAAGACAACACAAATATATGAAGAGAGCAATGATCTGGATGCTATGGTCCGTGTTCTGGACTTTCCTCCATAAAGTAAAACATTTTGAAAATCCACTTGCGTGGGATTAAACTTTAGATATTGATCGCATGCAGCTGTGGTCTGTGTTTTAGACCTGAATAGTCGCATTTCCTGTTGTGATCATATCAAATTAGTAGACAAAAATGTCATGGGCATGATACTGAAAAAGTAGGAAAAGTTACGGGATAGCATAAAACGGCAAATACGTATAGGCTGGAAAAGGTCACAAAGAGCTGAATAATGAGAAGAAGTAAGAACGTTAAAGTACCAAAGGGTTGGTGAAAGTAGAAAAAGACAAGAAAGAGCTGGGAATTGTAGAGAAAATAAGCATATGTTTTTTTTAAAAAAAGTTGCGACAGTTTGGTAAAAATAGCTACAGTAGATTAATGTGAAAAATGGCAGATGAAGGTAGGAAAATGTAAGAAAGAGCAGGAAAATATACAGAAATGAAAGAACGTGTATCACAAGTGGCAACATGTAGGATAAAGCAGAAAACGGTAGATAAAAGTTACGGGGACAGGTATAACTCAGAAAATGTTGGTAACAATAGCAACACTGATCGAAAAGTAAGAAGTAGGCAAAAGTAGCAACAGGCAAGTAAAGATGGAAAGATAGGTCAAAGCGGAAAAACATAAGAAAGAGTAAAACGAATGTAGGAAAAGTAAGAAAAGATTTTTAGTACGAGCAAAAAGTAGGTTAAAGTAACAGCGGGTTTGTCAGTAAAACGCTCGCTAAACGGGTCTCTGCACGAAAACGGTTACTATCAAATTAACCTAAGGTAATACAACTTCATTTCTTTATTTTCACTAGTTTTTTAATGTTTCATTTCTTTATTTTCATTAGTTTTTTTTCTCGTGTTATTCTCCTGTTCAAACTCTTATTTCATTTCTTCAATTCACTTAGTATCATAGCGCAAACCTTGTCTGTCTCAGAGTCTGAAATAAACGGTGAAGCGTGTGTTTGCGTCTGCGCGTGTATGTATATGCGCGAATGAGTCTGTCGTGTTTTGGTAGGTGTGTCAGTCTGCCTCATTTGCGATTCTCGCCTGGATAACACGTCAGGATGGGTGGACTGGAGGAAGGAGGTGGGGAAGGGAGGGGGCGGGCACAACAGGCATGGCTTTGTCAGGGAGAACAGCTGCAGGTGAAATAAAATCACAGGAAGTGTGTGTGTGTGTGTGTGTGTGTGTGTGTGTGTGTGTGTGTGTGTGTGTGTGTGTGTGTGAGGGCGGGGGAGTAGGTGACGGGAGTGGAAGAAAGAGAAGGGAGGAGGTGGAGGGTCGGGAACGATTTACGTGGGAGTAACAGAAATAATGGTTCCAGTACGTGACCCTTCGTACTGGTACAGGCAATAGTTTCTGCTTGCATTACAGGTGGAGCCAGAATTCAGCCAGGTACGATCATCACGTGCTGTGGTCCTGTTTTGAATCAAGACAAGTGTCATTTGCGTTTGTAGGGAACCGTCGGATTTGAAACAGGTGCATGTTTGAGTGTGCGTGTGTGTGTGTGTGTGTGTGGTGTGTGTGTGTGTGTGTGTGTGTGTGTGTGTGTGTGTGTGCGTGCGTCGTGCGTGCGTATGTGTGTGTGAGACAGAATGTACGGCCTATGTGTGCCGGTGTCTCTCGTTTAGTCATGGGTATAACGGAACTTTGCACAAAGTGCGGTTTTGGGGTGTGCTAGCAGCACACCCCAAAACCGCACTTTGTGCAAAGTTCCGGTTATATAGAAAAAGGTCTTGCAAAAATGATTATCTAAATGCACGTGAGAAAACAGTATTTTAAACGCCATGAATATTTTCCCGATATAACGTTTAGGTTTTCAATAATCACGGATTGGCGTGTCTTACGTATTTACCTCACCTGTTTCTATCCGAGGATATCTACAGTATAAGCTTCAAGAAGTATGTGGGCTGCTTGATTCCCTTTTAATGACAGCCTCGAGTCGTATGTATGACTAATGTTGAATGCATGTATACCCTGAAGTCTTTCACCATCAAGGCCATCCCTCATGATTTTCCATTTGCCTTTGAAGTAATCTTCGTATTTACTATAATAATGATAGTGGTCAGTTATGTTTATTGCCCTCACAAATCTCACTTGCCGACCCGATGAAGCACATGAACACGCTAATGAACCATTAGATCCCATCTCTGATCCCTCCCATGGCAAACCCGGAAGTGAGAGAGAGAGAGAGAGAGAGAGAGGGGGGGGGGAGGGGGGAAGGAAGCAGGGAAGGGGGATTGTGTGTGTTTAAAACCTCTATTCCTACAGTTACTTCCAATCACATTCGACGCCTCGAACCCTTTCCACTTTCACCTCACGCACCCCCTCTAGCCCATTACCTCCCTTTTCAAAACCTTTGGAGGTAGGAAGATCAACCGGCAGTTCCGTCAGCTGGCTAAGGGACGTTATCCGGACAGTAATTACGGTTTGCGTGTCTCATCTGAGTCATGTGTTGTATTTTCTTCTTTTTGTCTCTTTGCTCTAGCCCTATAGCCCGGCTCAAGTTTGCCTCGACTGCTGAGCCCTGTATAGGGTACCCTACTCCCTTTTACCTTGGAGGTTTTCAGCCAGGCAGTGGCGTCAGTGCGTTGCTGTGGGTGGCTTATATGTGAAGACAGACGGTTTGGGGACCCTCCTCCCCCCCCCCTCTCTCTCTCTCTCTCTCTGTTCCCCGTCTTCCTACCCCACTCTCCCTATTCCTCATCTATCTTGATTCGTCAATACCTCACCCCCCCCCTCTCTCTCTCTCTCTCTCTGTATGTGTGTGTGTGTGGGGGGGGGGGTTATAAATATGATAAAAGGAAAAGCGAGAAAGAAGAAGAGAAAGAAGAAGCGCTTCTGGAAACGCGAGAATACCATGAGTGACGAAGTGTAAACGAAACCTGACAGACTTGAATTTCTTGTCTGTTTTACAACAAAGAGTAAGAATGCCTCCGATCATAATTTGCGAATTTTGGGGTTGTCTTATGATATTCAAGAAACGCACAATAAAACGGGGGTTAGTTTGACTATGTTTCTCTAAATATGTACTGGGGAAAAGATCAGTATCTCCCTAGCTTTCCAACTGTGCGTCACTGTCGGATTCTTTCGTTCGCGCAGTTCACTAACCACTTCCAGGCACAAGAACCGTTCAGCTGGCTGAGCTGCCCTCTCAAGTAACCACATATGCCAGCATCTTGTTGCCCCTTGTACAGCGAGGTCGGTCTACTGCCTGCACGTAGCCTTTGCATGTGCACAAACTACCATATGTGCGCTTCAAACTTGACCGTTTTCTTTTCTCTCTCTCTCTCTCTCTCTCTCTCTCTCTCTCTCTCTCTCTCTCTCTCTCTCTCTTTTGACCGTTTGAAAGCTTCGAAGTGTGGTGAACAGGCAGCCAACCCACGAACAGGAGGCAGTTACAGATAAACAGGAAGAACTGAATACCTTCAATATGCGCAACAGAACTCCAACTAACGAAGGGCGAAAATGTTGAGCCTGTCCACCTTACATCTTTGGTTTCACACAAGTTCTGAGTGTCTTCAGAAGAAGGGGGCGAAGATTACGGTAAGCCGTTCCCGTGAAAGAAAGAAAGGAACTGTTGGATTCTGCCCCGATGTCTTTGAACACTGCAAACAAATCATTGTGAATAGCTTCATTCGCTAGGTTTAACTTTTAAGTTTATGTAATAACAATACTTCAGCAAAATGCCAGGTCATGATTGAAAGCACGAGATTCAGCACTGTATCATTTTGTATACCAAGAATTCTACCGTGCGGACGCGAGACTAGAAACACTAAATTTGAATACAATGAAAGGCATGAACACAGCATAATGTTCACTGTCCTGTACCTACAGATATCCTGCTAAGTATATATTCATACACACCACGTAGGCTTTTCCCCCCACGTTAACAAGCAGATATATCCACACTATGTAAAAACATAGGTCTAAAAGAAGACCTTTTTGACAGACCTGATGTCAGATCAAAAGCGACTTATTACGGACACGAACAGGTGCACTGGCGGTGTATACTCCGGCAGCGAACTCGCTGAACTGGGAGAAACGGTTAGTACTCATCTTCCGCACGTCAGCTAAACACCGCAAATAAACGCGCGCGTGATGGATAACATCGATGGTATGTTCCTAGTTTTCGCAGCGTGCATGTCAGCAGTCACTGAACCTTCCATTACTACAACTGAAACCCTAGCGTTACACGACCGTATAGGTCGACCGTTGACAAGGCAAAATAACAAGAATATGTGAAATAGTATCGCATTGTAAGGAAGTTGCCGTGGGAAAAAAAACCACGTGTAAATGATGTTGGTATTACGCTCAAGCAAGCAGAAACAAGATAAACAGAGGTATCCCTGAACCAGCCGGAATAATGAAATCTGACGATGATGAGACGCAACCCGGCGGCCTCCTCCTCATGCGGAAATAAAAAGACAGAAGAAGGGGAAAGCATGGGAAAGGATGTAAATCGCCACTGTTGTTGCTGCAGCCAAAGCCTTTCGGACGCAAAACGTTCCTATTCCTCATTCAGTTCGTGCATGATTCTCACAACACACAACTCACCTCAAACCTGGGGATGGTCCTCAGGAAGTTGGGTCCCGCCTGGCCGATGTACAGCGAGGACCCGGGCTCAAAATCCAGGTTCTCCACCGTCCGGAACCAGTAGATCTGCTCGTACTCCTGGCAGTTGAAATACAGCACGATCCTGTCCCGCAGCACCTTGAACGACAACTTATTCCACCGACGCACCATGGAGGGCACGGTGAAGTTGGCAATGACTTCCGACTGCTCGGCGATGTGCGTGTTGGACGTGAAGTAGAGCGCCACGTTCTGATACGTGTTGTCGTACTCGCTGATCTGCACGCCGAAGGAGATGATGGTCTGGTAGGGGTTCACCACGGCGAACACGAAGCCGCCTTCCCGCCGGTACGGCTGCACGGTCATGGTAATGGCGAACTCGCTGAACAGCGGCTGCCGGAAGAACAGCTGGGCCGGTTCTCGGATGAAGGCTTGGGGGGTGATGAGGAAGGTCGGGTAGCCATCCAGACCCGCCGTGTAGGTCACCCCGACCTTGATGTCCTCGGGAACCCCGATGGCGCTCAGTAGGTCGATCTCGCGAACAGCGTCTGCAACAAGGCCACGGGAGATAAATTAAGAATATGAAAAAAAAAGTGCCTGAGGAATGGGAATTTCTTTCAAAAAGCCAGTCGTGGGTTGAGTACGTAAAGTACACATTACACATAAGTTGACTGCCTCTTGTATATGAAAGATGCATTCTTGCAGAGTGCGGCGTACGAATGTAATCTGAAAATGAGTGATTGACATGCTATCTTTAGGTTTAATGTCGACAATCGCTTCAAGTAATATAAGCATCCCAGAAACTGTATGGGTGTATGTCGTGTGGAGGAAGGGAAGACAGACAGACAGAGAGAGAGAGAGAGAGAGAGAGAGAGAGAGAGAGACAGACAGACAGACAGACAGACAGACAGACAGACAGATGGACACTGAAACAGAGACACAGGGACACAGACAATTTAACACTACACTGACAACACAAAAACAACAGACATTAACTTTTTTTCAGAAATAATTAACGAAAGTCACTTTTTACATGACGTGTAGATCATCAGATCGACCACCTGCGATGTTCTACACAGTGAGCTAAAAAAAAAAAAAAGTGATTGACTGTAGACGTCTTGCAGTTGATCGACCGGTTCAATGTATGACACGCGAGGATCGAAGGATGTACGAGGATATGCTCTACAACACGCGCTGCGTCATGTCGTAATTGTTGAACCGAGGAAAATGTTCCATGCGTTTTGAATGGGCGTGCTACACGCCGTGATTTTTAAAGTTTTGATCTCATAGAAATAAACAGTCTAAGTTCTGAATGTTTAAATGAGTGTGACTTAAAATGTTACAGCTGAAGAATCCATCTCAGTTGTAGTGACAGTTATATCAAAACTGAATTCGTCAATCAATGATTTGGAGTAAAGACTTTAAACGTGTTACCCAAGTCTAACTTTCGCTCTGGGCGTGATTCGACGTGGGATCAGAAGTGGCGTTTGCAATTCACCTCAATCGACGTTCCGCATCCGTTGGTGTCTTCTAATTATGATATTTTGATTTTTCATCCTGACAACAACTAGGGGGAGGAAAAGCCTGAACCTCCAACACGCTTACACCCTAAACCACTGATATGGCAAAAAAATGTGTAGCGCACGTGCAGTAAGAAGACTGGTTGTGGATTGACAATGTGGTTAAGGACACGCGAAGAAATAATGACTGCCATCAGAAGACGTCATCAGCGATCGGCATAGCGCTTGAAGTGACCCCCTTTGTAGTAAATCATTAAAACCATCCACGATCTCAGGTCAGTGCAATAGAACTAAGATGGTGCTGGGACTTCTTTTCTATGTTTTCATCCCTTTTATTATTTGTCAACTTTCAAAGATTATTCTGAAAAATCCCGACTCCAAAGTCAGACTGTTTTCTTGTTGAGAGTCCATTACTCGTTAAAGATCAGCTTGCCCTCGACTCTGATGGAAAATGTCTTTATTGAATAAACGCTTAGGAACGTCCCCGAAGTTTGGTTTTCTCGATCTTCACTTTACTGCTCAATAATCGATTTTGTTTTGTCGCTATGTTTTTCGTTACACCAAAGATAACCAAAGAAAGAGAAAGAGAGAGATTGCGAGAAAGAGAGAGAGAGAGAGAGAGAGAGAGAGAGAGAGAGAGAGAGAGAGAGACAGACAGACAGACAGACAGAAAGAGCGAGACAGAGAGAGACACAGACACAGAAACATCAAAGAGAGACAGCGACAGACAGACAGACTGAGACAGGGAGAGAGAGAATCTCTCTAATATATATATATATATATATGTGTGTGTGTGTGTGTGTGTGTGTGTGTGCGTGCGTGCGTGCGTGCGTGCGTGCGTGCATGCGTGCGTACGTGCGTGCGTGCGTGCGTGTGTGCGTACGTATAACCAGTAGGTGGCTATTCTTGAACAGGCAAACAAAACAAAACGCTATTACAGCGAACAGGCATTTATATGAATACCAACAGCAAACATGTTGCATTGAAACTGTCGTCGTATGCATCCTTTATTTTGAAATCTTCCAACAAACTGGGAAAGGTAAATAATCAAAGTGAACACCTGACTGGACTGAGACGATTGCCGTCTCAGCGATTTTCCAGTCTAGCGGAGAAAGAGGCCAGTGCAGCACAACGATCTCCCCCCTCCTCATTTTCGTCGAGGTAATGGGATTTTTCAGTGCCACCCGGTTCCTTCCCTGTTGTCCCATTCGGGCTTTCTACGCAGTAAATGGACTGTATGGCGAGAACTCTTTGGCTGTAAGGTCCCCCAAGGACTGGGGTAGTCCACCACGTGCCCGCCACGCAATCGACTGTAACTCCGCAGTTCATTCGGGCTGAACGTCCACACACCCACCTTACACTACACTGAGACAACCTGAACGAAGGTAGTGTAATAATGGGCAGAGAGAATACCTGATGTTTATGTTGGGCGCCTAGGATTTGAACTTCACAACCTTCTGTGTGCGAGTTCAGTATTCGAAGCAGCTGAGCTGTTCTCTAATCCAAGCGTCCGACTCCCATTGTCCTGACAGATGTTACCTAATTCTAAGCGTCATCGCCACTGCCCTTAGTTTTGATAAAGTTACCCCACTTCTACTGTCATCCTCACTCTCTACAGTTTGCTCAACTTAAAGTATCACCCCCCCCCTTCCCCCCCCCCATAATTTGATAAAGTTACCGCACTCCCATCATCATCCCCACTCCCCATAGATTACCCCACTCCTGGCGTCATGCCCATTCCTATAGCTTGGATAGATGTTAACCTATTCCCAGTCATCCCCACACCCATTCTATCATTCCCACTCCCCATAGATTATCCCCACTCCAACCGCCATGCCCACTCCCCATAGCTTTGACAGGTTTACACCATAGCCATCGGCATCTCCACTCCCATACTTTTGATAGACCTATCCCCACGCATAGTCATCCCTCCTCCCCACAATTTTGATAGAAGTTACTCTACATCCAGCGATTTCCCACTTCCCACCGTTCTGTTAGGAAGATAAATCACAGGCAGTGTCCTCTCCATTCCCCATAATTTTGTCAAACGTCACCCCACCACCAGTTTCACTCCGTAACCGTAAGTTTAACTGAAGTTACCCATTCCAAGAATAATAATCCCCATTTCCCACACTCTTAATAAAAGTTACCCCAAACCCAGTGTTATCTACATTCGTTATCTTTTTGACAGGAGTTATCCCAGTCCCAGCATCATCTTCACCATTTTAAATTATACAATGGTATCACCATGTTCACAACCACTTCTACGTTTTCTATATTTTCTTTATTTACTTAATTGGGTGGGGATGCGGTAGGCAGAATTGCCCAGCCCCCAGCACCATTTCCACTCCCCGTTGTTTTTACAGGAATCACCTGGCTCTCTTCGACTCCCACGCTTCACAAATTTTGAATCACAAAGTTTCCAGCGCCGATCCCACTCACCAGAGTTCTGTTTTGCTTTGTTTTATTCTGTTTTGCTTTGTTTTGTTTCGCTTTGGGTTTTTTTTTTTTAAAAAACTTCTAGCGTTACTCTGCTCTCACCGCCAGCCCCTTAGTTTTCTCTAGAATCATCCCCTAGCGTCATCCCAAGCAGTTTTGATCGGAATCATCCCCTAGCGTCATCCCAAGCAGTTTGGATCGGAATCATCCGCCCTCACTACCAAATCCACTACGTGCACCTTCAGCATTATCATCTTCTCAGAGTCTTTATCAAACCCCTTTCTCTCCTCCTAGTTCCCACGCCCCCTTCTACCTCATCATCCCCCCCCCCCCCCACACACACAGGAACTTACGCCCACGCGCACACACGCCATCCTCCCATATCAGCACCCCTTCCTCGTTTTCTATTACCACCTCCCAAGCCTTCACACACAGATCTCTTTCTTCCCTCTCAGAGTCCGTCCCCTTATCTCCACGTTCCCTTCACACACACACACACACACACACACACACACACACACACACACACATCTTAACTCTGTGCACCCCCGATTGGTGTTATCCTTCTCTTGCCGGTATTGTCCCCTCCTAGTTTGGCCCCTTGTTGGCACGCTTGCACACACACACACACACACACACACACACACACACACACACACACACACACACACACACACATTCACATATAGCTCGCACCCATTCACCATTTTCCTGCATCAGCGCCCCTCCCCTCTCTCCTATTCGCACAGAGTCCTATCCCCCTTAACACAGACGTCTTTCTTCCCTCTCAGCACACCATCCCCTTCCTTCCCCTTCCCTACACACACACACACACACACACACACACACACACACACACACAGCGAGAGAGAGAGAGAGAGAGAGAGAGAGGGAGGGAGAGAGAGAGGGGGGGAGAGGGAGAGAGAGAGCACAGACAGATAAGCAGACAGACAGAGAAGGGGAGGAAGTGTTTGTGTGTATGAGAGAGAGAGAGAGAGAGAGAGAGAGAGAGAGAGAGACAGAGACAGAGAGAGAATGTGTGTGTGTGTGTGTGTGTGTGTTGTGTGTGTGTGTGTGTGTATGCGCGTGCGCGCGAGTCGTTCTTCCTACCCTCTTCTCCGCGAAATGCCACCCTAAACAATGAAACACTCGACAGGAACATCACAGAGCAGTCGTGTGTCAGCTAAAGTCCAATACATCGCCATCTGCCTGACCACTGACGGTGACAGCTGACCTCCATGTCATCAAGAGTGGCCGCTGCTCCTCGTTCCAGTCCCCCCTTGCCCGCCAGTGATTTACACCCCACGGATCCCACAACAAGGGACTTCACTATCAACAAAGCCACACGGCTTTCTCACCTCTAGTTGTGGATTAACGCCAACTACCTAGCTTTAGCACGAAGGTCCGTTCGCGTTAACGACTTTTATCGCTTCGTTGAGTCATCCAGCAAGTATGGTGTAACCACTGCCTGTCATTATCAATATAAATCGCGAATGAACTTACATTGCTTTTGTTGGTAGTTGGTTGCCAACTGAATGTTCTGCGTGTGATACTCAAGAACAAAGGGTTACAAAGGAAATCGTGGGGCTAGGCACTTAGACCAAAAGCAGGTGGCAAGATACATTCATTTTTCATACTCTTTGTCATTCTACGTTCACAACTGAATACGTTAATAGCTTGATGAACGACTGAAAGAAAATTTCTTGATACTTCAAGCAATGCTGTTATCATGAAAAATAAGTGCTTTGCGCAATAGACGAAAAGGAATCGCCAATTACGGTTTATAAGTTATTCTGCATTGCATTCTCGGTCAAACACAATTTTGTAATTAATTCCACAGATTTTCAAACACAAACTGATTAAAAAAAATCTTATGTTAGCTGCTTTTTAGATTTTCAATACCCTGCATGATGTCTGCTAATCACAAATTTCACATAATATCTTGGGCTATCACTTCAGAAGTAAGACTTTCCATCGCTCGTAAACTTCACCGCCAAACCATCCCATTTCTAGTAATATACAAGTCTACAAAAAGTACCAGATCACTATGCATACTATGTAAAACATATCCCATACGAAAATTCAATAGATAAATAATTCTTGATTGTCAGGCGACACAGAATATGAATTATTAGTGAAATATAATTGCTAATGACGAGTTAAATGTCCTTCAAATTTGAAGACGTGTGCAACTGTTATTGTTATGAAAACAACAATGTGTTGCTATAAAATGGCAGTGTTCTCTC
This sequence comes from Conus canariensis, assembly GCA_033310375.1. Classification (NCBI taxonomy): domain Eukaryota; kingdom Metazoa; phylum Mollusca; class Gastropoda; order Neogastropoda; family Conidae; genus Conus; species Conus canariensis. The sequence goes on along the minus strand of CM065714.1, from coordinate 92,574,197 downwards.
TCTCTCTCTCTCTCTCTCTCTCTCTCGCTCTCTAAATGTGTGTATGCGCGCGCGCGCGTGTGTGAGTGTGTGTGTGGAGCGCGTGTGTGCGTGCGCGCGCGCTTCCGTGATTACAAGCTCACCCCTCCCTCTCTCTTTTTCTTCCGTGTCCTCTTCCCCACCCTAGCTCTCTCTCTCTCTTCTTCCCTTGATCTTCCACTGGTTCCCCATATTCCCTCCCCTGTATACTCCCTTTCCTCCATACACAAGCTTCATTTCTCCCTCGCACTTCCCCTCTCCCCAATCCGCATTACCACCACTTGCCCTCCCTCCCCCCTCCCCCCCTCTCTCTCTATCTCTCTCTCCAACGGGACAAGCAGTCCACTCTATCCTTGCTCTGACCCTTCTCTACAAACAACACACCCCTCCAACAGCAGCAGCAGCAGCTGCACTGGCCAGCCAAACACCGGGCACAGGTGGCGGCGACTGGAAGGTAATCCCCGCTTCGCACCTGAACTCCGAGCCACCAGCCAGAGCCAAAGCCACTGAGCAGAAGGAACCCGGGAGGCCGACTGGCTACACTGGTGCCCTGCTTATCTGTTTATCCGGACTCGTGTGGAGAATGTCCAAGTCCGTTGTCGGCGGTCCAGGGTTTGCAATTATTGTCAGTCGACACCTCCAGCTGGACTGGCAGCTAGAGAGATGCTAGAGAGAAGGACTAGAGATGGGACAGATAGAACAGAGGGTATGGTCCACACACTTCTGGACAGACAGACAAACAGACAGGCGGCGTAATACAGGACAATGCGACGCAAAATGCGGCGTGACGCAGGGCAATACAACGCAGTATAGAGCAATGCAATATAGTACACTAGAAAAAGAGAAATCACATTAAGGTTCCTTCAGAGTAATTAATGTCGTTTGCAGGAGAGAGAGAGAGAGAGAGAGAGAGAGAGAGAGAGAGAGAGAGAGAGAGAGAGAGAGAGATGAAGAAGAGGAGGAGGAGGAGGAGGCGAAGGAGGAGAAGAGAGAGAGAGAGAGAGAGAGAGAGAGAGAGAGAGAGAGAGAGAGATGAAGAAGAGGAGGAGGAGGAGGCGAAGGAGGAGAAGAGAGAGAGAGAGAGAGAGAGAGAGAGAGAGAGAGAGAGAGATGAAGAAGAGGAGGAGGAGGAGGCGAAGGAGGAGGAGGAGGAGAAGAGAGAGAGAGAGAGAGAGAGAGAGAGAGAGAGAGAGAGAGAGAGAGAGAGAGAGAGAGGAGGTAAGATAAGAGGAGGGACTCTGAACAATGATTCGGTTAGGGTCATAGAGTGAGATTGTGTCATTCCGGGCTGGAACAGCTTCTACAAAGATTGTTCTTATGTGTGCGTGGAAGTGGGTGGATAGACAGGAAAAACATGATCACGTCACTTGAAGACAACTACAGCACTATACAGTGAAAAGTAGTGCCGTACAGAACTGTGGGCCAGAGTACGAAACACGACAGCATCGTCCGGTAAACTAATATCAAGTACGCTAGTTTAAAACAAAAATAAAATTTAAAGTAGTGTACTGCGTTTGGACCATGCAGTGCAGTACAAGTATGATCAAACCAGGGTACAAATAATTAAATGTAGAACAGTAACATAGATTACGAAAATCATACACTACCTTGCGGTACACCCTATACGGCAACT
>CM065714.1:92562546-92565046 GCA_033310375.1 Conus canariensis | reverse complement strand
AAAAAAAAGGGGGGAAAAAAGGAAAAAGAAAAGAGCATTCATACATAACAATTCCTTCAACATTACGCATGTTTGAACAATCACGGCAACTCTACCCCCGTCTGCACAGTGGCATTTATAAGCCTCTCATTTACAGACTTACACAGGCGTGACGGAAAACTGAGACTCGTACGCCTTTCCGTTCAGCCCCAATAGCCTGGCCTCCGAACAAATCCCTCTGATCGCATAGATCTTTTCATTCCGCTCACAACCTTGGCCGTTAGGGGGAAAAACCCGAGTCAATGAAAATCTCAGTACACCCCGAAGGTGAGCGGAGCAGGAACGGTGAAGCTTTGTGGTTAATGGAGTCCCTCTTATATGGGCCATTAGCTAGCATGTAATGTATAGAATGGTTAAATCGATTAGCTATTGAGAGACAAGCGACCCCCTCCCTACCTCTCTCTTTCTCCCCTCTCTCTCTCCTCTCTCCTCTCTCTCTCTCTCTCTCTCACAAACACACACCACACCACACACTCTTTTTCTCAATGGAGAAACACACTACAAGGATACAAGGAAATAACTAACCTGTCGAAACTGATGGTTATTTTAAAAATTTCATTCCCTCTGGTAGAACGAAGATGGTCATTGCTTGTTGGTTTTGCAACGAATACCGTCAATGGAGTGACTCGGTGCCGATTATGGAGGAAATTTTCCTTATCATTGGATGGAATGGACATTATCGTTCTTATCAAACCATAACCAACGTTAGCAGTAGCCGACAATGATGCACCGCTTATATAATCTCCCCCCCTCTCTCCTCTCTCTCTCTCTCTCTCTCTCTATATATATATAATATTGTTGTGTGTTGTGTGTGTGTGTGTGTGTGTGTGTGTGTGTGTGTGTGTATTAGTAACAGAGAAGTGAAAAAAAATCGCGAGACAGGGTGAAGAGAAATGACAACTTTTAACTGATCATAATTATAGTAGTAACACTTGAAGAGGGTAAGGGTGCGGTGAGGAAGTGGGTTGAATAGCGCCAGTTGTCGAATTCGACACTTAAACAAATGACAAAAAATAGAAATTAGATTGAAAAAAAACGAAGGCAAGTATGGTTAAATGGAATTCTTAGGTGCCAGAAAATGATGCCTCTTGTCTGTCTGTCTGTCTGTCTGTCTGTCTTCTCTCTCTCTCTCTCTCTCTCTCTCTCTCTCACACACACACACACACACACACACACACACACACACACACACACCAAAAAAGAAAAGCACAAACACGTCTCTCAACATGTTCGAGTGCGGAGAAAGAAGTTTAATCGGTGCTCGACGTATTCCGATCGAAAACACATTAGAACTTCCAGACAGACGGGGAACGAAAGCCACTGCTAACTCCCTTTTAATTAATTAGGTCTACTCTGGAGGAATTTGCCAGCTAGCTTTATCCCTTCGTTGTGAAATACCTCTAGGATTTCAGCGCTATCTTTTTCAGAAAGCATGTTGTAGCTGACTGAAAAAGCTTTCACATATTGCTCGTCACATTGTGGGCTTAACTTATGCTCACAATGTGACGAACAATGTGTTAATTCACCTGTAGCGGTTTTGATTGTAGAGATTTGCATCGCACCAGTTGGCCAACACGAAAAAAAAAAGTCGAACATCATAAAGCAGTATGAGGCGAATGAGAGAGAGAGAGAGAGAGAGAGAGAGAGAGAGAGAGAGAGAGAGAGAGAGAGAGAGAGAGAGAGAGAGAGAGCACGTGCTGTCCGTTTTTCAATTTAAACAGAAAGTCACTTAAAGTCATTAGTAGCTGAATAAACATGTGGCAACATCCAGACATGTTTTGGCCCTCTGTTCGATTGAAAGCCGAAAGTAAAAGAACAGTAAAAATCGTCCACAGGTAATAAGAGAGTCACGAAGTGACGATTTTCAGAGACTAATGTTGGCAATATTTTCTATAGCTAAACTTGTTCGGTAGGCCTGCTGTCGCCGGTGAAAGCCGACGTCAATCATTGGTTCTTTTTGCGAGAGAAAAAAAAGCAACAACAAATAAACGAACAAACAAAAAGCCAGAAAGTAGGGTGTTCAGGAACTGAGCATATCTGCAAATATGTTAAAAAAAAACAACAACAACAAATCACCCAACCCTTCATCGCCCAGATTCCGCGGTGGTTCGAACTCAAGATTTTCACAATATGATCCGTTTTCTTTACACACACACACACACACACACATACACGAGCGCGATCGCTCTCTCTCTCTCTCTCTCTCTCTCTCCTCTCTCTCTCTCTCTCTCTCTCTCTCTCACACACACACACACACACACACACACACACACACACACACACACACACACACACACACTGTAATCTCGCACAGCCAAAAAACAGGCACACAAACCGATCTTTACTGGCGACAACCCTGTTTGATATTTCACTACCCACGTAACCCACGCACACGTCAAACATTGCATTTCATGTGTTGGGGCGGAGGGGGGGGGGGGGGGGGGGGGACGGGAGGAGGACG
>CM065714.1:92555046-92557546 GCA_033310375.1 Conus canariensis | reverse complement strand
ACATTTTACCAAATCACAATCTGAACTCTGTAGTTTCTACTCCATTTGTATCTTCTCTTTCTCTTCGCAAGTCTTCCTGTACACATCAATATGGAATCTTGAACAAACTGCTGCTTTGATGAGGCTAGTAGTTTCAAATCTTGACTAAACGGGGCCTCAGTACTTCTCGGTAGATTTTTGTTACGCATAAACATGTATCTTTTCCGTTCTGCTTAGCTTGTCAGATGTGGAACTTTTGAGGCGATTTAAAAGAACAAACGAGTGATTGATTGACAATGATAACGAAGACGACACAATGACTGACGAACTGCCAAACCAACGGATGGACACAGAGACCTTATCGCCATGGTTCTCGCCTATTTATGGGTCCTTGAAGAAGGCAACTGCTCTCACCTCTTGCCTCAATGCGCATCCCACCATGCACATCGCTTTATTTCAGCTATGCAGTTTGCCTTTGATTCTATGCCTCATCTCCGGACTTTTCAGAACTGACGTCATTCGGGTTCACAAACTCCCTTTGAAGCAGTCCAGGCATCAGACGAACGGTCTTTCTGCCTAGAGTTACACACACCACACACACACACACACACACACAACACACACACACACACATACACGGGCGCGCGCACACACACACCACGCACGCACACACACACACACACACACACACACCACACACACACCACACCACACGCACACACACACACACGCACGCACGCACCACACGCATCCACGCACACTCGCACGCACGCACACGCATCCACGCACACCCGCACCTAAGCAGTCACCCCCGCCCATCCCCTAAAATGACCCCTTATAATGTCTGCTCACTCACAGAACTTACCGAGTTGGCGAAAAGGAATTCCTGCTTTCACAGCGGGTATGTTTAACATCAGAGATGGAAAAGAAGTACAGGGGGCGAAGGGGATAGGGGGAGGGTGGGAGGGAGGCACGGGGGAGGGACAAAAAAAAAAACCTCTGCGTGTGTGTCTGCTTACACAGCGATCTTGTATTGTACAAAAAAAAAAAGAAGAAAATTGGGGGAGGGGTCGGGGTGGAGAGGGTGCAGGATGGGGGAAGGGGGTGGAAACATCTTGCGACATGGAGGGCCAGCGGAGTAGTGGGCCCCACGCTTGACTTATTCCCCGCTCTTCCGCCGGGTCGCCATCTTGACATGATCAACCTCCAACTGCGACACCCACCCCCTCCCCCTCCCCGCCCACCCCCCTCCTCCCCTCCCCCTCCCTTCCCCTCCCGCGTCTGTGCCTTGGCTTAAAATATTTTCCCGGACCAGCTCTTTGATGTGTATGGGGTTGTTGGCGCGCCGAGGGTCAGCGAGCCTCCCCGCTCTGTGAAAACATCTACGGGGTGCATAACTTCAGGCCAGGGGTTGTTTCGCTGGGGTGGAAAGAATACAGGCTTGTTGAACAGTTCCACTAGACTGGACTGAGTCAATGGTGTGGAACTGCCCCTTCTAAACCAGCGGCGGAGCGCCCCCTGTATCCGGAGCCTAACTCCGAAGGTCTGTTGTACTTAGGGATTAAGCCCGGTCAGCCACGCCTCTGGCTCTCCCAGTCTCGTAGGTGGAGGGGGGGGGGAGCCCCCCTTGCTTCCGGAGGGAGCCCGGCCAGCTCACCCACCCGACAAACCACTTATTCCCTTCACTGACTTCCCACCCCCGGCAATCTCGGCGAGACGACAGACTTTCTGCATTTGCAGACACCTTTGAAGCGCCACCCAGGGTCTTCCTCCAGTCTCTGGCCCTTGAACTGTAAATGGTATTTAACGCTACAGGGGCCTGCGATGGTCAGCATTACACTTTGGGGGATACAAGCCTATGGTCAAAGCGATCTCGAAAACGCCAGCTAGTCTGAGTCTGAGAACCGAGTTTTGAATGCTGGCCTCGCCGGAATTGATCGGCGTAGGATGGACACAGACAGGGGTGAAGGGAGGAGTAGCGAAAGGAGGAGGAGGGGGTGGGAAGGATATAATCGTTGGTAATAAAGCTACAAACCTATACTTTAGGACATAACTGAAGCGCTATTAATTCCGAGACTTCCTCCAACTGAGAACGGGCTGAGTCGTAAATGGTATTTAGCATCAAACCCACAGTACAGGCAGAGAGCGCCGAGAAAATCTGAAAACAGGGGTAGACTTTTTTTTTTCCTTTTTAGAGAGAAAAACGTTTGTAGGGAGACCGGACACATGCAACGAATTATCGGCGAAGGTCTTGCCACTGAGGTCAAAAGACTCTTAAGAAGAAGATGGTGGTCTGGGACTAATCAACGTTCGTCCGTCTCTCTCTCTCTCTCTCTCTCTCTCTCTCTCTCTCTCTCTCTCCATCACACACACACACACACACACACACACACACACACACACACACACACATATATACGCTCCAGCTCTTTCTGCCACTTCCAGCAATTTACACTCGCGCGCGCGCGCGCGCGCACACACACACACACCACACACACACACACACACACACACACACACA
>CM065714.1:92535046-92550046 GCA_033310375.1 Conus canariensis | reverse complement strand
CCACCTCCCTCCCTCTTTCCTCCTTGCAATGTATGGGTGGGTATTATGTCATGGTGACCGGTAGGCTGATAGGTAACCTTGGCTTCACGTCTTGTATTTATATTGGGTTCTGCTGTTTGGTTCCTGTTTGCTCTGAGCAACGTGCGCGCGTCTCGTTGTTCATCTCTCTCTCTCTCTCTCTCTCTCTCTCTCTCTCTCTCTCTCTCTCTCTCTCTTTTTTACGCGCGCGCGCACGTGTGTGTGTGTGTGTTGTGTGTGTGTGTGTGTGTGTGTGTGTGTGTGTGTGTGTGTGTGTATCTCGCTGACTTAGTTTGCTCTCCGATTCTGCTTTGTCGATTATTTCGGTTTTTAACGAAAGTTTATTCTCAGCAGTTTTTTTGTTTTGTTTTGTTTTGTTAGTTCTTTTTAACCACCTCAACACAAACAGCATCTCACATATCCTGTTTTGGCTGTCGGTGAGCTGTTCCACAGCGTTTATGCCTACACTTATTCACATGCATTGGATCCAACTGGATCGCACCGCCGGCTTGACAGTGTGGTGAGATAGAGGAGCGGCGGACAGGGGGAGGGAAGGCGTGGAGGGTGAGCAAAGTTGGTCCACAATATCTTGACTGTAAATGCCAACATATACCACTCCCCTTCCTACCCCGCCCCCCCCCCCCCCCCCCCCCCCATCCACCCCTTCTCTCAATTCCTGCATGCACCGTCAACACAAATGCAATGATGACGCCCCCTCCCCCCCCCCCCCACCCTCCTCCCCTTCGTCCCCCTCTTTCATTCCTCCTTCCCCCTTCCAACATCATCCGCTGTCCTATGGGAGCATACCAGTTTCGAAAGGGGGATTATCCCTGGAAAACTGTCATTTTTCCGTCGAAAAAGCATCTAATCATCCATGAGGAACAGTTTACTTAGCCACGGAAACAGCTACGTAGGCTATTGTTCATGGAAAACAACTTATCCCGGGAAACATGTTTTTTTCCCTTGAAAACGCAGCCATTTCCCCCGTGAAACCAACCAATGATTCACGGAGAGAAAAATTCCCGGAAAACAGCTAATTATCATGGAAAAACAATTTTCCCCACGAAAAGAGCTAGTCAGAGCAAGAATTTGTTTCCAGTCGCCTGACAACTCACGAAAAACAGCTATCCAATGTAAATCACTGTCTTCACGCGATGATCTGGCAAATCACTTGTTTTATGCAGTTTTACTTACAATTAACTGTTTTCACGGGAAAATAATTGTTTCCTCGGGGTAACTCCCTTTTGAAGCTAACATTATGTCATACTCTTCAGTTATTTTCCTCTTTTCGTCAGGACCGTGGGGGCCTAGCCGGACCAGGGGATAAAACACTGTTCTTTGTGGTGGACTCGACAGGAGAGAGAGAGAGAGAGAGAGAGAGAGAGAGAGAGAGAGAGATGAGAGAGAGAGAGAAGAGAGAGAGAGAGAGAAGCAAGCTGAGGGCGCATGGTTGTGACCATACAGACACCGATACAGGATGGCCGCTGTCACGTCGCTGTGACACTACAAGACTATGACAACACCCTGTCCTCACGTTAGCTTAAGGCTTTGTCTCTGTGCCAATGACGCCCGACAGAACTCGTAACTTTTTTTTTCTTCTTCTTCTTCTCTGTGTCACGCAGCAGCAGCGTACTTTTGTTGCTGGTCGGCTGGGGCCCGTCATGTTCCCGCCTTCATTAGATCGGACGCAGGTTTGTAATAGGATTTGGCACGTTGGGTTCAGGCCGGTACATCGTGACCCCACTCGCCCGAAGCCAGCCTAGCCAGGAACGTGGGGAGTCATTCAACGGCTCAAGGGGTCAGACGGTCAGACGTTCGGGACACACCCGTTTCTCACCACACTCCTCCTTCTCCTCCTTCCCTCCCACTGTGAGAGAGAGAGAGAGAGAGAGAGAGAGAGAGAGAGAGTGTGTGTGTGTGTGTGTGTGTGTGTGTATGTGCGTGTGTGTGTGTGTATGTGTGTGTGTGTGTGTGTGCTTGTGTGAATATGTCTGTGTGTGTGTGAATATGTCTCTGTGTTTCTTTATCTGTATGAAAGTGTCTGTGTGGATGTGTGCATGTGTATGTGTGTGTTTGTGCGTGCGTGTGTTTATATGTATTCATGTGTCTGCGTGCATGTATGTGTGTATGGGCGCGCGCGCATGTGTCTATGTGTGTGTGTGTGTGTGTGTGTGTGTGTGTGTGTGTGTGTGTGTGTGTGCGCGTTTGTGTGTGTGCGCGAGCGCGCACGTGTGTGTGTGTGTGTGTGTGTGTGTGTGTGTGTGTGTGTGTGTGTGTGTGTGTGTGGTGCATAAAAAGTGTGCCTGATGTTTCACACACTTGATGGATCAAAGGCTCGTTACTGCCAAATCTTGCCTCACTGTCGCTCCGTTCCGCACATCAACAGTTTAGCAGCAAACTCTGCCTGAAATATGCAAATAAACTATTCTGCAATACCGTGACTAATACTTAACACATATCACCAACACTCTCTCTCTCTCTCTCTCTCTCTCTCTTTTCTCTCTCTCTCCTTCCCTCTCTCTCTCTCTCTCTCTCTCTCTCTCTCTCTCTGTCGAAATGCTAACGGAACCACCCAAGTATTAAAGTGTACAGACAGACTATCCGACATGGGACCAACAGGGTGGGAGTGGGGATGTAGGGAGCACACTGGAGAGAAGGGCTGGGCCATTTTCAAACCGTGGAAAAGTTCAATGAGCTGTCATTTGGCATTAAACTACCTGCAATTTCGCGGGGATCGTCCACGGTAACCTTTGTCAAGCAGTTTCCTCTACCCTTGTCAGGTTCCGTTAACTCCCGGCAATCAGTTCCAGTATTAAACACCACGCTTTCCCCCCTCCCTTCAACCCACAACCTCCAACACCCCCCCCCCCTCCTTCTCGTTACTTCCACCATTTCTCGCCTCTCTCTTTCCACACACACACACACACACACACACACACACACACACACATTGAGCACGTGCGCGCCTAGGTTACACACCAAGACAAAAGCGCACACGCGAACACGAACTGCGCAACAAACACGAGGAGGGGCAAATAGGCTTAAGACACACACAAGAAAAGGGGGGTCGGGAAGAAGGCAGCCATAAAGGTATATGAGAAAAAGAAGAAGAAGAAGAAGAAGAGGAAAAAGAAAGATGAAAAGAAGAGGAAAGAAGAAGAAGAAGAAGAGGAAAAGAGAAGAAGAAGAAGAGGAAAAAGAAGAAGAGAGAAAAAAGAAGAAGAAGAAGAAGAGAGAAGAAAGAAGAAGAAGAAGAAGAAGAAGAAGAAAGAAGAAAAAAGCTAAGACTAGAAAAAAAAAGACGTTCAAACCAATCAAAGAACAAGACGCACAGCACATAACGTTACAACACTGACCACCACCCCCATCCCATTCTCCCCTGTTTGCTGTTTCCCTTCGCTTTCTTCTCCACAGTCCAACAGCTAATCGGCCCCGTCAGGGCATCCACCTACTGAGGATACGTACAAAGTCCGTCCTTGGACCCCAGAGCACCCACTCCACCCATCCATCCCACCTCGCCGTCCGTCAGGGAGGGAGACGGCTGCCCTAACTGGTCCTGTCAGCTACCGCCAGAAGCAGTTGGCACCAGGATATAGGACGAGAGAGAGAGAGAGAGAGAGAGAGAGAGAGAGAGAGGCAGACAAGGACACACACACACACACACACACACACACACACACACACACACACACACAGACACACATATGACTGTGCACAAGTTTTCGGTATCAATTTAGCATTCGCACACAGGACATTCAGACATATCAATTCCAAAGCAAATAAAAATGTTCGCAAACGTTACACCAAATTCTGTCATCAGTCATTCTGGTATGTCTGAACGTCATGCTGGAAACTGACGTTGCATATGTTTTTGGACGCGGAACGGTTCCTCGGAGCGCGCCTGACCTTGGAAGTTGCTGCGTCAGTTAGCTTTGTGCAGATGCTGTGTCAGCTCTGATGGGGTGTCCGTGGTCGGCTGGACTACTACCACTAAACCTGATGTGTGTGTGTGTGTGTGTGTGTGTGTGTGTGTGTGTGTGTGTGTGTGTGTGTGTGTGTAGTGTGTGTGTGTGTGTGTGAGTGTGAGTGTGTGTGTGTGTGTCCGTGCGTGCGTGCGTGTGCGTGTGTGTGTGTGTGTGTGTGTGTGGTGTGTGTGTGTGTGTGTGTGAGTGAGTGAGAGAGAGAGTGAGTGAGTAGTAGTATAGTAGTAGTTTCATTTGACATCTTTTCACAAAACTATGTGGTGTGTGTGTGTGTGTGTTGTGTGTGTGTGTGTGTGTGTGTGTGGGGTGTGTGGTGTGTGTGGTGTGTTTGACAGAGAGAGAGAGACAGACAGACAGACAGGCAGACAGACAGAGAGAGAGACAGAGAGACAGACAGACAGAGAACGAGCCCGCGCACTCAGTGACCGATTCAGTGCTCCGTATTTCGCAGTGTGTCATCTTAATACCTCGAAAAAAACAAAATAAAGCTTGTTACATCAAGTTCTGCAGACATATCAATCTAGGAGATTTCACTCACAAGGATTCCCATTTTGGCACGGGTAGACTGGGAGTGGTAGAAGTAGAACTGGGAGTGTGTAATGGAAGGGAAAGGGAGTGAGACGACATTATATAACCAGAACGTCTACACAGTCACAGGCTTACACGGCCGAGGGTGTTCTTTTAGTTAACATTTCAAACTACTGGTGTCAAAATGGCTTCAGAAGATGAAACAACCTGCCGGACACAAAGTTTCAGCTCCTTCATCTGAATTCGTGTTATCAGAATTCACGCACGTGCACGTACAATACGCATACTACACGCATGCACGCACGCGCGCGCACGCGCACACACACACACACAACACACGCACGCGCACACACATACGCGCGCGCGCGCGCACACACACACACACACACACACACACACACACACACACACACACACACACCACACACACACACACACACACACAGAAGCACGCATTCACACACGCATGCACACAGCGACATTCGGCAGAGACAAACACGGATATGAGAAAGTAACGTAGTTGGTGTTTTCTTCATTCACCAGTTCTGCTCTAGAGATGACCATATGCTTCTACCATCAATGAATAACACCCCCTCCCCATCCCACACCTCTCCCCCCCCCCCCCCCCCCCCCCCACACACACACACACAAACACAAAACCTACATCGCCATAACAGACTGTTTCGTGGAAAATCCTGGCTGGTCTGCCTAGAGAAAGGCAGTCATCAAAGTTCAGTGACGTTTGTACTTTGTTTTGTTTTGTTTTTGTTTGTTGTTGTTGTTGTTGTTTTGTTTTTTGTTTGCTTCTTTTTGTTTGTTCGTTTGTTTGTTTTTTGCCCCACGTCTGTTGGTTAGTTTTTCTGTCTGTCAAAAATGTTACCGCCAAGACTACTACACCGATCTTTTAACGACACTCTGCAGAAAGACAGAGGTGTAGTCCAATGCCAATCAGTGTCAAAGGGTAGACGCAACAATCTTTTTTTTCTGTATTAACATCGCAGCACATGGCATGTTTCAACATGGCCGTAGATTTTTTTTCTCTCTTAAAATTGAGGAGGCAAAAAAAAATGAGAAAAAAAAAATGAACCCCAACCGGGTTTATCAGATGACGTGTTGATACCTACGAAGCGGTATGATTTGGTGCGGATCTGCTGGCTTACAACCCGGGTACAGTCACTGAACTACGGTCTGTTCGACTTGGACGGTGCAGGTCTGTGCTCTCCCGTGTATCCTTGGAGTTAGTTTGGTTGGGTGGGTGGTTGGTTGGGTGGGTGGGTGGGTGACTGGTTGGTTGCGTGGTTGGTTGGGTGGGTGGGTGGATGGTTGGTTGGGTGTGGTGGGTGGCTTGGTTGGTGGGTGGTGGTTGGTTGGGTGGGTGGGTGGTTGGTTGGGTGGGTGGGTGGTTGGTTGGGTTGGGGTGGTGGTTGGTTGGGTGGTGGGTGTTGGGTGGTGGGTGGTGGTGTGGGTGGTGTTGGTTGGGGTGTTGGTGTGGGTGGGTGGTTAGTTGGGTGGCTGGTTGTTGCTGTTCTGCCTGCTTATATTTCTGTTAATCTGACAGTGAATTTTCGGACAGAAATTTGGCCAGGGACCAACTCCACTCTCTGTGGGTGGAGTTTGTGTCATGGAGCACAAGTGCGCACTGCAAACGGAAACCTGTTCATTGATCGTCTCACCCAAAACAATTGAACAGTAGCAAGAAAGACAAGGCGGAAGACAAAACGAAAGACACAACCAGACACACCGAAAGAACAGACTGTCGGGCAAGTCGAAAAACTGCTCTCCTTTCGGAGCACACACTGTCCCCTTCTTCTTGTGCCTTCCGTTTCCTTTTCTCTCTCTCTCCCCCCCCCCCCCCCCCTGCCCCCCCTCCTCTTTTACCCTCTCTACCTGTTCTTCAGTTTTAAAAAAAAAGTACTTGTATCAGTAATGCATAAGTAAATACAGAAATGAATGGGAAAAAGAACATCCGTTGAAACATGGCAGTAAAAGGATTTCAGCGATTCAGCTCGGTTGTCTTTCCCTACAAAGCAGTCTCTCTCTCTCTCTCTCTCTCTCCTCTCTCTCTCTCTCTCTCTCTCTCTCTCTCTCTCTCTCTCTCTCTCTCTCTCTCTCCCCCCGACCGGCCTTCACCCCGTTCCCTTGTCCACACTCGACCAGCTCTCCGTTTCCTCATACATTTTTTCCCTCCTTCCATCCTTGCCATCACCTGTCTCCCTCATCTTCCCCCCTTCCCCCTCCCCCAAACCCCTTCCCCTTCCCCTCACGTCGCCAGTCCACCTCCCATCCACCGCCGCTCTCTACTCCGCCTTCTACTTCGTCGATGGAAGAGAGTGAAAGAAAACAAACGTCTTCCTTGGCAAAAGAGAGAGAGAGAGAGAGAGAGAGGAGAGAGAGAGGAAGACAGACAGACAGACAGACAGACAGACAGGCAGAGATAGACAGAGAGAAAAGAGAGAGGGGGGGGGAGAGAAAAGAGAGAGAGAGAGAGAGAGAGAGAGAGAAAGAAAGAAAGAAAGAAAGAGAGACAGAGAGAGTGAAGAGAAAGAGAATATATGAAAGACATACAAAATCAAAGAAAGAAAGAGAGAAGAAAAGACAGACAACAAAGAACGACAGAAAAAGGAAAGACAGACAGTAACGCGAAAAGAAACGACGTCCCTGAACGATAGCTACAAAATCAACAAAGCTGTCTTTGTGTTGACGGACACACACACACACACACACACACACACACACACACACACACACCACAGAGAGAGAGAGAGAGAGAGAGAGAGAGAGAGAGAGAGAGTCGGTGTCTCGCTTCCAGCGTCACCGCCAGACAGACAGACAGACCTTCGCTTCTCCCCTTTCTGTTTTGTTCGGTTGTTGCTCCTGTTTTGAACACGTGTTGTCTGAGCTATGCGTGGATTTTCCCACACCTTCACGTCTTCTTTCCTCTCCTTTTCAAACGGGTCGCCGACACAACAGCGGCGTTGTTATGTCACTACGGCTGCTGGGAGGCGGGTCCGCTTTCCTCTTAAGGTACTATTACTAAAGTCCTTCTGGATGTGTGTGTGTGTGTGTGTGTGTGTGTGTGTGTGTGTGTGTGTGTGTGTGTGTGAATCGGTTTTGTTTGTTTTTTTTCACTTTCCATTTAGGGTACACCTCTACTTAAGTCCCTTCGGATTTGTTGTAATTCGTTTGGCTTTGGAAAAAAAAATTAGGAATTAAACAAAACTGGTTAATGATCTCATGCCGCCCCACCCCCTCTCTCTCTCTCTCTCTCTCTTTCTCTCTATCTCAATCTCAGTGTGTGTGTGTGTGTGTGTGTGTGTGTGTGTGTGTGTGTGTGTGTGGTGTGTGTGTGTGTGTGTGTGTGTGTGTGTGTGTGTGTGTGTGTGTGTGTGTGTGTGTGTGTGTGTGTGTGTGTGTGGTGTGTGTGTGGGGTGAGAGAGAGAGAGAGAGAGAGAGAGAGAGAGAGAGAGAGAGAGAGAATCAAACATTCGTTTACTTTGTAACCCTTTTGGAGTATGGAAGACTTTAAATGAAAACAAGCAAACACAAAACAGTTAATGAAAACACCCAGAGTATATGTAGTAGACAAAATGCACTTTACTCTAACTACAATAGCCGAATGGTAAATGAACACCCACTGGAAAAATTAACAGAGCTAAATATTATAATTTCAAATGACTTTTTAAACATTCTTGCTTGAAATCAGAACATTATAATTTCAAATGACTTTTTAAACATTCTTGCTTGAAATCAGCAAAATCTTTTTGGCCTCATTAAATACTCTGCAAAAGTTATCAACCTAATTCAACACTTATATAAGCCTATTTTGCACATATCAACTGCAACGGCGAGGGGGTGGGGAGAAGAAATTCCGCTCGTATTTTGATTATCAAATTCTCTTCAAAACGTTCATCGCCAGCGTGTCCAAACCTTCTTACGATCTGTATCATAGCTTATGGCCTGCGACTCTACCTCTAAATTCAATCAGCGTGTTTTATAATGCACAGCACTGTAGCAGTAACTCTTGCAGTGTGTTGTACTAGTTGTAGTAAACATGACAGCATTGCCGGGTCCGGCCCGAATTGCAACAGCCCGCATGGCTCTATCACTGTATTGTATCGTAAATACAGAACTCTGGTCAGCTCTCCGCGAGGAAAGTCCGTTCCCTGCCGAACTGCGCTCCTTTCTTTCACAGTCCCTGTTCTCAAGCCTTAGTAAATTTATTTGTCTGCTTTAAAACACTGGCTCGGTCATTTAACAAAATCAAACGACATTCTGCTGTAAGCCATGGGTTTTTTTTTTTTATTTCCTCAAACCGGATGCCGTGCATGGAATCTTGGTTTCAGTCCGCCGACCCTTCCTTCTCCTGGATTAGCCCTTTTAAAAAAAACACAGTGGCAATAACTCTGCAGCACGGCTGGCTTTGATGCTGCATTTCTGCACCGATTGAGCCGATGCCCCGGTAAGGCTAGCTCTCTGTTGTGACAAGGAGATACAGGTTCTGAACTAGCATCGTTTTTTTTTTTCTTCTTCACACAAGAGACCCGCTTCAAAACGATGAGGTGAAAAGCGTTCAATCAGAGTGCCTCTACACCCACAGCATTCCACCGCAGGTGAGCAGAAGGAAGAAGATGGGGAGGATGGGGTGAATACTAGGAAGATGGGGAAATCCCATCCCTTCTTCCTGCTCGTCACAATCGCATGCACATACCTCCAGCCATTCCCTTCCCAGTTCTTCCCTTCTGCCCACCAACTCTCTCTCTCTCTTCTCTCTCTCTCTCTCTCTCTCTCTCTCTCTTTCCAGTCACCTACCCCAGTCTCTCTCCCCTCTCTCTCTCTCTCTCTCTCTCTCTCTCTCTCTCTCTCTCTCCTTTCCCCAAAAATCTGCCGCAAACAAGAGGAAGTGCCGAGCGCGGATTACGTGGATTGGGAAAACTGATAAAACAAAATGGCGAAAGAACGACTACAGCCGGTACACCAGCCTTTCCTTCCTTTTTTGCTTCGTCCCACCATGATGCATTCACATTCGGCTTTCCGTTTTCTTCTCTCCCACCTATCCCCTCACACAAACACAGCATGTCTTGTGATTTCCCGAGGAGCCAGACAAAGAAAGCCTCCTCTATGATGTTCACTGCCTGGCTGTGGGAATCGGGCAGGCAAGGCGACCAGGCCATTCGTCGTACCTTTTACATTTTAGCGCTGACAGACGCAATCTTGTGACCTGGGCTTGCCTTCCGGATGAAATCAGCCCTAACCGAGTTATTAATAAATCAGAAAAAGAAATCTTCTGTCGTCAGTGCCATGACTTCAAAAAGAAATACGGCGCCTCTCGAAAGCCGCCGCTGTGGTGCTATAATTAGCGTCGCAGACTTGCGGCCTGGGAGATTGTGGGTTCGATTCCCCATTAGAGACATTTGTGGGAGTTCAGTTTCGGCCCCGGCTGGCTCTCACCAAAAGCTGAGTGTGCTGTGGACTCAAATGGGAAGACTGGAACCGCATGGTCGAATCTAATTTATCTCATGGTTCCCTGAAGCTTGCTCAAATTTCCTAACAAAGAAGGTTCATGTATTTCCCCGGCATGGTTGACGCTGGGATGTATAATGAAAGGACGCTTAGAGTACAGCCTTGTTCTGCAGTCTCTGTGCAGAACGGAACTCCACTGAATCATCTTCATCATTCTCACAGATCAATTAGAAAAAAAGTTTCAAATTCTGTGACACTTTCGTGCCCTGCTTTCGTGGTGATCTGAGTTTCAAACTACTCTCCAAGTATATGTATGTAAATAGTAAGTATATTCATGTAAACAGTAAGTATATGTATGTAAATAGTAAGTATAAGTATGTAAATAGTAAGCATAAATACGTAAATAGGAAAAAAAAGAGTGTGGGTGTGAACCCACTAGGAGGGTGGTATGGAAGATAAGACAGCAAGGAAAACAAAAAGAAAGAAACGAAAAACAATGCCCTTCTTCCAACCCCCGATTCTTCTTCCTCCTCCCTTGCCTCCTCTTTCCTTTTCCCATTTCTTCTGCTCCTCCGCCTCTTTCTTTTTCCTATCCTTCGAAGTTCAGAGACAGCATCCTCCACGTTCATTCGTTTCTGTGACTGGGGTCATACGCGTTATGGATCGAATTAATCCCATTGTTGGGTAGCCATATCCCGTTTTCGGGCGCACGTGTATATGATATGGATATTGATTAACACATGTTCCACTTTCTCTGGTAATACACATGGGAGGCGGGGAGTAGGGGTGGAGGGGTGGAGGATGAAGTATTCAAATAATCGAGTTGATATGAGGGATTGTAAAAAAAAAACACCACCAGACCCTATGGGGATTGGAACCTCAGGTCTCTCGGATCCTGGGCATAGACGCTCAAGGCTCTTCTGACCATTTGACAGTCTATACACAAATAAAAGATACTGAAATAAATCTTACGTTAGCATCCTTCTTACACGTTTAAACTTTACATGTGATTATTAAAAAAAAAACCCTGCGCATTTCAATAGCGATCAATGAATCACGGACGTTTGCATTTCACTGGAAAAGCCTCGACACGGAACCTTTCGAAACCCCTACTAAACGTGCGCTTTGGTAACCCATGTTTTGTGTCCTATCAAAACTGGCCAAAATGCGGGGTATTCAAAACAGAAACTTTAACAAGCGTAGTATGATGGTTTTCTGCCGCATTTAATGTTTTAGTGGCACTGAATTCGATTATGTATACTCTCTCTCTCTCTCTCTCTCTCTCTCTCTCTCTCTCTCTCTCTGTACCTCCATCTCATCTAGGGGGGAGCAGGGGGTAATCCGAAGTCCCGAAAGATGATGAGTACGGGTAAGATGGGATGAAGGAACGAGAGAGAGAGAGAGAGAGAGAGAGAGGGAGGGAGGGAGGGAGGAGGGGGCGGCAGAGGGGGCGGAGCTGGGTGGTGTGGGGGTGAGGGTTGGGATGAGGAGACGGGATGGGGGCTGAAGGGGAAATGGGATAGGGAGGGGGGGGGGGGTGGTGATAGGCGGAAATGGGGTGGAATGGGGGTAGGGGAGTACTATAGTTCCGACTGAACCGGCAGCCGGCTTACTGGAGGCCTTTGAGGGCACGCCGGCTGTCGCAGCATGTGTGCGGGTAGCATCCTTTGTTGAGTCCAGTTAGAGACGACAGACCCAAATTGGTACTGCAAACAAAGCACCCCATTCCTGTCCGTCCTCTGACCACTGGGAAGATCATGAATTATTAATAGCGCACTATTGCATCATTTCATTACTCAAGAAGGCGTGAACTTGGGCCGGGAAGAGAGAACAGGCCAAGCACCGATTCGTGGCAATCAATTACAAATGACTTTGCGATCTAAATGTCGTTCCAAAACTTGAAGGGAACGAACGAGAAATGTCAGAATCGTCTGGAAGTTCTTGAAACGGAGGTGAACATTCTTAAACCAAATGAGCCGTTCGCATTTGAATAAGGTTTGGGTTACGTAACAAAACATACTGTCGAGAAACAGTTACAACAACAATGACGTCGGGGACAATATCACCAACTTTCAAACATGGAACATCTGAGCCGGAGGGGGTGGGAAGGGGGAGGGGGTGGGACAGGGTAAATATAATTAATATTACGTGGGAACTGGAAGAAAGAAATAATAGTAAACTGAATCATTACCTCCTTAAAATTAAGAAGGCGGTACTTGTCACATGATTCTAGACCCAGACCAGATTATTGGTTGCAAACAAAAGAAAAGAGACATTTAAAAACACTGAATTTTTCTTTCGATATGTCTTTGGTTTGTTGGAGAGTATTAGATCTTTCAGACTTTCAAACCATACTATGCCAGGCAGTTGGTGTCATCAGAAAAATTCATATAAACTAAAACAGACATATCATTAAACCACTGGATTATCCTTCTTTAATTCTTAGTACCGAGGCATATTTGTATGAACGGAAAACTTTACATCTCACTCCATTTTTTTGGTGTAAATTTTTTTCTTTAATTCCCCCGAGTTCTAGTTCTGAAAATCTTTGACTGATTTGCTTAATCTGCTATGTGGAAAAACAGTCAATGTGTTATACATTTTGGGAAAAACAAATTACGGCGGGTTCAAATCAATATTTCACAGAACTGAAAATCTAAAATATTACCTTACATCCCATAGCGTAGCCGAAACACACACACACACACACACACACACACGCGCGCGCGCGCGCGCGCGCGCACACACACACACACACACACACACACATACAGAGCAGACTCTGAAGCATCAAAATCTGTCCTGAGACGGTCAAAGTCTTATTCTCTATTGGTCTAATTCTGAATAAAAAAGAAAAAGAAAAAAAAAAGAAAAGACAAGAAAAGAAAAGAATGGAAATAAAACAAAGCCGGGGCAGCAAGATCGGTTCACGTTAGTAATGATCATATCAATCACCACAGATGAATGTAGATGGAGCGATACTTCGCATAGCCAGAAGATCGATTTTTTGCACTGCTGTACCACATGGACCACGTACATGCTGCGGGGATTCAAAAAATGAGCCCAAAGAAAGGGCGAGACAAACAGTAAAGCAAACCAACAAAGTTGACCGAGAGTCGCGAGAGATACGCAAACCAGGGAACGAACACTGGAGGAAGACCAGTATGAGGGATACGAGGAAGACCCAAGTGGAGAGAGAGAGAGAGAGAGAGAGAGAGAGAGAGAGAGAGAGAGAGAGAGAGAGAGAGAGACTCTCTGGGTCATCGTGATCTAGAACTGCGCACACAATGGAACTCTCGCGTCAGCATTTCTTCAAGACCCACTCAAATCAAGGCCGACAGCCGTGAACCGATGACTTACAAGAATGCACAAACATAAATCAGTAGCACTTCGGCTCACACACAGAACGCACAAAAATGAAACCTTAAGCTGATGTTAAGGGGGGGGGGGGGGGGGGGGGGGGGGGGAAGGGGGGGGGGAGAGAGAAAACAAACACACAAAAAAAAGTGAAAGGCAAACGTGAAGTGCAAATCTATGTGAAGCCACGTGTCTAAACTGCCTTTTGTTTATTCCCCAAAGCAGGACGGATGGAGTGGGGATCTGTGTGTGTGCACGTGTGTGTGTGCGTGCGCGCGCACGCGCAGCACAACTACTGGGCAAAACTTACTCTAACACGTGTGTCTTTGCGTTACGGCTATGCAATGAACAATAATTCTGAGTGGCACAAACAACGAACGTCGAAAATGCAATTCGTGGTGCTTATTGCTCCTCTTTGTTTTTCTTCGAATGTTCGTTGCTTAAGTCTAACTACATAAACAGTGACCGCAATTATAACACTTCATATTTCTAAGATTTAACAAAACCTAAAATCCCTTCAAAGAAATGAAACTGTAATCCATTTTGACTGAAAAATGTCACGATTTCTTTTTATCTATAATTTTCCTATGCAGCCAGTCAATCGTTCAGCTATCATTCTGAGTCGGCCACTTGAAGAGCACCTCTCGGGATTTCACTCCAACTGCTCTACTAGCTGAATGGGTCGTACACGCCTTCGGGGTGTGAGGAGCGTGGACTCAGTGAAGTGGGCAATGATTGATTGATAGGCGATCGTGCCAGGGTAGACACAGTGAATACAAACAATCCTTACCTGAGCTGGCGCTGTCCAGACGTTGACAGCGGACTGCCGGCGTGTATATTCCCAGTGCACACAGCACACACAGGAGCACGGTCCGCCACCGCGCGTCCATAGCCCTGTTTCAACACAAGGAAAACACCGAGATGAATGTTACAATGTCCTGATGGAGTTCCACACTGCGTTTTTTTTTCCTCGTCTTTTTTGTTCTCCTTCTTTTTCTTTCTTTCCTTTTTTTTTGTTGTTGTAAAGATTGATCGGTTCTTCAGTTACACCCCATCCTGCTTTTTTTTTTCTTTCAATGACCTACGTCCCCGTTTTACTGACCCATCTAAACTAGATTTTGTCTATTTTACAGGAAATTCAGAACTTCGTTACTTTTTGTTTCTTTTTTTTTTTTTTTTGGCGTGCTCCAATCATTCACAAACTTGCCTAAAATCGGAGCTTTAGTGGAATGCACGGTGTTGGGACACCACAGCTATATCATCAACTTAAACCAATGAATTACTCCCCAAATGGAAACCGTGCATCATTTTTCTCCGAATGCATCCTCCTCCTCTGCAAGTTTTGATAGTGATCTTTCCATATATCGAAACCGGTCGTGTCCCCCCCTCTTTACTGCGAGACAGCTTCTCTCACTCGAGCAGACGACCCCAGGGAAAGGTAAACACGTTGGGGGACCCGACCGGGCGTTTGTAATGCCAAGTGGCCAGGTTAGAGGTAAGAGGACCAGGTCAAAGGCAAGGGCCGTAAGAACGACGGACAGACACCGAGCGAGGTCTACTCTACCTTTGCGCCATCCCGTCTGTGTAGCGCAAGGTGAGACTGGGAGCGGAAAAGAGCGAAACGCGGTCTCCACTGACTTTTTCTTCTCGTCTG
>CM065714.1:92507546-92520046 GCA_033310375.1 Conus canariensis | reverse complement strand
TGTGTCTCTCTCTCTCTCTCTTTCTCTCTCTCTCTCAACCCCCCCCCCTCCCCCACCTTCCAGCAACCATTAGCCTTTAGGTGTTAGGGCTTGAGTCTTTGTCCTGGTCCTGTACTTAACAGAAGTTGGATTTTCGGACGGGGCACAGCTTGTCATTTGCGACCTAGCTGAAAATCCTCTGACACAAGAGCACAAAGGATGACCTGAGGGAAGTTATTCCCCTTTCTCAGACATGTTGGTATAACAGTGGGACAAGACAACTCATTTCATTCATAAGAAAGGCTGACCACGTCAGCGTTTTGTATGAGCGAGAGAGAGAGAGAGAGAGAGAGAGAGACACACACACACACACACACACACACACACACACAAAACACACACGCCCGCGCGCGCAAACACACACACGCCCGCGCGCGCAAACACACACACACATACACAAAGACACACACACACACACACACACACACACACACACACAACACACACAACACAACAACAACACACACCACACGCACACACACACACGCACACCACACACACACACACACAGAAGAAGAAGAAGAAGAAGAAGAAGAAGAAGAAGAAAAGGGAAAAAATGAAATAAAAGAAGAAGAAGAAAAGCAAATGAAGTCCTGAAGCCTGGGTTGACAATGCTGAGTGACAGACCCTCTCAGTCTGTAGCTATAAATACACCCACCCAACAAAACCACCTTGGTGCAGATACAGACCCCCCCAGCAACGGAAGAAGCGAGAGCGAGCAGGCAGGCAGGCAGGCAGGCAGGCTGTTTTTCTCTGCAGCAGTCCCGCGGCAGTCGTAACAGGATCTGGCCTGTAGTGAGTGTGTGAATCACAGCCCCTTCTATCCCCACATTCCTAACAAGATTGCCTGGGATAGCCTAGAATCTTGATACCATTTTTCTTATTCTTTGTTTCCTTTCTCTTTCTTTCTTTCTTTCTTTCTTTCTTTTCTGCTCTCTCTCTGTCTCTCTGTCTCTGTCTCTGTCTCTCTCTCTCTCTCTCTCTCTCTCTCTCTCTCTCTCTCTCTCTTTCTCTGTCTGTCTTTCTTTTCTTTTCCTTCTTTCTCTTTTAATTCTCTAGTTTTCTCTTGCGTCTTTGTTTCCTTCATTTGTTTTCAAACAGGAAAAGAACCCCTCCCCTCCGTGACAAATAAACAGAGTGACAGAGACTCGACTGGAATAAGCTTATTTACAAAAATGTTTGCACTTCGAGCAAATACTCTGTCTCTGCTAGCAGGAAGAAACCAGATCGGGGTGTCAGCACATACATGGCACCGAAAGTGATCACAAATACCACTGAAAATTTCCACCAATCACGGGACGTTTCTCTACAGGGTGTACTACTTAAATGGCGGTCTATACTTGGAAAGCATATTGTTCTTTTCTGCAGTTCTTGGGGGGAAAAAAAACAAACAAAACAAAGTAAGACCTATATTTTTTGCATATAGAAGATGAAGGGGGTAATAAACGAAAACAAATCATTGCAGGCTGCTCTCTCTCTCTCTCTCTCTCTCTCTCTCTCTCTCTCTCTCTCTCTCTCTCTCTCTCTCTCTCTCTCTCTCTCTATTAACATGTTAATTAACGTGTCGGGAAAATAGAATTGTCGACCACACATTTGTCCCGCCATTTATATTATGTATTGCTTCTTCCCCTCCTCCCCTTCCTCCCCCTCTCCCTTCCTCCCCCTTCCCTCCTCACACTCCTCACCGCCCCTCCTCCCCTTTCCCCGATCTCCATCCCGAACGCTTGTATTCATTAAAACAACTAAAACAAAACAAACTGTAATTAGACATGTTGTTAATCATCTGCTAATTGTTGGGCATTCACAGTGTCCTTTACGTCAGCTGTGAAAATTATATTGAGTTCTCTATCTACAGTGGTTTGGTTAGCTCAAAAACAGAACAATAGGTAAGCAGTTACATCTTAGGGTTCAAATCCCTTTGGAAGTCTAACAGTTATTTAATTCGGGTGGTTTCAGTGTGGCATTAGGACACACTTCACCCACCACCTCTTCAGTGATGATTCCCCGACATCTGTCATATCACTTTTGATGACGGATGAATCGATGTCTGCATGAGTACATCGCATCTGCCAATCACCTGATGACGATTGAATCTGATGTCGATGAGTACATCCGACATCTGCCATATCACCTTTGATGACGGAATTGGAATCTGAATGTCTGCATTGAGTACATCCGACATCTGCCATATCACCTTTGATGACGGAATTGGAATCTGAACATCTACATTCAGTACATCCGACATCTGCCATGTCACCTTTGATGATGGAATCGGAATCTGAACGTCTGCATTCTGTACTTTCTGTGGACTGGGCATCTGTTCCTACAGCGTGTAGCCTGTGACAAGAAAGCGTTTGATTTTCTTTTCTTTTTAAATGAATGATTGTCCTGCACTGCAGGCAGAGTTTTAGTAGTCGGAAAAAGTTGGATCGCGTTACATTTCACATGGTTTTTTTTCTTCCAAGGCCACTGTTTACCAGTGAGTACATCTGGAGTGTTCTTGTCTCAGATCTGACGAAATGCTGAGGAAAACAGCAGCGACGCAAGCAACAAACAAACAAAACATTTAGTTTACGTACAACACTTTGGAAACGTCAAATGAAATCTTTTATGTCCATTTTAATAATGTAGTAGCTTAAGCGTGCATTTGGTTCTCATTGTTAGAGTGGTTACTCTAATTTCGTCTGACACACCCAAGAACCCTGCCGCTTAAAATGATATATTCCATCACATGTTAACTCAGTTACCCGGCTTTCAAGTGTACACACAACGGGTAAACACCGCTTGATGTGACTACCATCAATGGCCAAACAGTTTAAACTATTCGGCCACTTGCGTAGCCCGACACGTAACGCACATGTGCATTTAGAGACGCAGATTTGGGAGAGAGAAAAGGCCGAGACGGTCTTCTTCCCGTTTCATCATCATCATCATCATCATCATCATCATCATCATCATCATCACCATCGTCGTCGTCAGTCGTCGTCTTCTTCTTCTTCTTCTTCTTCTTCTTCTTCTTCTCGTCGTCGTCGTCGTCGTCGTCGTCGTCGTCGTCGTCGTCATCATTGTTGTTGCTGTCGTCGTCGTCGTCGTCGTCGTGTTGTCTTCTTCTTCTTCTTCTTCTTCTTCTTCTTCTTCTTCTTCTTCTTCTTCTCCTCTTCTTCTTCTTCTTCTTCTTCTTCTCTCAAACAGCAACTCCGGTGGTCCTGACGAATGCTGCAGAACATCACAGACTCTCCGGGGGAGGGGGGGGGGGGGGGGGGGGGGCAAAGAGCTTGTCTGTCATCGCATGTCAGCAGGTCAGGTTTCCGCTCTCAGACGCTGGTGCCTTTGACAATTCTGGAGGAAGTGTTCCACTGTTGTGAGAGGCGTTCCGCAGGGGTCACCTCAAAATCACCCCAGTGTGGAACTTTGTGGACATGTCACGTTGGAGTGTACATTGTCCTGTTCTCAGTCTAACGATGGTCATATGGTCTTCAAAGAGTAGACGATAGTAGCCATCTCCACTGTGTGTGTCGAGGTCAGGGTGCAGCTGAAATGATCTTGTCTTCTACTTCTCCTTCATTATTGTTTTCATCTCTTCAAAGGTGACTTCCTGGCCTTCTCGCGACACCTGCTTTCTGCTTTTTGCCAGCTGGTCAGCTTCCTTGTTGCCCTGGATGTTGCAGTGTGTCTGAATCCATTGGGTGACTGTGTGCTCGGTGGACTGGTACAGAGTGGCTAAGGCAGATGCAAGGGTGTTCAGACCCTTGTTCTGAAGATTCTCGATCCTTGCAGTACACAGAGCGCGTCTGAGATGCTGACGACTGCTGGTGGTTTCCTTTTCTATTGGGTCCTCCTATTTCTTTTTTTTTCCACATTTCTTTCCTTGTTTCTTTCCTTCTTTTTTTTTTGTTTTGAGTGGGGCTTCCATCCTCCTACTTGTTACCACTACATTCATTCTTCTTCTTCTTCTTCTCTTTCTTCTCTCTCTCTCTCCCTCTCCTCCTCTCCTCAAAAGGATTCTTTCCCACCATGCATAGTCTGAGTGTGCCTTATGAATAGGCATTCGCATGCTTCGTTTAATATGTTTTGACATATGACATAAACTGTCTGAGTTTATTTGTGTTTTTATGTGTGGTGTGTTGACATTCTCATTCTGTGATATTTCATGTATTCAACAGAGTAAACAATGAAAGCAACCAGTAAAGACTACAGTTCGAATAAAATGAAATACATACAGTGTGTGCTGGGGAATAAGGATGAGTGTGCGTGCGTGCGTGCGTGCGTGCGTGTGTGTGTGTGTGTGTGTGTGTGTGTGTGTGTGTGTGTGTGTGTGTGTGTGTGTGTGTGTGTGTGTGTGTGTTTTTTCCCTTTATAACCCCTTCACATTCGATCAAGGACCACAGTCAGGAAGGAAGTTGTTCTTAAGTATGTACCTCTTTTACAGCCCCCTTCACCAGTCCCGTCCCTTCACACCATAAACAGCAATATCATCTGACTGAACGTGGTTCTGCGTAAAATTTTCATGTTCTAAGCGCGTAGCTTGAAAGATGGGCATTTGATCGATATAATGCGACATGCGTCTGTGAAACGTAAACCTTAATCGCTCTGCCACACCTTAGAATCCATTCTGCATCAACTGCCATATATTGCACGTGTTAGCTCACCTCCTTCCCCTTCTTTCTTCACATGCACAGCTGGAGCTCAGCTGATGACACACGAAGATTCGTTCCCCACATGACAAGACGTTAAAGGCTTTCACAGTTTGCTTTGGTTCATGAGCTTCCGATGAGGAAGCCGTGAACGAAAACAAACAACCTGCAGAAAAAGATAAATAATCTGAAGGAAAAAAAAAAAACTCTAGAAAAAAAAGTCAACAACTTTGAAAAAAAAAATCTGGAAGACTACAAATAAAAAGCAGCTTGTAAAAATAAACAATTTGGAAAACGTTGAAAAAAAACCTTTTTTCTTTTGACATAAAAAGTAAAGGTGCCATAAGCTCAGCTGCTAAAATGAAAAACAAGCGTTACTTAAGTAAGTAATATAGATCAACAGTCTACCGGTAACAAAAAATCGTAAAAAAAGATAATGAACAACTTTCGAAATACAACAACAACATTTCTGTTTCAGCACATTAACAAGATTCTCTAAGTTGCAAGCTGCTTATAGCACAAAACTCTTAAGTAAAGGAACAAATCAATAAGAAAACAAAATGAAACAAAAAAGGCAAAAAGCAAAGCAAAGCAAAACAAAACAAAACAAAGAAAAAAAAATTCATCAGCTTTGGAGAAAAAGACAACTCTCTTTTGGCAAATACCAAGATGCTATCGTCTGAGCTGCTTACGGCACAGAAGTCTTAATTATCAGCACAGTGAAATGTGTTCCAGAATCTTTGCAGGTGTTTCAGCGTTGCTGTCTATATTGAGCGAAGGCACTCAACGAGATTTTAAGTATTTGCTAATGGTAAATTTAAACTCAAACAAAAAAAACATGTACTCCATACCCATCCTAATTCTAACTTATTGATCATTTTCAACCGAAACCCGGCGAGAGAGAGAGAGAGAGAGAGAGAGAGAGAGAGAGAGAGAGAGAGAGAGAGAGAGAGACAGAAGACAGACAGACAGACAGACAGACAGACAGATCTTCCATCAGTTTACAACAGTAATATTACAGAACAAGATCAACAACAACAGCATCAGTAACACCATTAACAGCAGCAGCAACAGCAACAACAACAACAACAACAACAACAAAAACGGTTGGGGAGGGAAAGTTGTTCGGGGTGTGGGAACACCAGATAAATCAAACTTCGAATCACAACAAATTTGCAACGACAGAATAGGTAATCAAATGTATCATGTGGCCAATATCCATGTTCAACCTGGACAAAATGGCCTTGACGTTATATCTAATAATAAAAGAAGCCCATATAGTGCCTTTTACAATTTTAGAGTCAGGAAAATTTTCAGAAAACAAATAATTAACAGACGTTTCATGTTAACATATGCACACATTTGATGTATACTGTTTTCCATGAATTGAACTTTTAATTCATACATCAGCCATACTAACTGTCTACGGTCTTCAAGACAGAGTTTTGCTGCTCGAGTCTAGAAAAAAAACACAAAAAAACAGTAGATACAGATCTTTCCAAAAGAGAATACTATTCATGAAGTATGATTATAAGCTTTTCTTCAAAACAGTGTTAGAATTATTCAGAGCACTTTCTTTCACTGCTTTATCAGAAACGTCATTCCATTAAGAAAATCAACAATATGACATAGTCCAGTTGAAGTCAATGTCAACAGGACCCTTTGGAATCGTACGATGTATTATGTGTTTTATTTCAACAAGATGATTTTGAATCTTGCTGTTACTTCAATTCAGTTTTGGTATTACCGATTGGGAATCTACATGTACTTAAACGTTAAAGATGTAGGACCTAGTACGGTAGATGGTTATTTGTTTAAAAGCCATCATTTCTGCATACATATCAGATATAAATATTGAAAATCCTGTTCCAATGTAAAAACAAGTCTGCTTTTAGAGAACGAAGTCCACTCTTTATAAAACTTACTGTGATAAATGTAAAAATCTGTAGTGATTTGAATATGTTGATTCTGAGTGAATTGAATATATTAATCCTGAGTAATGTCTCACTTCAGAAAAATATTTATCCCACCAATTTTATTCGTTTTCCTGTGTTATCATTCTGGCATTTTTTAGGCATAGGTATGATATTTTGGATAGCGACATCACTATCAAACTTTACATCGCCTGTAAAATTGTTAATTGCCTGAAAAAAAAGGTCATTTTTGTGCTTGTTTGGGAAAATCTATGCTGAAATAAAACGATGCTTCGTCCAGTGCTCAGTTGTTTACTGATAAGCTTCTGACAGGCGCCAAAGCCTCAAATAATAAACTGAATATTTACAGACAGACCCAACTGGGTTGTTTTCAGAATCGTTGTTTTCTGATTGTTAATTCTCTTCTTTTCTGTCATATGCCCATCAAGATACATACTAGCTGGTATGAGGGATTGGTCAATTGTGATAGTTCTGTGAGAGGAGAGGTCTGCTGTTCTGATAACGGAGCAATCTGTAAGTTAAGTTAGGCTTACACCAGTTCTGTGTTCAAGTAGACGATTACTATGAGCCTGTAGCAGTCTTCCCCAAGATGGAGCATGTACATTCAAATCATTTAAGGTAGTTTGTTTATAATATCTAGAATCAAGTTGTATGAGTTAGTCTTAACTATCGTTTTTGCGATCAGATTGACAAACATTGCGTGAATAGTTAAAGTTTTATTGATCTCAATCATCGGCTGTGTGTAAAATGCGTCTTCGATTTCTTTTGGGAGAAAATGAGGATTTATTGTTGTAGAATGTGAATCACATGTGGTATATATTGTTGTTTGCACTTAATTAGGAGTCTCACAACACGGAAACAGTAGAGGACAGAAACTGTTAACTTTGGTAAGCTGTAGTTTAAAACATGAGGACTGAGTCGCGAACTCACAGTATATATATATATATATATATTTTTTTTTTTTTTAGTAGAATTACTGTAGATGGAGGGCCAGAAATTTCCGCACTCTTTACCATGAACTTAGCGTGAGACAAATTCATGTATCTGTGGAATCAAAACCACCTACCATTTTCTAGAACACATAGACGCCTCTTCCTGGGTGGGAGGGGAATGCTAGAATCGGCCTGGCAGCACAGCCGAGAAGTCAGACAGTACGAGAGCAGGGAGAGGTATGTATTATAGATTGCTGTCGGTCTTTCTGCTGGCAGCATTTAAAGACCCCATGTAATTGGACACACTTCTAGTTCACTAACCTGGATTGTCTCGCTCAGCAATCTCGACAATTCTACATTACACTGTTAATTTCCTTAATTGCGTGAACTTTTGAATCAAGACCGGGGATCACTGAGTTTCGGCGAACCAGACGATCATAGACTCGCGACGGAATGAAAGGATCGTTCCACATGCATAGGAGCTGTTCGGGTTCATGTAAAGGGAATTAACCATTTAAAAGCTCTCCTACAATGGAAACGATTTGGAGACAGTAAAGCGTAAGCAAAGAAACTGACCTTCATTTGCACTCTCCATTCGAAAGCAGAAATTACGTTCGGTATGGTCAATATTATAAAAATCCAATGCACTTTGGACATAGATAAGTCTAATTAAGAATACATCATTAAACTCGATTTAGCAGCACATTCCCAAGTTCAGTATGCCTAACGGTGCTTTCAAATCGAGCATTAGCGAGCAGCGTTTTGCAGGGTATAAGAAGCAGCCTGAATTTCATCCAGACCAAAGATTTGGAGAGGACAGGACCGACGTCTCACCTCTCTTTCCTACTATTCGCCTTTCTCGAACTCACACGTGCTCGCGAAGGTCACTAACTATTTTCTGGCGAGAAAATTGTTCAGTTGGCGGGCCGTCTTCTCAGGTCACTGCTTGTGTGCTAACTAACTGTTGTTCGCTGTCCAGCGAGGTCGCCCAACTGCCTGTACATAGCCTCTGCCCACGCACAGACCGCTGTATGTGTATGCATGTATGTATGTATGTATGTGTGTGTGTGTGTGTGTGTGTGTGTGTGTGTGTGTGTGTGTGTGTGTGTGTGTGTCGCGCGCGCGCGCGCGTGTATATGTGTGTGTGTGTGCTTTGAACTTCACAGTTTCACACTATCAGTGGTGAAGTGTGAACAGACAGTCAGCCCGTGAACAGTAGAAGACACAGCCAGATGAACAGGAAGTGGTGAATGCTTTCAGTGTGCGCACTGGGACCCCAACTAGCGAAAGGCTAAGATACTGATCCTGTACGTTCTTTTTCGTTGGCCAGACAAATCTATTGTGACACAAAGTTACCTAATACAACACAGTACCTGAGCATGAGCACTGCGATCTGAAACTGGCCTTCTTTGTGAACAACACGATGACGACCATGCACTTAGACTTCCGACTGCTTCACCACCAGGCTGGTATTACTTCTGCGCAAACACTGGTCTCAGAACAAGAAACAGCATTCCTAACTCAAAACTACCGGCTTTAATGGCTTTGAACAGCAAGTGTCTGTATCTCTCTGGCCTTTTTTTTACCAGGATATTCTTGTGAAAAGAAATGTAAAGCCCTAAGATATCTAGTGTCTAGTCCTGTACTCTGTTTGTCTATGTCCTTGGCGGTAACTAACCCCCTTTCTTTCCAAATTTTGCTTCATTTTCCGCCCTCAGTCACTCCGTTTTGAAAGCTAACATGTCTGTTATCTCAGACCAAATGTGGAACTCTGTAGCACCATCTGTACCATTTCCATTGATTTTTGTTGAGAAAAAAGTCTGTCGTTCAGATTCGTTTCAGAGCCTTCGGTCATAGCAACTCTGAATGACCCCATTTTAAGAACGGCAATATCACTTGCTTATTTTTGTTCGTGGACATTTTCCCCCAGTTGTATACTTTCCACTTGTATTTTTTTTCTTACCTGGGCTGTTTATTTTACCCCACCGCCAATTCACCGGAAACTCGGCAGCCATGCTTTTAACGACAAGCTGATGCCGTTAGTGGGGCGCTACGTGTGTATGTGGAAAGGAACAAGAGATGTAACGAGGCTGTTCTGTGCAGGGTTTTTCTGGCACTGGCGATGCTGAGGCACAGCACACAGCACAATACTGATTCAAAACATCTTTTCGGCAGCAGCCTTATTCTATGAGCAACTTATTCCCAAGAGCAGAACTGATGTCAAGGAAATAAAGACCCAGGGAGCATTTTGAGCAGACACCTGATTGCTCTCAATCATCTGCGCCTTTGTTGATTGTATCAATCGCCTGCATTGAACAACAGACTCCAAGATGGGTTTTTTTGCCTCTAAAGACGATGACAACTGAGCAGTTTGAGATTGAAAAGTCCGCAATAAATGTCCACCAATTAGAGGTTGTTATTTATGGTAGAAGAGTAAAAAAGAAAATAAAAAAGGAAAAAGAAAGTGAGAGAGAAAGATAGAAAGAAAGAAGGAAGGAAAGAAAGCAAGATAGATAGATAGAAAAAAAGAAAGAAAAAATCGGGAGCGGTGTTATCTAGAAACAATGCCTTATCTAATATCTAGCCCTTAAATACAAAACGTGTTTTGTTTTGTATCGAAGAAGCTGAATCGGATACTGGCTTGTGGAAACTTTCTTTGTCAGGTCCTTCTCTTTTAAATCAAAAAGATGTTTATGACCACATCCTTTAACAAAACATTGTCAACTTTCTCACGATTGGCAGAAGACTTGGGCGTGCGATTACTAATCGGTTGAAGGAAGTCTGACGTGCGAGCAATTGGACGTGATTGTAGTGCATAGGAACTGGGTGCGCAGTAGCGCCCACATCTTTGAACACTCGATTACAATATTGCTTATTTCAGTTTCAAACTCCACCCTGCCTTTCCCAATCATCAGTCTTCAAAAGAAATTACAAAGCGCAATAAAAACAAATGTATTGAAGAGTGTACATTTAAGTGAAGAAGTAAGAGAGAGAGAGAGAGAGAGAGAGAGAGAGAGAGAGAGAGAGAGAGAGGAAGGGAGAATGTGTGTTCGTGTGCGAATGTGTGGGGGTGAGTGAGTCAGTGAGTGCCTGCGTGCGTGCGTGCATGCGTGCGTGCGTGCGTGCGTGCGTACATGCGTGCGCGTGTGTGTGTTTATAAAACGGAACTTGTTTTCTGATTGTAACAGAACAAACAAAAATTAGAACAATGTAAAATAAAAGGAAGAAAGAATAAAAGAGAGACGGAAGTAAACACTCCTTGCCGCTTCTGTTTCCATTTCCCCCAGACAGTCTGTCGTTCGGAGGTCTTCACATTTCTCCCTGTCTGGGGAAGACACACACACACACACACACACACACACACACACACACACACACACACACACACACACACACACACACACACACACACACACACACACTTATACACATACACACCGCACGCTCAGACATACATGCACATAGGCTCAGAGAGAGAGAGAGAGAGAGGAGAGAGGAGAGAGAGAGATGCACGCAGAATCACACACACACACACACACACACACACACACACACACACACACACACACACACACACACACACACACACACACTACCACTACACCACATCATAACACACCACACCACCACACACACACACACACACACACACACACACACACACACACACACACACACACACACCACACACACACATACACATACACACCGCACGCTCACACTACATCACATACTCAGAACGAGCAGGCACAAACAGCAGACGAGAAGAAGCACCAGACATCACAACACACACACACACACACACACACACACACACACACACACACACACACACACACCACACACCACACACACACACACCACACACCACACACACACACCACACCACCAACACACACACACACACACACCACACACACACACACACACACACACCACACACACACACACACACACACTCACACCGCATACCAACACCAACACACCACACGCGCACACACCACACACAGTCCACCAAACACACACTACTGCACACTACACCAGACCACTGTCAACATCACAATCTTCACCTCTGCCACCTGCACACCGCAAATCTGCACAGAAGCTGATCATCCATGATATATTGACTACTTGCATTCCTCTGCATTGCATTTAGCAACCGGATGGCAGAGAGGAAAATGTTCTTCCCTCCTGCCATAGGAACAGACACATACAGCAACCTTTGAATTGATTACGTTGAGAGGAAGGAAAGAGATGGTATAGGAGCAGAGCAGCGAGTGTGGGGGGGGGGGGGGGGGGTAGGGGGTAGGGGGTATGGGGTAAGGTGGTAGGGGGTAGGAAGTGGGTTGGAGTCGGGGATGAAGTTCATGTGTGTGGAAGTATGCTGTTGTCTGCGTACAGGAAAGTTAAGGCGTTGAAAGCTGTGAGAGATGGTGGGAGGTGATGGAGACAGGATATAAGGGGATGGGGTGGAGGAGGGTAGGGGTGGGGGTGGGGGTTTAGAAGACAGGTGCGCGCATAGGAAAACAGACAGAGAGAGAGAGAGAGAGAGAGAGAGAGAGAGAGAGAGAGAGAGAGGTATATACACAAACACTTGTGTGTACATATGTACATGCACACATGCTCACACGCGCACGCCTAAAACAACACCACACACACACACACACACACACACACACACACACACACACACACACAAGAGGAAGCACGCACGCACGCACGCACGCGCTACACACACACACACACACACACACACACACACACACACACACACACACACACACACACACACACACACACACATGTGCGAGTAGGCAACGCTTATCTGGCACAGAATAAATGAAATAAAGAACGTTACGAAACAATAGACGCAATAATATGTAATGCGTACTAATAGACGTAATATAAAGTAAAACTGTCGATAGGCCTACAGTACCAACTGCAAAACAACGCAGTGCGGT
>CM065714.1:92487546-92502546 GCA_033310375.1 Conus canariensis | reverse complement strand
TTTCTTTCTTTCTTTCCGCTTTTCCTTTATTTCTCCTCTTTGTGTTTTTGTTTCTTTTTATTAGAATTGTTTATCGCTATCGTTTTCCCCGTTTTTTTTTTCTCTTGTCTTTCTTTCTCTCTTTCCTTTCTTTACATCATGTCTTTCTTCTCTCTTTCCTTTCTTTACATCGTGTCTTTCTTTCTCTCTTTCCTTTCTTTACATCGTGTCTTTCTTTCTTCCTTTCCGTTTTTCAATTGCTTCTATCTTGTCTTTCTTCTCTTTGTTTTCTTTCTTTAGTTCTATATTTGGTTCCTATACCCTTTCTTCCTTTCTCTTTCAATTCTTTTTTCTTTTTTTTTTTCCTTTTCCTCTTTCTTCCCTTTTCATTACCCTTGGTATTAATTTATAATTATTAATTATTTTCCTTCTCTTGTTTTCTATCACATATGCTTTCTTACTTTTAAGGCTTCTCTCCCCTTTCCCGTTTCTTCCTTTCTTGCTCTCTTTTCTTTTCTTCCTTCTTTTTTTTTTTTTTTTTTCGTTTCTTTCGGTCTGAACGCCATCATTGCACGATGAAAAAGCAAATGAGCTCAGAAAGATGGAATGCAGAGAAGAATAGTTCCCACAGGTCCATTGCACACCCAAACATAGCTACTACCTCTGACATTCCTGTCAATGACTAGAGCTTGTGACCACAGGTCCATTGCACACCCAAACACAGCTACTACCTCTGACATTCCTGTCAATGACTAGAGCTTGTGACCACAGGTCCATTGCACACCCAAACATAGCTGCTACCTCTGACATTCCTGTCAATGACTAGAGCTTGTGACCACAGGTCCATTGCACACCCAAACACAGCTACTACCTTTGACATTCCTGTCAATGACTAGAGCTTGTGACCACAGGTCCATTGCACACCCAAACACAGCTACTACCTTTGACATTCCTGTCAATGACTAGAGCTTGTGACCACAGGTCCATTGCACACCCAAACACAGCTACTACCTTTGACATTCCTGTCAATGACTAGAGCTTGTGACCACAGGTCCATTGCACACCCAAACATAGCTGCTACCTTTGACATTCCTGTCAATGACTAGAGCTTGTGACCCTTGGGGCTTCTTCTGTGTATGGACAATCTTCCGAACCAGATTTTCTTCTTTTTTTGTTGTTGCCTGAAATAGCTCGCTATTAATTAACACGAGGACGATACAAGTAACACTATCTCTGGGGAGAGAATGACAGGGAGGGAGGGAGAGAGAGAGAGAGAGAGACAGACAGACAGACAGACACAGACAGACAGACAGATAGATGGAAAGAGAGACAAACAGACACGATCTAATTTTCGTCAAAGAACGAGTCTTTTATCCCTCCTCCCGCTCCTTCCTGCTCCTCTCTGTCTACCATTCTCTCTCTCTCTCTCCACACACACACACACACACACACACACACACACACACACACACACACACACACACACACATACACACACACACGCATGCATGCACGCAAACCCGCGCGCGCGCGCACACACACACATACACGCACATACACACACACACACATATGCATACACACGCACATATACATGCACGCGCGCGCGCGCACACACAGACACACACAAACACACAGTCACACACACAACACACACACACACACACTACACACATTCACACACATGCACGCACGCACACACACACACACACACACACACACACACACACACACACACACACACACACACACATACACACAGACGCATGTATGCACGCAAACCCGCACGCGCGCGCGCACACACACACATATACACACATACATACATACATACATACACACATATGCGTGCACACGCACACATACATGCACGCGCGCGCGCGCGCGCACCACACACACACACACACACACACACACACACACACACACACACACACACACACACACACACACACACACACACACACACACACACACACACACACACACACACACGCTACTTGTGGGAAGAACAGAAAAGCACTTATCCCCGTTCTTAAGGAAGAGCTTGTTGGAGCCAAAGATGGAAATTTTCATTTTCCATAAGTAAGACTTCCATGTCAACAGTCAGTGCAACTTCATGCATCTCAATTGTGTTCGAGGACATTTTCAGCGCTTTGAACTGACTGATACTGGAGCGTAGGGGTTGGGTGGGATTAAGAGCGGGGAGTGGGGTGGGGTTGGGGGGGGGGAGAGGAGAGGAGCAGCGGAGGGCAGCATTCTCTCTCTCTCTCTCTCTCTCTCTCTCTCTCCTCTCTCTCTCTCTCTCTCTCCTCTCTCTCTCCTCTCTCTCTCTCTCTGCTCTCTCTGTCTCTCCTGTCTGTCTCTCTCTCTCTCTCTCTCTCTCTCCTCTCTCTCTCTCTCTCTCTCTTCTTTTTGTCTTTATTTATTTGTTTCTTTCTTTCTTTTCTTTCGTTTCTTTTCTTTTTTCTTTTTTCCTGTTTCCCCCCCCCCCCCCTTTTTTTTTTTTACAGTTGATATAAACCACACCAAAGCTCGGATCCTATGGAAATCTCGTCATCTTCAAGAGGATGTAATCATTATGTTCACGATGAAAACAGCAAATGTCTTATTTCCAGGTCTATTACCGTGAAAGAAACCCGTAATCATAACCTGCGAAGAGCCATGTTCACATGAAAACAATGCCCTCCGATTGCTTGGTCGCCGTGAGGACATGATGCAGTGGGTCAGAAGAAAGAGAGCAAAACAGGTGACCCTTGTAAGTGTGTGCAGTGAAAACAGTTAATCATGGCAGTGTGCGTGTGTGCGTGCGTGCGTGCGTGTATGTGAAAAATATCGTACCCATAACGAAAATGTTTATTATGAGGTTTTGAAGCCATTGTCTCCCATAAAATCCATTTAAAATTTGATATGAGAAATGACGAGTTTACAACTGTTTAAAGAGTGTCTAAACAATTAACATTGCGCCAAAAAAAAAAATTGCTGGAAACACCTGATTTCGAACAGGGTTAAGAAACCTGGGCGTGATAGTCCTTTGACGATACACACACAGACTTTCAGGCAGACCTAAACCTGTGAAACGCCTCCCTATAAGAAGAGACTGTTGTAATCGCCCTTTGAGTTAAATACAGAAAGCTCCAAGGGTACAGATCTCTCCAGATAAACTGTAAAACATCTGCTGTCTACAACATCCTCTTCCTGCTCCATTCCTCACTCGTTCTGGTTCTCTCCCCTGCTGGTCTTCTACTTCCAATCCATCTTCTTCCGCTTCGACTTCAATGTCTCTTCCTTGATAACGTTCCTCCATCCCTATCCCCGGACTCTGTGATGTGACTGGACCAGAGGTGGGTCTGTGCCAGGGCAAGATGTTGATCTTCATCATCTGTTTGAACACACTGAGCGAAGGTTAAGATCACGACTTTGACCTGGAGAGAGAGAGGAGAGAGAGAGAGAGAGAGAGAGAGAGAGAGAGAGAGGAGAGAGAGAGAGAGAGAAACACACACACACACACACACACACACACACACACACACACACACACACACACAGAAAGAGGGGGGGGAGGGGGCAGGGAGACAGAGACAGAGAGAGAGGAGGAAGGAGGAGGAGGGGAAGGGGGGGGGGCGCGTTTGTGAGGCCATGTTAAAGTAAAGAGTGTAAGAGCATTAACTTTACTTCAATATCAGTCACGTTCCATATTTTGAAAAAAAAGATGTCGCCATCATCATCATCATCATCATCATCATCATCATCATCATCATCATCATCATCATCATCAACATTTTTCTCATCTTTATTATCATCTTTATCATCATCACCTATATGCATAATTTTAGTGCGCTACATTTATTTTAAAATAGAGAGAGAGAGAGAGGAGAGAGAGAGAGAGAGAGAGAGAGAGAGAGAGAGAGAGAGAGAGAGAGGGGAGAGAGAAACATGGCGAGACAAATTCACTCAGAAGAATCTAAAGAATGCCCATGAGAAAACTTACACGCGAAGGCTGTTTCATATGAACTGCAGTATACAGAGACAGGCACAAGAACAGGAACTCTTTAGGGTCTATTCTCCTCCCCGTTATTTTTTTTTCCCTTCCGAGTTTATGCCTCAAACTGTGTACTAGATGGCTCCAGTCTGACTGATTAAAATGAATGGAACGAAATTATTCTGGAACACGGGTTGGCTCAAACTGCATTTGATGGCCTTTCCTGGGAATGTACGTCTGATAAAAGGAGGGAAGAAGGTGGGTGAATGGAGGAGGGAAGGCATGCATTTTTACATAGGGAGTGGTATCACAGCTGAAATACTTGAACTGAAGACAGCATAAGGAATGTTTTGCGAAGATTGGTGTGTTTTATTTACAGTTGGAAGCGTTTAACTGCCACACTATACCCACAGGGGGCGCAGTGGGAAGAAACTCTTGGGAAGAGCTTGTCAGCAGGTCTTGAGAGAAGAGTCCCTAACCCCTGCCCCCCCCCCCCCCCCCCCCCCCCCCCCCCCCCCGCCCCCCCCCCCCCCCAATCGAACCCTCCGTCCTCCTCCTCAGACAAGTCTTTCGGCCATGAATTCATTACATTTTAGAGGGACCGGGCAGCGCTCAGGCTATTAATTATTATGAATATATCATGTTATCATAGGAATTTATTATGGACCGTGTGATGGTGTAGTGGGCTTGCTTGTCAGTTGAGGTGTGTGGCCTGTTACCGGACACCAGCCTGCAAAGTCGAGTGAAGTCAAAAGGTATGAGAAACATGCAAAGTCCAGTGAAGTCAAAGATATGAGAAACTTGCAAAGTCCAGTGAAGTCAAAAGGTATGAGAAACTTCGACGGCAAAACTCTTACAAGCACTTACCAGAAAGAATGTTTATTTCATTATACTTACTATTCATGAAAACGGAAACATTCGTTAAGAAAACCGAGAAATATATAAAATCAATTTTGTAATCATCTTTAAGAAAACCGTTATACGTGAAAACAGTAACACTCTGCAAGATCACAAAGATATACGTGAAAACAATATTACTCTGTAAGGGAACCGAAATATATAAGAAAATAGTAATCATAACGCGTTTTGCCGCTTTGTAATCACTGGCAATCACTGGTATGTGTACTTTTGGCCTGTATGGTGGTAAATAGTTATCAGTAAGAAACAGTCATTATGACTCATGAAAATAGATATCTGTGCGTCATGGAAACACGTAATTGTGACTCATAAAATCCAGATGATTATGACTCACGAAAACAGATAATTATAACTCACAAAAAGAGACAGTTATGACCCATGAAAATAGATAATTATCGCTCATGAAAACAGATAATCATAACTCACTAAAAGAAACAGTTTGACCCGTGAAAATGGATAATTATGACTCATGAAAACATGAAAACAGATAATTATAACTCACTAAAAGAGACAGTTATGACCCATGAAAATGGATAAGTACGACTCATAAAAACATAATTATCACGTATGAAAACAGTTATGACCTATGAAAATAGGTCATAATGACTCATGAAAGCAGATAGTTGAGTAATGGAAACAATTAATTATGACTCCTACAACCTGTAATTTGGACTCATGTAGATGCGCACAGTTCTCGTACAGCAGACTAGGTAGTTGTATTAAAGTTAAGCTATGCAAAGGTTCGGATGTCCGAAAACCCATGCTAACTGTCATGATCGACCATTTTTTTTCTACTCACGGCTTATCAGGGTCATAAGGTTTTCTCTCTTTTGACGACTTATCACGTCTTAACAGCATCAAAACCTGTGAAAATAAATGGTTTTACATAAAACCTAATTAAACTTAAAAAAAAAATGATAACCGCCTTGAAGATTGAAACATGCAAGAGTGCATTTTTCTTAACTTCTATGTGGACTTTTTATTCAGATCTAAAAAGTACTTGTCTGTGGTAAAATTAAAAGCATAAGCGAGACTTACCTTGGTAAGTTGAAAGTCATGCTGGATTCCATAGAGGATGGTTTACTGATATGGAGGGAGATATGAGAGCCGGCCGCGCATGTATAAGACCGCCATACTTCAGAGTGAGAAATGCACCCTCAATATAAAAATGATCTAAAATCTTTTGTTAACAATAATATTACATTCATCTGTCTCAATCTTCAAGTCCACTTACTTTACCAATATTATAGTTAATAACTGTAATTTGCCTTTCACTTCAATCGTTTTTCTATACAAACAAAAAAAACAAACAGCCTATTTTGATTTGATAAAATAACACCTTCTAAACTGAGTTGAGGGGATGGGCATATCTCCATCCATATCAGTAAACCATCCTCTATGGAATCCAGCATGACTTTCAACTTACCAAGGTAAGCCTCGCTTGTGCTTTTAATTCCATTTCTTATGGTTTACAGATATTCCGGAAGATATGAGACTTCAGAGTAGGCTGGTTTTTGTTTTTATCAGAATACACATATGATATTCAATTACAGTTTTGAATACATTCATAAAAATTTCACTTCATTTGGCACTTTCTTCGGCCTTTTTTTGTTTTTTATTTTTACAAATTTATATGGAACTTTGCTGGTTCCTTGATTTTTGGAATTTCATTCAAAATTTCCATTCAGGTAACCTTTGTGAAATTCAAAATGTAAATGTAATTACAAATACACTAAGTATTGTTCACATGTTCACATTTGTACCACACAAAACTTTTCAATAGACTAGAAAAGACACATTTTTTACCAGACAGAAATGCTGTTCAATAAATGTTTGGTCTGTACATTATGAGTATTAGTACATAATACAGCATGGTAAAACACCTTCTTTCATCATCAGTCTATATGCACATAGCATGAAAGTCTATTTTCATTTTTTCTTATAGAAGTATCTTTCAATTTTGTTCATGGCAACAGAGTCCACCTTTTTTGTATCACCTTGGACAGGACGGAAATAAAACTTTCTAAAGGTAGACTCATTTGACCATCCAGCTTTCTTCAAAATGTCATCCAATGAAACACCAGATTTTGCTATCGCTGAAGCAGCAGCACCTCTGAAGCTGTGTGGAGCAAAATCTTGAATTCCAGCATCCCTAAGTACACACTTCTC
This sequence comes from Conus canariensis, assembly GCA_033310375.1. NCBI lineage: Eukaryota > Metazoa > Mollusca > Gastropoda > Neogastropoda > Conidae > Conus > Conus canariensis. Next base: position 92,495,498 of record CM065714.1, on the reverse strand, counting down.
CACCCACTCACTGTGGCATGAGATACTGGGTTATGAGGTTTGACAAATGATAATAATAGTTGTTCTTTATCTCCCCTGATCTGTTTAGTTTTTGCTATATAATCTTTCATTGTCTGCACAGCACACAAGTTTTTGTCTTCAAATGTTCTGAGTTCTAATGCATTCTGGTGATGTCCTTTCCTAGTATGCTTCAGTTTTTCTTGCACCAAGATAACACATCCTTGACCACTGAACTTTAACCACTGCAGTTTTATCAAGTGAATTGTTTGAATTCTCTGTGCTGTTGTTAACAACAAAAGTGCACACAGTTTCGATGCCAATTCCTTAAGACTAAGTTCTGAATTGGCTTTCTTCTGCTCGAAATAATCTAATAAAATGTTCTCATCCCATGTTTCAACATACTTTGGTACCGGTGTTCTCAATTCAAAAGCACCTTTCATAAATCTGATTACAGAGAGATGTGAATCTACTGACCAGCCTTCTTCTGTTTTCACAACTGCTGATATTGCACTACGGGCTGTGTTTATAGCACTATAGCCCCTGAAACTACTGCCACAGAAGTTTGAAAAGGATCAATTTTCCTCGCAAGACAAACCCTTTTCCATCTTTCCAAGTACGTTGCATACTGTTTCTGTGTTGATTCTCTCCATGAAGCGCACATGATCTTGTAAGTTTCTCCATGTATTCCCTGTGCTTCGATGGATTCCCTGAGAGTCTGGCTGCCACTAACTGCAACTTTCTGTGAAGCGGGTGGAAGCGGGTGTGGCTGACTTGAATTAGGTAACTGCAGCACTGATTTTCCTGTTGGCAGAAGACATGGCTGTTGAATCAATATACATAGCATCTGAGGAAACCAGCAGGCTGTTGGCCATAGTGGTAGGATTAATGATCCTTCTACTTCTTCCTTCTCCAGCTTTTTCAACACCTTCTGGATCTGGCTGAAAGTTGGGAACAGATAAATAACTTTTCAGAGCATATTCAATGGCAAGCAGTTCAAGTGCATTAATATGCAGATTCTGTTCATTTTCTGCCCATCTGCCCCCTGTCTGCTTCGATCCATAAACTGCTCCCCAACCACCAAAGGTTGAAGCATCTGTGCAAATTTCTACAACAGGGTCTTCCCTATTCAAATGAAAACAACCATGTCTAATGTTCTCAATCCACCATTTAATTTCCAAGTTTCCGTCATATGACAGCTCCATGACTGCCTCAAAATTGCCTTTATGCTTTTTAAGAGCAACGCATTTGTCTTTTTCCAGTGATCTGTAGTACAGTGGTCCCCACTGTACTGCAGGAAAGGCTGCAACTAGCTGGCCTATGACCTAAGCTAACCCTCTGATTTTGACAGTGCTTTTGCTTTCCGAGTCAATGCAGGCGGCCAGAATTTTCTCCTGTCTATCTGTTGGAAGAGTGACAGTCATATTTTCTGAATTTAATACAAATCCTAAATATTTGACGCTTTTCTTAGGTTTTAACACAGACTTTTCTCTAGGAACCACAAAACCAAGTGTTGTGAACAATGTAACAGTTTCATCAATATTCTTTTGGCATTCCTCTGGACTGTCACCTTGTAGATACCTATCATCAATGAAAGCTGCAGACAAGTGACTTTGGGCTCTTGGAGTTGCATAGACTGGCTTAAGGAGTTTTGTGAAAAAACCTTGGACAACAGGACAATCCATTTGGCAAGCAGGTATACCAGAATAACTGACCTCGCCATTCAAATTTCAGAAATTTTCTAAATTGGGGATAAACTGGCACTGAATATTATGCATGTCTTAGATCCACAGAAGCCATGAAACAATCTTTCTTCATCAATCCAGTTGCTGATTGTAAATTTTCCATTTTGAAATGTTCATACTCTACACTCTGATTGAAATCTTTCAAATTTAATATCAACCTATATGTACCATCTGATTTTGGTACTACAAAAATAGGTGATATAACTTGTCCTTCTTCATTCTTGGAATGTTCTATCACTTTCATATTCAACAATTTTTTTAATTTCTCTGTCTGTTTCTTCAATTAAATTTCCTTGAATTTGATTTTTCGTTTCATTTTGACTTTGTGGCAAAACAGTGAGCAGAATCTGTGTACCTACAACCATTTCAAGAATGAAAGGATCAAATGTCAGTTTCTCCCATTCAGGTAAACATTCTTTTAACTTGCCTGCCTGAAAAGACTCATGACCTTCAGAATTTACCTCCTTCAGATGGCACTCTGCACTGTTTAGACATGTGGAGGGAATTTTGGTGGCATCCTCCTGCCACGAGGTCTGAACTGACCTCTGCTTCACATGAACGCTGCCCTGCCTCGGCCCCAGTTCTGGTTCCTTCCTCGGCCTCTCTCGGTCCACATGCAGTTTTTTTAATGTTGAGTTGGAAAAAATTTCCTCCCTATTTTTGACTGAGTGAAATCCCTACCAAGTTTTGATGCACTCTCAATATTGCGCAAGAACGCACTGAGATCATCCCCAAATAGTTGATCAGTGATTAGGACCTCATTTGACCCAAGCTTTTTGTACTTCTGATTGATGTTGGGTCCACTCAGAATCTTAGTTCTTCTGTCCAGCGACATTTCGTGGGAGGCTTGCAGAATCAATACCATGGCATCTACTGTATCCTTCAACATTTCATTGTCCACACCAATCACTTTGTCACATATTTTGGCCAACATGCCTGCTGCTCTGGCAATCATTTTCTGTTGTTTCTGTACTCTTAGATCACTTACTCTGCTGCTGAATTCCAGGCTATTCCAAATTTGCTGCTTCACTTTGGGGACTGACAGGTTGAAATTTTCAGGTCTGATGTGTTTTTTTTCCATCTTTGCTTTCAGTTTATCTTCCTCTAACTGTCCCCTTGCCATTTTATTCAGAGTGCCTGTCAAGGCCTCATGCTGCAGTGGTGGTCCCACTTTTTCTTCATTTCTGTACTCCTGCTCTTCTCCTTCAGAGTGAGCGCATCAGTGGAGTCATCATTGCCATTTTGTGATTTTGCTGATTTTTCTGAGTCTTCTATAATATTCTGGATTTCGCTGTCAAAATCTTCATCAACCTTCTCTTTTTTCTTCTTGGGGGCGTCCGCAAAGAACCGATCCCAAATCTCAGACCCACCAGCATGATCCTGATCCTCAATGTCTTCGACTATTTCGTCTGCTAGATTGATGACTCCTGAATCGGTGCGAGTCCGTTTCAAACCTTTTTCCTTCCTCCAGTTTCCAATAAATTCCAGCAATTGTTGTCGTGTTGCCCGCATCTCATCCAATTCAGCCTTGGGAATGGCAACCGATTCTACTTTCCCACCCCCTTCCATCAGGAGCTCTTCTTCGTCATGAAAAACTTCTGACGACGAAGGCGATTTAGTCATATCGAGCGAAACCACGTGGTCAAATTACTGTGCCTCTTTTTTTACATTTAATGTTATCACAGCGAAATCCAGAATATTATAACGATCAACGATATGCTTTTTAAATTACTACCACACAGCCTTACGTGCTAAGCGATTTATATTAGAGCTTATTTGATCTTCTGAAAATGTCTGACAGTGTAGAATTTTTCATTTTACTCACTCAGACCTTAGAAAGAAAGCATCGCATGGCGGCCGGAAGCATTTGCGATATGGCGGTCTTACGCATGCGCGGCTCTCACATCTTCCGGAATATCCGTAAACCATACGAAATCGAATTAGCTATTACCCTTCTTCATTCGTTACCTTATCACCTTCCTCTCCCTCTCCGTCATTCCCCCTTCGCCCCTGTACAAACGTATCAGACTGTTCTGATTATAACCGACCAGCTGCACATGCTAAGCAGTGAGCCAGGCGACAAACCAATCCAGTCAGCCAGCTAATACAACCAGTCAACCCAGTTAATCAGCTTGTCAACCAGCCAATATAACTAACGAACGCAATCAAGAGACCAGTCGACCAATCAGCTCAATTAACCGATCAATCAACTTAGACAACCAACCAATTAACCTAGACAACCAGCCAGCCCACCAATCAAAACAACCAAGTAAACAACCAAGACATGCAACCAGTCAAGACAACAAACCACCAACCAACCAGCCAACCAACCAGTCAACCAGTCAGCCAACCAAACAACCAACCAAAAGACAACCAGCCAACTTCTGTCTGTCTGTCTGTCTGTCTGTCTGTCTGTCTGTCTGTCTGTCTGTCTCTCTCTCTCTCTCTCTCTCTCTGTCTCTGTCTCTCTCTCTCTCTGCGTTTTCCCTTTCCAAATTCTAGTCATTTAATCTTTTGTTTTCATCGTTGTGATACTCATATACATTCCGACCCGTGCCCCCACATGTACCAACCCCCTCTTCCTCCTCCCACATTTACCCTACTTTCACAAACTTGGGTTTGGGAATAATATGTACTGGTCTTTAAGAGCATCAAGCAAAATGAAAGTTACTCTCATCATCCTTCCCCATCCTCCCTTCTACCTCCATCCACATCGGGAGGGTGAAGGGGCGGGGGGTGGGGGTGGGCTGGGGAGGAAAGATGGTCGTGGGTAAAAGTGGCCGTCTCTGACTGTAGGGCAATTTAGTCGACAAAACTACATTGCCTACAGAGTAACGCTGCCACAGGCATCTACCAATGATGGTGCAAGAGAGTTGACAAAATATATGATTCACAAAGCCCAGCACACACACACACACACACACACACACACACACACACACACACACACACACCACACACACACACACACACACACACACACACACACAGAAGCTCGCTCCTGTATGTATAATATGTGTATACATACAAACAAACATACATACATATGATATATATATATACATATATATATATATATATATATAGAGAGAGAGAGAGAGAGAGAGAGAGAGAAGAGAAGAGACAGACAGACAGACAGACAGACAGGCAGACAGATAGCTACAAAGACAGACACAGAGACAGACAAAGACAAGGGATAAAGAAAGTTTATAGAACACAGTCTCTACACACGCGTCATTTCATCCATATCCATATTCATCTCCGATCCACATAAAAAAAATTCTTTAGGTCAGATATGACATCGTTTTTTCTTTTCTTTTCTTTTGTTTGATTTGTTTTGTTTATGCTATTTGTCCTCCCAGAATACAAACAACAGAAAGCCCTTCGGTTGGTCAATGCTCTTTGCAAAATTGACTCTCCCAACCCAGGCATGCAAGTCCAAAGATAAAAGCTAAAAAGGTGAAAGTAATTTTCCTCCAGCGGGGGTAAGGCCATTGAGCCCCGAAAAGGCCACACATGTGCTGAAAGCCTTTGTAAAAAAAAAAAAAAAAGTAATGTATCACGACTTCCCGGCATAATTTGTTTTTCATTTTCTCCCGTGCGAGGACTGAAAGCTGTGAATAACCTCGTCCTAGTTTCAGGGCGTTATATAGCACATTGCGCAATCACATCCGGGGTTGACTCCGCCCTCTCACTGGCACGTGCACGCGCGCGGATGTACACACATACAGACATGCGTACACACACACACACACACACACACACACACACACACACACACACACACACACACACACACACACACACACACACACACACACACGCACACTGTAACATAGTATATTCATTAAAAGGCGGGTAAATAATTTTATGAGCCCATTGAGAAAAGGAAACGACGCTATGTGAACCATCTGAACCACCGCTCCCTGCCACTGCCTTACTCCTCCCACAGGGGCGGATAAGGTCATTTGGGTGGGTGGGGCAGTTGGAGAGGACGCACAAGGGGAATAACTATGGGAGGGGAAGAACTGTGGGGTATTAGATATTTGTTTAGGCTTTTAAGCCCGAAAACGAAGGGCGAAAACATGTGACAGCAGTTGGAGAATAAAAATTGAAGGCAGAGGAGGTGAAGGACTGGCTGTGGTGGAGGGGTCGGAGGGGTGAGGGAGGGCAAGGGGGGGGGGGGGGGGGGGGCAGAGGAGTTGTGGACAAAAAGGAGGCAGGGGTAGGGGTATGTCCGTCTTCACATAACGGAGCCTCACAACTTACAACAGCAGAGAGAGAGAGAGAGAGAGAGAGAGAGAGAGAGAGAGAGAGAGAGAGAGAGAGAGAGAGAGAGAGAGAGAGAGAGAGAGGGAGATGACCAGGAATGGGAGAGATGGATGAAGTAGAGTGAAATGAATATAATGTGGGGAGATGGAGCACATCAATCGTTTTACCTCCCTACAGAAGACATTGCAATTCAAAGTGACGGCGGGAAAAAAAAAAAAAGAAGATTTAGCGAGGTATATCATGAGCAAACCATTTCCTTCTGGACAACATTTAGCTGATTTGCATAGAAGATTCAGTGGGTTTTCAACGAAAAGAAGCTAAATCAGAAACAAAGGTTGTTGAAACTTCGTCTTTCTTTGTCTTTCAATCTTCGTCACTTAGTTTATGAAAATGAATGTAACATGTGTTAGATCACGTTACTGACCAGATGCTTTTGACGTCCTTGCAACTGATATCTGACAGGACCGCAGCTCACCTGTTGGAGGAGGAGACAGAAGTTTCTACCAAAACTTAGAACCCCAGGCTGATCTGAGCAAAGATGGCCGCAAAACTACAATTGATTTTTATCAGCAGGCGACTTCCGAGTGCTTCTCTTACCAATGTCAACGAAGTTTTCGAATTTGGAACATCACGGAACTCGTCATACATTAATATGATAAATTACAGAGACAGAAATGAAGAATAAATAAATTAAAGAGACAGCTACCAAAAAACAAAGACGATGTTTACACAATCCGATGTCTAAAAGATATTCTACTTCCTCTCCCGTACCAACGACATCATTGCTGAATTTCAGAGCTTGAGGCCAAAAATGACATCCAAGTTTACACAATCTAATGTCTAAAAGATATTCCGCTTTTTCTCTCGTATCAGTAAGATCATTGCGTATTAAAGAGCTTGAGGCCAAAAATAACATCCAAGTTTACACAATCTAATGTCTAAAAAATAATCTGCTTCTTCTCCCGTGCCAACAAGATCATTGCTACATTTAAGAGCTTGAGGCCAAAAATGACATAATTTTTTAATTATGTTCGACCATGATTGCTCCCCTTCATCAGGTATTATAGTGTCCTCTGATATTGTTGGTGAAGCTATCGGATTTTTTTTTCAACTTTTTTAATCCCTTTTACACAAGTACGAGTCCGCAGTTACGAATTATGCCTCAAACGCTATATATTCTCTATTACATTCAAAGCTACATGTAAATTGTCTCAGAACATCAGCCGTCATTAAGAAAAATTCACGCACAGTTCAGTCCTTAAGAACACTGTGCCTGACTTTGAGTCAGTTCGAACGTTTTGTTTATTCTATGTGCAAGCACAATCGGCAAGACACCGTTTTTTTTTTCCTATCGTCTGTTAGGTTTTTCACTATCCAAATCCCTATACCCAAACAATAGCGCAGGAACACAGTGAATCCACAGGTTAGGTATATCTCCCCTATCCCTGTCGCCATCTAGCATTGAACTAATTTATCAAGTCTGAATACAAGGACAAAATCTTTTTTTCACTAAAAATTTTTTTTTTTACAGAAGCAAGGTCATTTCCATCTATTCAAACTATGCTGCTACTACTTGACCTCTACCGTAACCCCGGACTCCGACCTTTAAAACTGAAAAGAAAAGGGAACTGAATGGTCAGTGTGTGTGTGTGTGTGTGTGTGTGTGTGTGTGTGTGTGTGGTGTGTGTGTGTGTGTGTGTGTGTGTGTGTGTGTGTGTGTGTGTGTGTGTGTGTGTGTGTGTGGAGGAGGAGGAGGAGGTGAAGGAGGAGGCAAGATGGGAAATAGGTTGGGGGGCAAGGGTTAATCAGTACCTAAATTCCTGTTCTCACAGTTTGCATTTGTCGCGGAGTTGCCTCCCAAGGTAACTAACCACTTCTGGGCAAGACAGCTGTTCAGTTGGCTGGGTCGCCCTCCACCGAAAACATATAAGCCAGCTT
>CM065714.1:92465046-92467546 GCA_033310375.1 Conus canariensis | reverse complement strand
TCATTGTTCTTTGTCCTCAAACTTGTTTTATCACCTGGCTGCTTTCTTTTCTCTCTCTCCCGCCACTACCCTCTCTCAATCCTCCCCCCGCCTTTTTCACAGATATGGACACGTATTTATGACCCTTTGCAGTTGGACTGAGTTGGCCGGAATTAATTATCGCTATCCACACCAGGTAAGATGTACAAGAGTATCTGGCGAGCGCCACGTGCCACGATCGTGGTTCTGTGTCAGAGTCGGTAACGCTCGGCCATCATCGGCAGCCTTCGGAATTCAGCCTCGTTTTCATTCGGTTGTTCCTGTCTTGTCCTAGATGCACTGTTGATACCGAGTGTATTGTTTGCTTGCCCCACACACCCTTCCCTCTCCCCACTTTAAGCATGCTTTGGAAAGTGCTGAGTAAATCAGTTGGGAGGCAACTATAGAGAGTAGGTGTGTGAGTCATTTTGTGAAAACGCCAGTAGCACAAGCACTGACAGCATGTGAAGTTGATAAAATTTGTAATTCCCAGCGCATGTTGCTCATTCAACATGTATGTCCTCCGCCGTGAAGTAGGAAGTGGGGGTAGGAATAGGTGATGGTGGGGATGAAGCTGTTGGTGATTTTGGCTGCAACCAAGCAAGCAGATTGATTTTGGTACATTTTTTGTGTTGCTTTAAAAAGTAGAACTAACTAACAAAAATAAGACTGGTAAAATTGTAGTTGCTTAACATTTTGAAGAAGACACGGTGGACGCGGTGCAGATGCCCGTGTCACTAGGAAAGAATCCAGTGCTTATCATGATAAAGGTTATACAAATAAGCCCGGCGACTAAATTTCTATTAAACAAGAACTGAAGAAGATGTTTTTGTCTACAGTTTTGTGCTATTATGGGGGTAATTTTAGCATTGTGACAGATGGATAAGATTTTTCAAATATTTTGGCACATTTTTGGATTACCTCGGCGTAGATCTTGTTGGACGTTTACAGCGAGGTATCTCCACTGACATTCTAGGTAGGGATTTCATTATCATTATATTGATATGTCATATTCTCTATATTTAAAGAAAATGTATAGGTCGGTCTATCAACTGTTAGGCTACTATTAAAAATAAAAGAGCCGTTAACTAAAATATTGTTAGTGGCGGCCATTTGTTCCTTGATTTTAGACAGCACTGTAAGGGTTAATGTTACTCTTCAAAAACAAAGCCATTTTTCTGTTTTGTTAAAAAAAAAAAAAAAGCGTCAGGATCACATATAACTCTCTAAGATCAAGATTTTCCGTCACTGTTATCTATTTTTACATAACGAATATCTCGCAGTAATCCACAGAAAGGCATGAAACAGGCTATCCTAACATACCTGAATACTCAGAAACGAGGGTGGACTAACCTATACTTTGACCAAATGATCTGTCAACTTTGTTGTAATTGGAAGCCAGGTCTCGGTTTTCAACTATTCTAACTGGCGTTGTTTTCCGTTGTTAGGAGAGACTTCAAACATTTCCCTAGAGTTGATTTTCCCCGTGTCATTACATGATGATTCCATGAGGGACAACGTCTTTTAATTTCAGTTGCCGATGACGTCTTTTGAAGAGGCATCATCGGACGGGTTTTCTTATCGCAACATCTTGTTTTCCTTCAGTTCTTAGATGTTTGCTCTGTAGACTTTGGGGTATATCCTAAATGTAGTCCTCGCCTGATAGGAAGAAGTCGCGTGGGGGGGGGGGGGGGTGGTTTATACGCCGCCGCAGAAGTACTAACAGCAGGTTCCTGAGGATCAAAGGACGCTAGGCAGAGGGATGCTTACCTGGCTCATCACGCACGGTGTGTTCATAACCACAGAGTCTGGCACATCTCGCCACCTCCCTGCTCGACAACCGTAGTCATGATGTTAACGACGCGCGAAACTCAGTGTAACGTTTATTTCCACTCCACGCTTGGAGCCTTCTCCTCTGTTTTTCTCTCTCTGTCTTTCTGTCTGTCTGTCAGTCTCTCTGTCTGTCTGTCTGTCTGTCTGTCTTTCTCTCTTGCTGTCTCTCTCTCTCTCTCTGTCTCTGTCTCCGTCTGTCTGTTTCTCTGTCTCTGTCTCTCTCTCTCTCTCTCCCTTTCTCTTTATGTGTTTGTCTCTTTCTCTCTCTGTCTGTCCTGTCTGTCTGTCTGTCTCTCTTCTTTCTCTCCTCTCTCTCTCTCTCTCTCTCTCTCTCTCTCTCTCTCTCTCTCTCTCTCTAACTGGTTGTGGTGTCTACGTTGACTTTATTTCATGTCTTCAACAGAGACCGCGAAGCACTCCTCTTTGCTCCTCTGACGTCAATGGCGGGTAGAGGTTGAGATGGCGAGGTCGTGAATGGAGAACGAATAACAAGGTACAGCGAGGGATGGAGTAAACGACCTTCACGGTCACGCCATGCTGTGTACGCGTACGTTCAACTTCTCGCTGACGAAATCCGATAATCATTTTTCAAATGTTAGTGATAGCAAAGCGTTTCTTCCGAAGTCTGAAGTCTGTTCTAATACACGCT
>CM065714.1:92450046-92460046 GCA_033310375.1 Conus canariensis | reverse complement strand
AAATAAAAAGGAAAAGCACACGAAGAGGAATCTCTCTCTCTCTCTCTCTCTCTCTCTCTCTCTCTCTCTCTCTCTCTCTCTTCATCATACGCACACACGCACACACACACACACACACACACACACACACACACACGCACACACACACACACGCACACACACACACACACACACACACACACACACCACACACACACGCACGCACGCACAGAGAGAGAGAGAGAGAGAGAGAGAGAGAGGGCACCATTCCAAAAAACCATTCCAGAAAGGCGACTAGATGGGTTACCTGTCTATTCCCACACTGCCACCCGCTGGAATGACACATTCAGATGGTCCTTGAAGGTGCCAGTTTTGCCACCCGCTGGAATGACACATTCAGATGGTCCTTGAAGTGCCAGTTTTGCACCGCTGGAATAACACATTCAGATGGTCCTTGAAGGTGCCAGTTTTGCCACCGCTGGAATAACACATTCAGATGGTCCTTGAAGTGCCAGTTTTGCCACCCGCTGGAATAACACATTCAGATGGTCCTTGAAGGTGCCAGTTTTGCCACCCGCTGGAATGACACATTCAGATGGTCCTTGAAGGTGCCAGTTTTGCCACCCGCTGGAATGACACATTCAGATGGTCCTTGAAGGTGCCAGTTTTGCCACCCGCTGGAATGACACATTCAGATGGTCCTTGAAGGTGCCAGTTTTGCCACCCGCTGGAATGACACATTCAGATGGTCCTTGAAGGTGCCAGTTTTGCCACCCGCTGGAATAACACATTCAGATGGTCCTTGAAGGTGCCAGTTTTGCCACCCGCTGGAATAACACATTCAGATGGTCCTTGAAGGTGCCAGTTTTGCCACCCGCTGGAATAACACATTCAGATGGTCCTTGAAGGTGCCAGTTTTGCCACCCGCTGGAATAACACATTCAGATGGTCCTTGAAGGTGCCAGTTTTGCCACCCGCTGGAATAACACATTCAGATGGTCCTTGAAGGTGCCAGTTTTGCCACCCGCTGGAATAACACATTCAGATGGTCCTTGAAGGTGCCAGTTTTGCCACCCGCTGGAATAACACATTCAGATGGTCCTTGAAGGTGCCAGTTTTGTTGTTGTTGTTGTTGTTCGATGCCAGCGACACATGGAACCCGTGATGTTGAGTCTGATTGGTTTAGGAATGTAATATGCACTTGAAATGGACAGAACTAATATTCGCCCGAGTCGCTGACGCTTTTTATCGCAGAAGGAAAGCAAGCCGAAACAGGCGTAAACTAAACCGAAATGCGCATACTGAAGTAAACAAAGCTCGCTTGAACTTTTGTCTTACAAATTACTGTTCGTATCGTTTTGTCGCATTTACACCGAGTTTGGTTTAGAAAAAGACATGTCAAATAGTTCTAAATCAACTTCAAATTGGATTTCACACTCGTGCAATTAAACGTTTTGTAAACGCTTTAGTGGCGTGATTTCCGCGAGGGAGATCACAGAAGTGGTGGAAAAGGTGCATGGCGCACGAACCGACCGTATGTGATCCGACCTTCCCAATCAAGGATTGACACACTACGATTCATGTGGCGGCGTCTTTAGTGTTGCGAGGGCAACGTTCGAGGAGTCATCAATGACGAACGTCGATGGATAGTACACCCACCAGGATTTATGAAACAATGGAGTCGTGTCCGACGGATGAGTAGGTAGGCAGGTCATCTGCTGATGTGGGTCCTCATGTGGGAACGAAGACCAATTCTTGAGGCACAAAGTCTTCCACAGACGCTGCATGTTATGGAGTCCTGCAAGGATGGGCCCTGTTTTCTCCGATCCTCTATTCCTGGATGGCAGCTGCTCTGTTGCGCCCAAATGTCTTTGTCTTTGTGCCTTGTGTACACTCTTGCTTCCACTGTCGCACAATGAAACAATACAGACTGGTATTCACCTGCAATGGACGTGGCCAATGAAAGGTCAGTTTGGATGTTGTCACGCATGACTCGTGTATACATACATAGCAAGCATCTTCGGCAAAAAATCGGAAGAGCTCAGTGGTAGAGCGCCGGACTCGTAATATTGGGATTGCGGGTTAGAATCTCCGCCGGGCCATTTCGGTACTGGGGAATTTTTCCCTCGGAGTTAACATTAGTTCTGACTCCATTTACCATACAGTCCTTCGAATAAGACTATAAACCGAGGTTCCGTGTGTGAACGCACGCATAACATCTTGCTCACACGTAAAATCCCATCACCAACTTTCGGAAGAGAAGGCCAGTTTGGCCGTTGGTATGGATGACACGTTACACAGAGCATGCACCTTCCCCGAAGTTGGAGTGTGGCTGCCTTAATGGCGGGATTAAGAACAGCCACACACACACAAAACTTCACTCCCTTTATTGGGTAGATGGGATTAATCCTTGCCTTTCTATACAGGGGGTGTCCGCAGGAGTATCAGCCTGCGTACGCAGAAGAAGAAGAAGAAGGAGTGAGTGACTTATATTCGACTGATCGACATGGGAAACGAACATTTAGCTTGCAGTAGCCAGCTGTTGTGTCATATCTGCCCAGGCAGGCGGCCCGTTGTGAAAACCAGGTGGTGGATTATAGAGCACTCAGAACTTGATCGCTAACCGAGGAAACGCGCTGTATAAGTACTGTCAATGAACAACATAATGATAGCGAATGCATTGTCATTCATCGGCACTTAGTTTGCTGAGGTTTGTTGTTGAAGCTCTATAAACGCAAGAAATAAGACCAACCACTGTGTTGACCCTCCCCCCCCCCCCCCATCTTCGTCTGTCTGTCTGTCTGTCTATCTCTCTCTCTCCCTCTCTCTCTCTCTCTCTCTCTCTCTCTCCTCTCTCTCTCTCCCCCTCTCTCTCTCTCTCTCTCTCTCTCTCTCTCTCTCTCTCTCTCTCTCTCTCAGGGCCGGGTGAAAAAAACATGTGCAATTTGTTTATCTCACTATCCTGGTTAAATAAAATTTCGTTCGTTCGTTCGTTTGTTCGTTCGTTCTTTCTTCACCCTCTCTCTCTCTCTCTCTCTCTCTCTCTCTCTCTCTCTCTCTCTCTCTCTCTCTCTCTCTCTCTCTCTCTCTCTCCTCAAGAAATTCAGTTTTGTGGGAACTACTTTCTTTTTTCTCTTCTTTTCTTTTTCTGGTATTGTTTGCCTTTAGCGCGATACGTGCGTCCGAGTGCACACGTGCTTGCCAGGAATGATGAATTCTCTGAACCGCTTTTAAAGCTAGTATCGTTTGTCCGCTTTATTTGCACAAGAGTGTGAACCCAGCTGATGCGACGGGTGTCATGGGATGGCAATGCATTATGGGATACGTGTTAGCATTACAGCCATGGAACCACGACCATCAATCTTCGTTTTCTTCCTCCTCCCCTCCTTCTTTCCACTGCTCCTGCTTCTTTTTACTCATCCTTCTCTTCGCACTCCTTCTCCTTCTCTCGTTCTACTTTCTCACCCTTCTCTTATTTCTTCACCGTCTTATCTCTCTCTCTCTCTCTCTCTCTCTCTCTCCCCTCTCTCTCTCTCTCTCCTCCCCTCTCTCACACACACACACACACACACACACACACACACACACACACACACACACACACACACACACACACACACACACATCTTCTTCTCATACTTGCCTTTCTTCTCCTCCTCCCTCCTCTTTTTTTCATTCCTTCTTTTGCTTATGTTACTCTACCCTGTATTTTACACCTTCTTAATGCCCTTCCTCTTTTCTCCTTCTTTCCGCTTTCTGTTCCGCACTTCTGCAGGCTTCTCCTATTCTTCCTGCTTCTCCCGCATCCCGTGATCCTTCTGCTCCTCCTCTTCCCCTCTTCGTTCGCCTGCTTCTCCTCTTCCTTCTCCTCCTCTGTCTCTCCTTTTCCTTCCACTTTCTGCTCCTCTTGCTCATTTTTTCTTACGCTCCTGCTCCTGTTTTTGCTCCTCTTCTTCTTTCTTCTGCTCCTTCTTTCTTCTGCTCCACCTTCTTCTGCTCCACCTTCTTCTGCTTATTCGCCTGCTCCTCTTCCTTCTTCTCCTCACTCACGCTCCTTAACTTTTGCTTCCACTTCTTCGTCTACTTCTCCTTCTTCAGCCTCGTCTCATTCTGGTTCTCCTTTCTTCCCTGTTCCTTTTTTCCTTGTCCTGTTCCTCAGACTTCTGTTTCCTCTCTTTCTGCATCACCCCCCCACCACCACCACCACCACCCCCCTTCCTCCGCTCCTCTCCCTTCTCTCCTCCCTCTCCCTTCTACTCCTCCCTCTCCCTTCTATCCTCCCTTCTTCTTCCTCTTGTCTCTTTCCATCTTCTGCTCCTCATTCTCATTATCTTTTCTTTCAGGCCTATCTTCTTTTGACCCTCTTCCTTCTTCTGCTTCTCCTCCTACTTCTGCTCCTCTTGTACTTTTTGTTTCTCTTCTCCTCCTTCTCTTTCTTCCTGTTCCTCTTCCTCGTCCCCTCTTTCTCCTTCAGCTCCTCCTTCGCCCCCCCTGCTCCTCTTTCTTTGCTTTGTTTCTCCTTGGGTCACTCGTGTTTCTCCTTATTTTCCTTAGTTTCTGCTAGTTCTCCTTGCTGTCGTTTTCGTTTTGCTCCTCCTTCTTTACTTCTTCTTCCTTCCGCTTCTCCTCCTTCTGCTTTTCTTCATCCTGATCCTTCTACTCCTTCTGCTCTTCCTGCTTATGCTCCTCCTTTTTTTGATTCTGCTTCCCCTCCTTCTTTTCCTTCTCTTTTTGCTTCTGGACCTTCCTTTTCTTTTCTTTTCGCTCTTCCTTCTTTTTGCTCCTTTTCCTTCTTCTTTCCTTCTCCTACTGCCGTTCCTTTTTTCTTTTTGATCGTCATCCTGGATCTTCTCTTACAGCTTCTGGTTTCTTTCCTCCTTCTGCTCCCTCCCTTCTTTTTCTTCTTCTCCTTCTGTTTCGCCTTGTTCTGCTCCTTCTGCTACTACTGATCTTTGTCCTTCTGCTTCTCCCTCTGCTTCTCCCTCTGCTCATCTTCCTTCTCATCCTTCTCCTTCTCCTGCTGCGCAACCTCCTCCTTCTCTTTCCCCACTTCTCTTCCTTTTTCTCCTCCTTTTCCTTCCGCTCCTGCTCCTTCTCTGTCTGCTCCGCCTGCTTCTGATGTTGCGTTTTGCTTTTCACCCTTCTCCTTCTACTCCTCCCCTTTCTGCTTCTCCTCCATCTGCTTCTCCTGTTTTTCCTGATCCTCTTTCTACCCCCTCCCCCCTCCCCCCCCCTCCCCCTCCTCAATCCCTTCCACTCTTTTTATCTTTTTTTTTTTCTTTCTCCTTCTGTCTCTCCTCATTCTGTCCCTGCTCTTGCTCCTCATTCCGTCTTCTTCTCCTTCCCCTCCTTCTTCTATGCATTCTTCTGCCCCCCCCCCCCCTTTCCTCTTTCTCTTTGTGCTTCTCACCTTCTTAGTGCTCCTCACCCTTCTGCTGCATATTCTTATCACTCTACCCCTCTTCCTTATTCTGCTTCTTCTCCTCCTTTTGTTGCTCATCTCTTCTTCCTTCAACTCCTCATTCTTTTGCTCCTTCATCCCTTCTTTCTTTTGTGTCTCCTTCTCATTCTGCTGGTGTGGTTTTTTTTTCTTCTCTCCCCACACTCTTTTCATCCTCCTGTTCTTCCTTGTCTTCCTCCTTCTCTTGCTGTTCTTCCCTCTCACTCTCCTGCTAATTTCGTCTTCTTCTTCTTCTTCTTCTTCTTCTTCTTCTTCTTCTTCTTCTTCTTCTTCTTCTTCTTCTTCTTCTTCCTCCTCCTCCTCCTCCTCCTCCTCCTCCTGCTTCTCCTGTGCATGGCCCTCTTGGCTGATTATCCAGTCGGCAGATAGCGAGCGACCCATTACTAAGTTGAGTCCTTTTGCTGTTGCAAAGGGGCTGAAAGGTCTTGCAGGCGCAGAGCCGAAATCAGTCAAGAGGTTGAGGGATGGTTCCTTGCTGGTGCAGGTCGACCGAAAAGTCCACTCGGACAACTTATTGAGATCCGAAAGCCTTGTAAATTACCCCATCCGGGTGTCCCCTCACAAAAGTCTCAACTCCTCGAAAGGCGTCATCCGTTGCCGAGAATTGTTCGGGATATCTGAGGGAGAGGTAAAGGCTGAGTTGGCTGATCAGGGAGTGATCGAGTTCAGGAGGGCGACTTTTCGGAAAGGTGCGGAGAGGAAACCTACCAACACTCTGTTCCTCACCTTTGCTAAACCGACTCTTCCAGAGTCCATAAAGGTGGGGTACCTGAGAGTGAAAGTAGCCCTGTATGTGCCGTCCGCACTGAGGTGCTTCAAATGTCAACGCTTTGGACATGTCAAAGAGAGATGCCCGGGAGAGGAGGTGTGTGCCACCTGCAGCAAAGCAGTTCATGATGGTGGATGCGAATCCGCGAAATGCGTGAACTGCGATGGTGACCACCCTTCCTTTTCAAGAGACTGCCCTGTCTGGCGAATCGAAAGCGAAATTCAGCGAGTTAAAACAGAAAAAAAGATTTCGTTCTTCGAAGCAAAAAAGCTGGTGCAGGAGCAGAGGGGAACCCCGCTTCTTTTCTCGACAGTAGTCAAACAATCGCTCAGAGTACCTCAGGTAGAAGTAGGCGTTCAGACAGACCCATGTGGTCTTGAACCTCTGAAATGTATTCCGACTTCAAGAACATCGCAAGAGAAAACGGCCGTTGGTGGGGGCCATAAACCCACCAGAGGATGCACTTCCAGTGCATCCTCTAAGCCTGCAGCTGTGCGGGCTGCCCAGCAAGGGGGTCGCCCCGAGACGGCCCCCAAGCCGAGACCACCTCCCAAGGGAGGAGCCCCGACAGTGGCGTCGGGCAAAGTGGCGTTGGTGGAGTGCAGGGGAAAGCCTCCACCAACGCCATCGAAACCATTGAGTTCTTCCCCTCCAGGGAAGAAGAAACATCAAATTCCACCGGACAGACTGAAAAAAGCGGAGCTGAAATTACAAAATACATTTGATGCTCTATATGACGAAGAGGAAGAGGACATAGACATGGATGATTAAGATCCTCATCCACAATGGATACAGTCTTGCAATGGAATATTAGGGGACTGTCTTCCAATTTTGAAGAATTGCAGCTGTTGTGCCGTGAGGCTAGGCCCATGCTAGTTTCACTGCAAGAAACTCTTCTAAAGTCTGACAAAACTTTTTCACTTTCTGGCTACAGCTCTCTAAACCTACCTGCACAATCTGTTGAACATGGCGTTTCTGGCGGAGTAGCTTTGTTCATTCACAACTCTGTTCTGTACAGCCCAGTTGCTCTGCAGACTCCGCTGCAGGCAGTGGCAGCTCGGGTTACTCTTCACAAAACAGTTACTGTCTGTAGTTTGTATCTATCTCCAAATATCTGCGTCACTAAACGGGGCCTCATTTCGCTCTTGGAGCAGCTTCCCAGACCCTCCCTGCTGTTGGGGGATCTGAATGGCCACTCTCCTCTATGGGGAAGTGAGAGAACATCACCAAGGGGTCTGCTTTTAGAGGAAGTGTTTTCGGAGCTTGATCTGTGTGTCTTGAATGGGAAATCGCCAACTTACTTTCACTCCGCTAATGGCACCACATCTTGTCTGGATCTTTCTGTCTGTGACCCATCTTTGTTTTTGGATTTTGTTTGGGAGGTTGATGAGGACCTGCATGGTAGCGACCACTTTCCTGTGTTGCTTCGGTATACGAATGCAGAGAGTGAGTCTTTACCAGAACGCCTCAATTTCAACAAAGCAGATTGGGACCTCTTTGCCACTAAGTTTCTTATGGATCTGGAAGAGGACAAGATCCTGCAAAGTGAAGATCCGGCAGGAAGTCTTTCAGATTTCATACTGAATTGCGCAAAGTCAACCATCCACACATCTTCCAAGAAGCCCCTAATGCCAAAAGTTCCTTGGTTCAACTCTGAATGCAAGGAAATTAACAAAACCCGCAAAAGAGCTCAACGTCGGGTCTCTTGCAGACCTTCGATGCCCAACGTTCGAGCGCATCAGAAACTGAGGGCCAAATCCAAACACATATATAAGACCAGTAAACGTTTATCTTGGAAACAGTTTTGCTCAAGTCTCACATCCAAGACATCGAAGAAAAAAGTGTGGAAAATCATCAAGAAAATCAAAGGGAAGAACACCTGTCCCACTGTGTACCATCTCAAGTTTTCTGACTCTTTAATAACAGAGAAAAAAGCAGTTGCTAATCTGCTTGCTTCAACCATTGAAAAGAATTCCTCCTCTTCTAACAAATCAGCCAGTTTTGTCAAAATCAAAGCCCTCAAAGAAAAATCACCCTGCAACTTTTCATCAGATAACATGGAAGACTACAATCTTCCTTTCACTTTAAACGAATTGAAATCTGCCTTACTTTCTTGCAGCGATTCCTCTCCGGGTATAGATGAAATCCATTACAAACTTTTGAAACATCTTCCGCAAAAAGGTCTGCACATCCTGCTACATGTCTACAACCATGTATGGACTACTGGTTTCTTTCCACCTTCTTGGCGAAAAGCCCTCATCATTCCCATTCCCAAACCTGGAAAAGATCTTTCTAACCCATCAAACTACCGTCCCATAGCTTTGACCAGCTGTGTCTGCAAGCTGATGGAGAAAATGGTCAATGCTAGACTCATGTGGAAACTCGAAACCGATGGCCTTTTGGCGAAAGAACAGTGTGGTTTCCGCAAACATCGAACCACAGTTGACCATTTGATCCGTCTGGAATCTACGCTTCGGAACGCCTTTCTGAACAAACAACACGCAGTGGCTATTTTCTTTGACTTGGAGAAGGCCTACGATACCACCTGGAAATCTGGGATACTTCATGATCGCCATGATCTTGGTTTTCGGGGTCATCTTCCACTTTTCATTCAAAATTTTTTGGCAGAACGACAGTTTCAGGTCCGGGTTGGCACCACTCTCTCTGATGTTCATGAGCAGGAGTTGGGTGTTCCGCAAGGAAGCATACTGTCTCCTGCCCTCTTTAGCATCAAGATCAACAACATTGTTAAATCTGTTCAACAGGGTTCAGACTGCTCATTGTTTGTGGATGATTTTGCTGTTTACGCAACTGGAAGCCTGTACCCGAGTGTCCAGCGCAGGCTCCAGCTTTGTGTAGATAAAATTCATCAGTGGGCGGATGAAAACGGCTTCGCTTTTTCTCCTACAAAGACACAGTGCATTCACTTCCATAATTTCCGTCAGTTTTTTCCAGATCCTGTAATTCAAATAGGGAAATCTCCCATTCCAGCTGTCAAAGAGGCCAAATTCTTAGGAGTTATTTTTGACCAGAAACTCAACTTTCTCAGCCACATTAAAAACCTCAGAACCTCTTGCCAGAAAGCTTTGAATATTCTGCGGGTTGTAGCACACACTGACTGGGGCGCTGATAAGAAAACTTTGCTGCACCTCTACAGAGCCTTGGTCCGTTCCAAACTGGACTATGGTTGTGCTGTGTACGGCTCTGCAAGACCGTCTTACCTAAAACTCTTGGACCCTATTCACCATCAAGGGCTTCGTCTCTGTCTTGGAGCATTCCGCACCACCCCTGTGTACAGCCTGTATGCAGAGGCAGGTGAACCCTCACTGTCCAACCGCAGGCTGAAACTGTCTCTGAATTATTATATCAGACTGTTCTCGGAACCAGAAAACACTGCCTATGACTGTGTTTTTGA
Organism: Conus canariensis; assembly: GCA_033310375.1. Lineage (NCBI taxonomy): Eukaryota > Metazoa > Mollusca > Gastropoda > Neogastropoda > Conidae > Conus > Conus canariensis. The sequence continues at coordinate 92,450,422 of CM065714.1, read as the reverse complement.
CCCTCCATTCCAAAGTAAATTTGAAAACAACCCTAACTGTATTCCGCCGTTTGGTCTTCGTATGCAGCCTCACGTGCGGAATGCAGGTCTAGACTTAGGAGTTGTGTCCGATTTTTCCAAGTTTCCAGATGAGCCTCCGTGGACCTTTTTCACACCAGAGATTTGTTTTGATCTTGCAGCTTTTCGTAAAGAGTCTACCAGCTCTCTGGCATACAAGGCATTGTATTCTGACCTCTGTTCAAAATTTCCATCTTATCAGAAAATTTTCACTGACGGTTCCAAGTCTGAGGATGGAGTGGCCTGTGCAGCCTACTGCCCTGGGGCTCCTTCTCAGATACTGTTAGAACATATACCTCCAGATGCTTCTGTCTATTCC
>CM065714.1:92430046-92447546 GCA_033310375.1 Conus canariensis | reverse complement strand
ATTAGGTCTGTACAGATATACATACAAATACGCGCGCGCGTGCGTGCGCACATTCAAACACATACATACACGTACGCACACACACACACACACACACACACACACACACACACACACACACACACACACACACACACACACACACATTTAGAGAGGTAGATAGACTGACAAACAGACTGATTGATAGAGATATAGATAACAGATAGATAGATAGATATAGATAGATAGATAGATAGATAGATAGATAGATAGAACTCATGCATGCATACATACATAAATACGTATATAGATAGATAGATAGATAGATAGATAGATAGACTCATGCATGCATACATACATAAATACGTATACACATACGTAGCTACAGACATACGTTCGCACAGACATACAGACATACATACATAAATTGACAGACAGACAAAAGATCAAAGTTGCTCGCATTATGAATTCATTCAAACACTTGCCGTTGCAACTCTATGCTGAATTTTTCAAGGCTATGACTTGCCACAGATTTTGTTGTCTGCTAAGCTGAGTTCACGGATAACTTCGTCGATTAATCACGTGACCCATATGTCAAGGATATGAAGAATGTAAAAGTCAGTGTTCGGGGCTACAACAACGGTCAAGTAGTAACAGCACAATTCGAATAAATGAAAATCACCCTGGCTCTAGGATGAAAATATTTTTGAATGTGAAATGGGCGATTTTATCCTGGAATTTAGGTTCAGTAAATTAGTTGAATGCCATATGTCATCAAAGATAGCATGATTATGGATGGCTTTTAGTCCTCGTGTTTCTACGCCTTTGGTAGAGCACAAGGATTTTGGAGTAAAAAATCTAGCAGACGACGGAAAAATGACGGATCATGTGGAATGTGCTGTGATATAATAGAAAAGCAGACATTGGATCTGTCTCCGAGTCAGGTACAGCATGGGTCAAGGGCTGGACTGTGCGATGGACACATTTTGGTACTGGCTGATCTTCTGACAAAACCCAGGTGCAGGTTTGGGTGTAATAGAGAATGTATAGCGTTTGGGGTCTAATGTTTAACCATGGACTTGGACCAGAAAAAGAAAAAAAAACCTGCGATTGCGATTGGATTTTACCTTGAGCGGTGGTCGTCTGCTATGGAAGCATCGAAGCCATTCTCGACAGCTGTAATTTCTGTGGGTTTGTATTACCTGACACAGAATCTGATCATGCAATGGAATGATGATGATGATGATGATGATGATGATGTTGACGACGAGGACGACGACGACGACGACGATGATGATGATGATGATGATGATGATGGGACTGTTTATATAGCGCCTGTTCTCAGATAGAGACCAAACTCTAAGCGCTTTATAATCCACGCTTTCGTTTACACAATGGGCTGCCTACCCGGGTAGAGTCGACTGAAGAGTTTCCTGTTTTGGTTTTCTATTTCATTCAGTCTAAAATCAGTCACCTGGTCATCCTTCATTTTTCATCCACTGAGGGTGCATGATATGTGCATACTTGTCATCCATACCAACGGTCAGACTGGCTTTCTCTTCCAAAGGTTGGTGATGGTATTTTATGTGTGAGCAACATATGCGTACGTTCACACCCGGAACCTCGGTTTATAGTCTTAATCGAAGGACTTTTCAGGAAATGGAGTCAGAATCAATGGGAAAAAATCGATTTGAGCCTGCATCTCCAGGATCGCCTGGATCACAAAACTGGCGCTTTACCAACTGAGCTATTCCACCAATGGAGGCAGATCCTAATACAATGAAATATTTCTTATATAGTTCGATCAACGCCAGAAATGGACCGAAACACGGAGGGACAATACAGAGATCGATCTGAACTCCTGCATTTACGTCACAAAGGGCAAAGGGCAGGGAACACCACCTGTCAGTCAAAGAGGAAAAGAAAAGAAAAAAAGGATAAAAAAAAAACGATGACATCTGAGATTGGAGATTTTGTTTCAGTTTAATGTTTTGGTGCGTGAGGTATGGTTTGACTGGTTTTATATAGCCGAAAGCAGCTGAGGAGAAAACAAAACCGTGAAATATTTTTTAAAAAATTATCACTAGTAGAAAACCTTCAGACATTTTTCAAAGGTGGTTTCGTATGTAATGCACCCCTTTCTTGAGACTCAAAACCACAGAATGAGAACAGTTAGAGTAACCCATCTTTAACTGGTTGGTAAACCTTTATTTTATTCCCACTTAAAATCAACTCAGATTTTAAAAACACTTTACACAAAATCATACGAAACCTGTCGTTGTTCATTTTTTTTGTTTTTGTTTTTGTTTTGTTTTTTTGTTTGTTTGTATGTTTTTGTTCAACAGGTTATTTTTGAGCTAAGGCACGGAGAAAGAATGAACTGATGGTTGGAGTGACAGAGGGATCAATTCCAAAATGAAAATGCTTTGTCTGGAATCACAGACAAATGTCAGAACTCACTTTCCTGTCACCAGCCAAATGAGGAACGCAGATCGCGTGGACTGAAAGAGGTTTTCAACATCCAGCACTTGTCGAACTGCAGACCTAGTGACTGCAATTTTGGCATAGTCTAGCCCATCACTTTGGTCTCTCTCAGACCTATCACCACGTAAAAACAGGGATTTACTGCAGCCATGAGTGCACCCAGAATAATGATAACATATTAATTTGAATATCGATGTTCTTAACGCCGATAAAAAGTATGCCATGCTGAATGCATTTGACACTGTTTCGTTTAGGTCCATCAAGTTACAGATAAAAAATCATTAAAAAAAATTCAATGCATCAACAACATACATGGACTGTACGAGCATGCCACATTGCGGATCGAACAGTCTGTGTGCGTTTCAGTGTTTAGATTCTCACGACGTCGATTTCAGATCGCAACATAAAAAACAAGCATCATGTACATCGTAACAACAGAAAAACAGTGCAAAAGACAGGAAAACAATGTAAAGACAGGAAAACAATGTAAAGACAGGAAAACAGTGTAAAGACAGGAAAACAGTGTAAAGACAGGAAAACAATGTAAAGACAGGAAAACAGTGCAAAAGACAGGAAAACAATGTAAAGACAGGAAAACAGTGTAAAGACAGGAAAACAATGTAAAGACAGGAAAACAGTGTAAAGACAGGAAAACAGTGTAAAGACAGGAAAACAATGTAAAGACAGGAAAACAATGTAAAGACAGGAAAACAGTGTAAAGACAGGAAAACAATGTAAAGACAGGAAAACAGTGTAAAGACAGGAAAACAATGTAAAGACAGGAAAACAATGTAAAGACAGGAAAACAATGTAAAGACAGGAAAACAAGTTTTTGTTAAGAAGCACTCGATTCAAAGTAAACAATCCAGAAAGAAGAAAGTCAACAACGTGATTTTTTTTAATAGCCCATGTAAGCGTTTTGTGACACATCAGTTGAAATGTCTGTAGTTTTAAAACATAAAGGCTTCTCCATTCTCTCTGACTCGTTTTCGGCTTTGGAGGTCATTGCTGGCTGTAACCCTAAGCACCCTGACCTGCTGAAATTGTTTGCATTGTGCATGTCTGAAATCTGCAGTTTGCAACATAGTCTTTTTGATTGTGTTCCCGGTCATATGGGCATTCAAGGCGATGAAGTGGTTAATCAGCTCGCCGGGAATGGCATCAATAAAGAGTGAAGTAGCTTCCCTATCCCTCACACCAATCTGAAAACCAAAGCTCAGGTTTATCTCAAAGACCTCTGAAAAGAGGAATGGAACTCGCAGACGGACAACAAACTCGTCCAAATCCGTCCAGACCTGAATGAGTTTTTAGCGGCGACCGTAAAGAAGAAACAGTTTTGAGCCGATTGCAGACAGGCAGCTCTTTCTAAACCCAGTCTTATCTTTCAAAAGGTGAAGAAACTCTGTGGTGCATTCCCTGTTATGTACCGTTCACCATAAAACATATTCTTATAGACTGTTGGGATTTTGATGATGTCGGACATAAACACTTCACCGTAATCTCCATGAAAATCGTGTTTAGAGATGTCCCACCTGATGTTATTTTTGAAAGATACACACTTTTGCACCTGATCTAAGATTCTACAGAAGGGTTTCAACGAAATTACGGCGTGTCTTTAGACAAATCTGTTTTAATGAGTCGTGTGGGTATGGTTTTTTTTTTCTAATGTGTTTCGAGAGTTGACTTCAAGGAGGTGGCAACCCTGATCTGGCCCTTTGCGGTCGGCTGGGTGATAAACAACATAAACCAAAGGATCTACAGCCGAAAGAACTCATTATTTAGGCCTACTCGTTTCCTCCTTGTTTTGTTTTAGCGGATGTGATGTAGCATATATGGACTAGTCCGCACACAGCGACACCTCCCTGATGTAACTGAAACTGAAACTAAAACTTATTTTGAATCGAGTGCTCTTTAACAACAAACAAAGCTTGTTTTCCTGTTCAAATTGATTCGGCCATCTTCATGACATTCTTCGATGTCAAGACGCTCTTGAACAAATCGCTGGGTGGACTATAAAGCAGAAGAAAAAACAGCGAATGACAATAAACAGAATAATAAATCATGCTGATAACGATAAGACAAAGTCCAAGAGAGTGACAGAAACGGAGACACGACGAGCAGGGAATTTCCACCAGGCGGTTTTCCAGCTGATACTGAAGCATTCCTTGGCACCCCCAACGCCTCGTGTCAAATTCGGCAGCCACCCCATCCAACGCCCCAACTCAACTCTTCCCCTCCCTACCTCCCTTCCTCCCCGCCTCCTTCCTTCCCCACCCTCCGGTAAGGAAGTAAGGAAGGGACTCAGATATTTTTGAATGAAAGGTAGACGTTTTCAGCAACTGCTTGGTGTCAAATTTGACAGTTCTCCTTCCCCCCCCCCCCCCCTTCCCCTTTTTTGTCTGTCTTTGTGTCTGTCTGTCTGTCTGTCTTTGTCTATCTTTGTGTCTACCTGTCTGTCTATGTCTGTCTTTGTGTCGGTCTGTCTATTTCCACACACACCCCCCCCCCTGTCTGTCTGTCTGTCTGCCTGTCTCTGCCTGTCTGTGTCTGTGTCTGTCTCTGTCTCTCTCTGCCTCTGTCTCTGTCTTTGTGTCTGTCTGTCTGTCTGCCCTCTCTCTCTCTCTCTCTCTCTCTCTCTCTCTCTCTTCTGTGACCACCCTTTGCGCAAAGGAAAACAAGCATTAAAAGGAAAAGTGGAACCATCGTGCTTGCCAGTCTGTGCTGCAAGTTCCTGGGGCATCTATTCTTAGACAGCTGACGTGGCAGAAAACTAGGGGGGGGGGGGGGGGGGTTCCCGCCAAGAACAGAACCAGCTGACGGAAGCTGCCAGGAAAGATGTCTTCATATTTTCTTTAAAGCTAATATTAATAATGAGCTAAGACTCTGAACAAATCTGTGTGTGTGTGTGTGTGTGTGTGTGTGTGTGTGTGTGTGTGTGTGTGTGTGTGTGTGTGTGTGTGTAGTGTGCTGTACTGTACTGTCCTGCTGTTAGCGTGTCGTAGGCTGGCAGACTGATGGTGGGTTTAAGACAGTGAAGTAGGTTGGTGGTGAAGTGTTAACTTTTCTCGATCTGTTCATCTCTGTGACTCAGCCTCTGTCATCTTATGAATGCCATATTCTGTCTGTCTGTGACTGTCTGTCTGTCTGTCTGCCTACCTGTCTGTCTGTCTGTCTGCCTCTCTCTCTCTCTCTCTGTCTGACTGGCTAGCTAGCTGGCTGGCTGTGTGTCTGTGTGTCTCTGTGTGTCTCTGTATCTATGTACTTGTGTGTCTGTGTGTCTCTGTCTGCCTGTCTGTCTGCTTCTCTCTCTCTCTCTCTCTCTCTCTCTCTCTCTCTCTCTCTCTCTCTCCTCTCTTCTCTCTCTCTCTCTCTCTCTCTCTTTGCGTGCGTACGGATCAACAGCAACGCCGAAATGTGACTCCTGCTATTCTCGCAGATTACTACGACCAAAGAGGTGTCCATGATACTTCTTCCAGATTTCAGTAATACAGCTTCCACAGCCCAAAGCATGCCACTGACAGACCGTCGAAGAGGTGACTACGATTTTGCCAGGGCACGTCGATTAGCTGCTCTGTATATAGACTCTGTGTGTGTGTGTGTGTGTGTGTGTGTGTGTGTGTGTGTGTGTGTGTGTGTGTGTGTGTGTGTGAATGTGTGTGTATACATGACGTTGTGTGTGTGTGTGTGTGTGTGTGTGTGTGTGTGTGTGTGAATGTGTCTCTGTGTGTATGTGTATGCGAGCCGCGCGCGGGTGCGTGCGTGTGCGTGTGTGCGTGCGTGTGTGCGTGCTTGTGTGTGTGTGTGTGTGTGTTGTGTGTGTGGTGTGTGTGTGTGTGTGTGCATGACGTGCATGTGTGTGTCTGTGTGTGTACATGACGTGCGTGCGTGCGTGCGTGCGTGCGTGTGTGTGTGTGTGTGTGTGTGTGTGTGTGTAAATGTCTGTGTGTATGTGTCGTGCGGGCGCGTGCGCGCGCGCGCGTGTGTGTATGTGTGTGTGTGTGTGTGTGTGTGTGTGGGGGGGGGGGGGTGCGTGGTGTGTGTGTGTGTGTGTGTCTATGCGAGCGCGCGCGCGCATGCGCGTGTGCCCTCATTGGTATGTTTTCGTGGAATTGCAGAGATGATAATGCAAAAAAAGCTTACTCCGGAGAAAAATCCTTTCTAGAATTTTCGTTTTGTTATTTAGTGTAAAAAGAGAGCAGTCAATAAAACTACCGATAGTCTTGTCATACATAAATCAACAGATACGTCAGCGAATAAATCAATGTCAGCTCAGCTACCATGCGTGAACGAGACGAGATAATTCTCTCGTACAACTTTCCTTTGTCATACAGCCTGAACGTCTCAGACACCGTCGCTGCCGACCGAAGCCTTAATCTAACACCATGACGTTATCAGAACCGTTCTGACTGAAGATGCGTGTCTTTTGACCCGAAACTATCCGCCCACAAACTGACTGACGACCAGAAACTGGCGAAACCCATCAAACGGCTCCCGGACATGTGGGCAATAAGATGGTGGTAATGTTGACGTGTAGAAGGCGAAGGTGATACAAGATTGTTTAATTAGCACCACGGGTTATCAGGGACACGTTGGATCATGCTGAATAGCGTGAGAGATGCTAATCAGCATATATAGATTAGTGCCAGGGATATGGATGAATATATGTATGTGTGCATGTGTGTATGTATGTATGTATGTATGTATGTATGTATGTATGTATGTATGTATGTATGTATGTACGTACGTACGTACGTATGTGTGTGTGTGTGTGTGTGTGTGTGTGTGTGTGTGTGTGTGTGTGTGTGTGTGTGTGTGTACTACTTATCATTACATATAATAAACTATTTGTGTAGAAGTAATAACAGCAGCAGAAGCAGAACTCGCTGTAGAAACACACACAGAGAGAGAGAGAGAGAGAGAGAGAGAGAGAGAGAGAGAGAGAGAAGAGGACAGAGACAGAGACAGAGACAGAACAGAGAGGCAGAGACAGAAAGACAGAAAGAGAGCGAGACAGACAGGCAGACAGACGGACTGACAGACAGAGAATGAGAGACAGACAGACAGACGGACAGACAGGCAGGCGGGCAGGCAGACAGAGAATGAGGCAGAGACCGACCGACCGACAGACAGACAGACAGACAGAGGATCGGCACTAACAAATCATCGAAAGATAATTTTTTTAAGGTACACTGACTTTGAGTTACAACACACCAACAATTAGTTCAAGTATTCCATATCCGCAATAGGCAGCAAAACGTCATCAGTTGGATAAGATGCAATTTCAAAGAAAATACGAACACATTTTCCAGAAAACTGTCGCCGCTTTTTATCCAAAATATTTTAAAGAAATTCAACAATATGGTACTATGCCAGTTATTTGGAAACTTTAAGTTATTATTCAGATTCTCTCTCTCTCTCTCTCTCTCTCTCTCTCCTCTCTCTCTCTCTCTCTCTCTCTCTCCTCTCTCATATAATTTTGTGAAAAGATATCAAAAGAAACTACTACTACTACTACTACTACTACTACTACTACTACTGCTACTACTACTTCCACTACTACTACTACACCAACAGTTGCCAGACCACACTCTTGTTACAGTCTACAGTAGCGTTTGTCAGTCGGTTGCACGCATTCACATTGCGGCTACAGGTTCTCTGGCTGGAACAGTCTTCATGGTTGCATGATTATGGCCCCACAGACAGATTTTCTTTTATAGCTTGATGTTAAATACCCTCTTCAACATGCCCAGCCTGGTCCCTACGCCTGCACTCTCTGTGACGCTACCATCAACCCACAAACATGGAGCTCAAGAGTGCTCAAAACAAGCACAGAAATCTGACTGACAAACTCTGATGTGAAATCGATGCTAGTTTATGGAACCAAGACATGAAGGACAACCAAAGTCACCGTCAACAAACTACAGACCTGCGTCAACACTTGCTTGAGAAAAAAAAAAATCTTTAGATCCATCAGCTAAACACCATCAGCGACATAGAACTATGGAGCTAGACGCAGCAAGGGCCAGTAGAATATAAAATTGAAAGAAGATGGGGGTGGGGGGGGGTGGAGTGGGGGGAAAGGAGGGGATCGAGTATGCGCCATGAAAAAACAGCGTCAAGCATTATCGAACTGGCCCTCATCTGGAATGACTAAGGCAAGAGAAGAAGAGGCCGGTCAAAGCACACACGACGACAGGACCTTCAAGCTGACATCAGTAGGATGGGCTGCACCTGGAACCAGCCAGATTTCAAAGCCTAGGACCGAGGACTCTAACGAGCTCCAGTCGGCGGCCAATACCCCGGGAGATGTGACGGACCTAAGCTCAGTAATTTCGCGGCGAGCAGCAGTAACTAGGGAGTTAATTGGGACATTCCAGAACGACTGATAACCAAACACGAAGATTCAGAAGTTTCCTCACAGAGCGAGCCAAACTCATCAGTTACTTACACCATGCACTAAGCGTGACACTGTTATACAACACTGGCAAGATAGTAACAGACCTTGCAATGTTGCTGCGGCTCGAGTACCGACAACCACCCAGTAACCCAAACCGGCACAGTCCGGATCATTAGTTCAGTACATACAACACACCGTCACAGCCACCAACGCGGAAGTTCGTGGGTTATCTGGGAAGCCGGCATCGTTTGCTCCTGTGCACGCTCGGCTGGTCAGTGTTACACAACATGAAAAGACACCTCGGTGATGCCGGTCGACAGCTGATTGCACCTGATAGCAGGGTTGCTGGCATATTTGGAGAGGGGAAAGAGACCCGACTGGCTGAGGGCTATTTTCTGCGGTTCGCTGCTCTTCTTCACTCACGCATTCTGCTCCGGCGTCGGTTATGTCCTTACTGCATTCGCTGCCTAAACGGAAAGAACGAATCCAGGGAGAGAGTGAGTGATGTGTTTCTTTTTTGTCTGCCTCCAAGCACACGGTTTAAATAAATCTTTCATCACAATTATACTGAATACACGCACTCTACAATTAAATAAGAGCCGCAACAATCTGAAAGCTTATAAGCGTGCTCTTCAACATACCATTGCTCCAAACACTTGGTGGAAGTGGCGTAGTAGTCTAGTATGCGATGCACCCACCTAGCGAAAAAGAGAAGATCCTGAAGGTTCGTGGTCCAAGCCTCTTAAGGTAGATGTATCTCCCCCTCTCCTCACTCTTCTACCTAGTGTCAGTAATATATAACAGTTGAAATGATGACCTGTTTGCTGTTCTGTCAAAACGCATGATAAACCGAAGTCCTGTGCAGCGTTCATTCAGCACATGTTAAGTACACATGGAAACAAGACATATAGCATTTCTCTAAATTACTACAAACAAAAACCTATGCAGAAAGAAAATCAATATTCGTGTATTTGGTCTGAATATCCTGCTCTCTCCGGGGACTGAAGATCGAGTTATCTATATCTATCTATCTATATTTACACACACACACACACACACACACACACACACACACACACACACACACACACACACACACACACATATATATATATATATATATATATATATTTATTTATTTATGCATTTATATGTATGTGTATGTATATGTAGGTAGGTATGTAGGTAGGTATGTGTGTGACGATTTAGTAGTGGGGGAAACAAGTGTAGGCTAACAATTCCTCCGATATTACATTAATGACTTGACAAAGATTAAGAAAAATAAGGGGAGGGGAGGGAACGAACATGAGAATGAGAAATCAGGGAAGTATACGATAGATATAAAATTCTTCTCCAGCAGCATATGGGGACCATTGTAACCATCTTGAAGAAAGACAGACCCATTCATATCGCCTGCTGCAAGGCCTGTCGTCCGCTGGATCGGGCTCGTCAGGGAGGCACGGCTAATTCAGTCTGTGCTCCCTTAGCATCAAATGGAGATATACCACAGTCTGCAATTCTAATGTATTATTACCACCAAGGGCTGGTAGGAAAACTAGAGCACACTGGTTTGCCTTTTTCAGCTCACGTGTAAATGGGACATATCGCCGGAACCAGAGAAAATAAAATTAAAGGGCATATAGATTTGGTGGGACAAATGGGGAGAAATTGAGACTTGCAAATCGCTTCCTCGACAAAAAAAAAAAATGCATTGGAACAGACAGACCACACGGGACACAATGTGCCTGGAGTGAAAGTCTGCGCAAGGAATGTTTATTGGAGAGGTTCGCAGAGAGGTGAAGGTATTTGGGGACTGTAGTGACTGGGGTCAAAAGTGCAAATACGTTACCGGTGACCTTATCCAGCAAGCACTTTGCATGAACAGTTACAGTAGCGAGGGCTGCGATGATTTTCCTCTTCTTGGCTGAGTTAAGTGACCAGCCTTCTATCCCGCATTTTCGCGCAGGTTTTGTTCCAAATGATTCATCACCGACTTACTTTGACGTAATATATATGATTCATTTTATTTGAAGTTCACTTTGCATTCAATCGGATTCCCCCCCCCCCCCCCCCCCCCCCCCCCCGATCATTGTCTGGTTTGTTTGATTTTTTATCTCAACGGCACATTTACAATACCTTTATACAATATTCATAGAGGTGTGTTGGCAGTAAATAGCTGTCAGTGTTGTAATGTTTTGAATTTGCGTAAAACTTCCAATCAAAGATTAACAGCCCTTGCATTTTAGTGAATATTCAAGCAGTGGATTGCGAGTGGATTACGAGCGAATTAACTGTCATTATTGTTCTTCCGGTTTGTTTCTGCTCACAACTAAAAATTGCCAAGAAAATGCCAGTCTTAAATCCAGTGTAAACACACACACACACACACACACACACACACACACACACACACACACACACAACACACACCACACACACACACAGCACACACAACACACACACACACACACACACACACACACACACACACACACACACAACACACATGGACAATCAAAACAGATAATATAGTGGTTACATAGACCCACTTTGTTACACGCATGATCAAGACAAAAACTAGCAATCAGTGGGAAAACGAAAGCTCACTGAAAGATAACTGCGATACAAAGTAGCATTCAGTAGGCAAAGTGGCGCTGCTAGAAAATACATGAAGTACAAAATACCATTCAATAGGCAAAATAGTGATGCTTTAAAATACATTTACTTTTTTTTAGAAAATAGCATACTGCTTGAAAGCACAGAGCTGGCTGAACAAATGATGAAATAAAAGTAGCATGTTATTAGAAAAATGTGAACATGGCTGAATGATTGTCGTTAAGTTGTCATACGACAACAGTGCATAGGCGTGCCTTGACAGACGTTTGGACTGTGAAGAAATCCCATAGCCATTCCTTACCAGACATGGAAACATGGCACAGGTGCTGCAACCAAATCAATCCTTCATGTTTTGTATCGAAGACTCCTTCCGTCTTCTTCTGGGATGTCCGTCCACCACTGTATCCTGGAGAATTATCCTGCGCAGATAGTCATAAACAGGTGCATGCCCATACCAGGCAAGCTCGTTGTACTAATAACTACAAGGACAGGTTCTCGTACGCAAAGAATCTGCGCCCCTAGAAACATTTATTCTCGAGCGCCGGATATTTCCCCTCCAGGTCCGCTGTATGTGTCCAGTTCTCGCGTTTATAGAGAACTATGGATATTCACTGTGACTTTAACAAGCCATGCAATAAGATGTGGCGCACTATAAAATTCTAGGAAAACAAACAACTGGACTTGGTGAGATTGCGGACCAAGTTGATGGTCAGCCACAATACCATCATCAAGACGAATGTCATTAGACACTGTTTGAAACTTCACTCACTAGGGGTCCATAACTAGCAGAGAGGGATCCAAACCAGAAATCCCCTCAAGGGCAGCAAAGACAACATCAGAAACCTTCAGACTGAAACTGTATGGAAATACAATACCATCTCCAGGACACACAACATCAGTCTCCTGCATGCATTGGTACGTTTGAGATTCCTGTAGTCATGCGAAACATAGATCCTCACAGCGGATCCGGAAAGAAGAATTTAAGCCACAAAACGAGGTGTTACCTCACAACACTAAACATTAGATGAACTGATCGTATCATCGATGAGCAAGTGCATCAAACCACCAAGCAGCTCATGGGACTACATGAAAATCTATTGACATCAGTAAAAAAAAAAAAAAAAAAAAAAAAAAAAACTACGCTGGTATGGTTGTATCTTGTACTAAGATTCAGGGAACCATTGAAGGAGCGAGACGGAGGGAGAACCAGAAAAAATGTGGACTGAGAACACTGCTGTATGGACAGGTAAAAACATTTGCTGAGACTTCGGCCTCAGCACACAACCAACACGCCCAGAGGAACCTGGCGAACTGTTCTCCAGTGTGGCGCCCCAGCGAGATTAGACATAGAGATGAGGGAGAAGAAGATGGAAGAGAATGAACTAGACAAGACATGTATTTTTTTGTGGGAAAAAATGTTGAGCTGTTTGAACGCACCTTCGGTAGCTGCAACGATATATACTGCACAAATCAGCGTTCGGCTAGTGCTTGCTTAACGGTATGCGAAGAAAACCTAACATTCAAGAAGGAAAAAAGAGAGCAGATCGAATAACATATATAATAAAAAGAAGCAATCACCAAGGAAATCACGAAGCTGAATGAACAATACAGACATTTACATATTAGTACTAGATAGGGAAAAAATAGCTTTGGCAGGACAATACATGTTCTAAAAGCTGCATTATGTGAGAAAAGCTAGAGTTAACTAAACGACACATGTTAGAAAAAATAGCATTTGACAGAAAGCATGAGGTAGAAAGAACTGAACGAAACATGTTGTGAAGAACAGCAGTAGCAGTCAGCAGGAAAAAAATACACCTGGTTGACTGAAATATGTGGCAAGATAAAGAGAAAAAAATGCAATAAATTAGAAAAAAAAAGTACAGATTACTAAACGAGTACATACAGTAAAAAGTAGCAGAGGATAATGGGAAAAAAGAGACAGGCAACTGAACGCGTCTCCAATGAAAACTTACCTGTTCACAGGAAAAAAAAATAACGTCACTGCAACATACAGAGACAGGCACACACGCTGCTGATTTGTTTGGCTCTTAACTCAGTGCCAAACGAATTCTGAACTAATGCCACGCAGCCTTAGAACCTGCATTTGCAGAGAACGAACTGGAGCAACAAACGTCAGGGAGTGAAAAATGAGCTAGACACAGATGGAAGCGACTGATGCACATGTCACGGCTGTAAATTAAAGCAGTAAGCCGCTGCAGCAGAAGAGAAAAGAGAGCAGTCACTGTACCTGGAAGCGAAGCCAGGTTATATTCAGACCACATTTCAACGCCCCACTGTAAGTGATATGAAAAGGGACGGGAATCGAAAGAATGCTACTTTTTACTGTATGTACTGCCCCCAAAAGGTTAAAGACGACTGCTACAAAACACTGGTTAGACCAGTACTGGAATATGTTGCTCAGTCTGGGATCCTTACAATCTAAAGGACATTGATAACCTCGAAAAGATTCAGAAGAGAGCAGCACGGTTCGTAACAGGGAACCATATCAGACAGAAAGGGAATACTAGGAAATTGGAGGAAATGAGGAAATTAGAATGGAAACCCGTAGAAGAGAGAAGAACTTTTATCAAACTTAATATCTTCTTCAAAGGCAGAGCTAAACTAATTGATATCCCAATGGAACAACTAGTACTGAATAAAAGTAGCACCAGGAGTGGCGGTCAATGTTATGCCATACCTGCATCAAATATTGACAGCCACTTACATTCATTTTATCCTAGTTCTGTACGGCTGTGGAACTCACTGCCGGGTGCCATCAAGATTGCCACAAATGCAGTCTCATTTAAAAATCAAATTGATACGACAGTCTTGAGATCTGCATATTGACGACTTTTCTATTTTAACTTCCCCAGATATTTTATGGTTACCTGGGCCTGAATCTGGCCATTGCTTTTAACTTTTTGAATATCGTGTGCGACCCCTTGTTGCCAAATTCTGCTCCGGGGGCCATCAGGCTGAGTCGCACTTTATCTTATTTTAATTTACTTTTTAACATGCGCGCTGGTGACCTACTCGTTTTCGAGTGAACCAGTCTTTTAGGAAGAAGAAGAAGTAATAACGATAATAATAGTGACAATAATGACAATAAAAATAACGATGATAATAGTAATATTATAATAATAATAATAATAACAATAATAATAGGAATAATCAAAATGATAATAACATAATGATGATGATGATGATAGTTACAATCACAATAATGACGATGATAAAGAAAATCGGAAATGAAATGAGGCAGGGAACAGTAAACGATAAACAGTAAACAAGTTGGGTATTTTTTGCTCCCATAAGAAAACCTAACACAGAGTAACTTGTATTCAAGACCGGCACAGCCTTTTAAACTTGAATAAAGTCAGACAAATACATAGACGAACAATCTAATAGTGGGGGAAAAAACAAGCGCAGGCCAACAACTGAACTATCTTCATAGTAATGACTTGGCAAAGATTTGGACTTAAGGAGGGGGGGGGGGGGGGGGGGGGGGGGGGGGGGGCGGAATTTAAAGATGGAGAAACTGGGAACATGAAATTAAGAAAATATGTTACAGATATGAAAACTCTTCACTAGCTGCATAAGGGAACCATCGCAATCCCTTTTGAAGGCAGATATATTTGTATTGCCTGCTCCGAGGCCTTTCGTCCGCTGGGTCGGACTCATCAGGGAGACACGGCTGGTTGTGTCTGCGCTCCTGGCGTCAAATAGAGACACACCACAGTCCATAATACTGTGGTGTTCTCACCACCAAAGGTGCAAAAAAGAATCCAATAGCACCCCCCAAAGCAGCCAGCGAAGAGTAGTAAACGAAACTAAACGAAAGTGTGGGGAGGAAAAAAGTTGCTGAAAAACTAGAGACATTACGCAAATAGTTTAAAATGTAAGGGACAATTGGATTCTTTTTTGCACCCTTGGTGGTGAGAACACCACAGTATTATGGACTGTGGTGTGTCTCTATTTGACGCCAGGAGCGCAGACACAACCAGCCGTGTCTCCCTGATGAGTCCGACCCAGCGGACGAAAGGCCTCGGAGCAGGCAATACAAATATATCTGCCTTCAAAAGGGATTGCGATGGTTCCCTTATGCAGCTAGTGAAGAGTTTTCATATCTGTAACATATTTTCTTAATTTCATGTTCCCAGTTTCCCATCTTTAAATTCCCGCCCCTCCCCCCCCCCCCCCCCCCCCCCCCCCCCCTCCTTAAGTCCAAATCTTTGCCAAGTCATTACTATGAAGATAGTTCAGTTGTTGGCCTGCGCTTGTTTTTTCCCCCACTATTAGATTGTTCGTCTATGTATTTGTCTGACTTTATTCAAGTTTAAAAGGCTGTGCCGTCTTGAATACAAGTTACTCTGTGTTAGGTTTTCTTATGGGAGCAAAAAATACCCAACTTGTTTACTGTTTATCGTTTACTGTTCCCTGCCTCATTTCATTTCCGATTTTGTTTTGATTAAATTGAGGTTATTTGTATTTGTTTCTGTCCGTCTGTGTGTTTGTCTTTTGATCTCCCTTGCATCTTTGGGTGGATCCTCAGGCGTAGGCTCAAAAATTGTCCCTTACATTTTAAACTATTTGCGTAATGTCTCTAGTTTTTCAGCAACTTTTTTCCTCCCCACACTTTCGTTTAGTTTCGTTTACTACTCTTCGCTGGCTGCTTTGGGGGGTGCTATTGGATTCTTTTTTGCACCCTTGGTGGTGAGAACACCACAGTATTATGGACTGTGGTGTGTCTCTATTTGACGCCAGGAGCGCAGACACAACCAGCCGTGTCTCCCTGATGAGTCCGACCCAGCGGACGAAAGGCCTCGGAGCAGGCAATACAAATATATCTGCCTTCAAAAGGGATTGCGATGGTTCCCTTATGCAGCTAGTGAAGAGTTTTCATATCTGTAACATATTTTCTTAATTTCATGTTCCCAGTTTCTCCATCTTTAAATTCCGCCCCTCCCCCCCCCCCCCCCCCCCCCCCTTCCTTAAGTCCAAATCTTTGCCAAGTCATTACTATGAAGATAGTTCAGTTGTTGGCCTGCGCTTGTTTTTTCCCCCACTATTAGATTGTTCGTCTATGTATTTGTCTGACTTTATTCAAGTTTAAAAGGCTGTGCCGGTCTTGAATACAAGTTACTCTGTGTTAGGTTTTCTTATGGGAGCAAAAAATACCCAACTTGTTTACTGATGATAAAGAAGATGATGATGATGATGATGGCAGTAATAGTGGTAATAGTAGTAGTAGCAGTAGTAGTCCTTACACACTAAGGGGGGTCGGGCCGTATTTAGGCCATGTATGACTCCCAAACGCCTTTTTGCCGTTAGAAATTGTTCCATGGGTAGGCGGGATTTGAACCTGCACCCTCTGAATGGGTGAGCATCTCAAGGCGTGCCCTGTTAGACGGGTCTGAATAAAGTTGGGAAATTTAAGCCGTAGGATATTCGTTGTTGTGACAACTCGACCAGACCCAACTGAAACACTTTTCAGCTGCTACTGCCATTGCCCTGAAGATTGTGGTCTTCTTACCAGAAACTGAAAATTGTTTCGTGAGATCACAGGATGATGAGCCCACGATCTCCTAGCTCTACCTCTATGGTAAGGACTATCATCTGGAAGCCAAATTCCCTCAGTATTTTGGCTAGCTTTGCAGATTTCTCTATTTTATATAGCAGCAGCAGTAGCAGCAGCAGCAGCAGCAGCAGCGGCAGTAGTAGCAGCAGCAGCAGCAGCAACAACAATAACAACAACATTTGATAATAATAATAATAATGATAATAATAATAATGATGATGACGACGACGACAACAAGGACGACGACAACAAGGACGACGACGACGACGACAACAACAACAACAACATTTAATAATGATAATAACAATGGTAATAGTAATAATAATAATAACAATAATAATGATAATGATAATGATAACAATCATGATGATATCTATTATAATTATAACAGCGCTTTATAAAATCTCAAAGCCTTTAACAGGTTAGTTGAACACACACACACA
>CM065714.1:92415046-92417546 GCA_033310375.1 Conus canariensis | reverse complement strand
ACTTGTTTCACACTTTCAGAAAACCTCAGAAAAAGATGCCAGACCTTACGATTGGAAGAAACCAGCTGGACCAGGCAATGCTTTTTCTCGGACAGAAAGAAAAGAATTTATCAGCAGGAAACTACAGACCAGTTAAACTAAAACGTTTATTTGTTTATTTTTTTATTATTATTATTATTATTATTTGCAATTCAAGGGTCTTATATGACAAAAGCTGTAGTTAACCATGTGACCAACAATGATTCATTTTCAGGGTGCCAGCACGGCTTAAGGTCTGGAAGGTCTTGTATAACACAACTGTTTCATGTTCTTAAAGGTATAACACGCATCTTGGTTGACCGAAAATCATTGACCCGTCTACATGGATTTTTGAAAGACTTTTGACCCTGTCCTACACAATAGCCGCCTTGCGAAGATCCAATCATAATTATGGAGTAACTGGCAACATTTGGCGAGGATATCTTGTTTCGTCTAGAGCAGAACACAGAGAGTAAGAACCGAGAAGGAACACACTTCAATAATTGAAGTTTGAAGCGCTTTCTTTCAAGCGAGTTTCCCGAGCCCCGTTCTCTTTACAATTTCTATAACGATCTACCAGATGTAGTCCTTGCAAAATCCTTGCACATGGCACAGAAATTCATAACCTGAGCAGCCATATCAATACGTTGTAGAAAGATAAAGATAGGTCAGTTGACTGTGCACACACGTTGGATCTATATTTCAATGTAGATTAGCGCACAAGTCGCAGAAGCAATCCCCGCAACGACTAAATTTTGCTACTTTCTGATAGAGAAACGAATATAGAGAGAAATGTACACAAAAAGACTTAGGAGTTGTTTTTGAACAGGTCTTGAAATTTGAACGACACATCCATTACGGCACTGCAAGGGTAAACAAAGTACCTGACTTCTATAAACAAAACGTTCTCGTAAAGGAACAATGACACTTTTTTTTTTAGATGTTTCAAGTTATCGGTGGGACCATATTTGAAATGCAGAACTGCAGTTTGGCATTTACCATATAAAAACAATATGTTACTGTCAACAAAGTCCAGAGAAGGACAACAAAGCTTGTGGGTAGTATGCCGAATAGAAAATATGCCAAAAAGCTGAAAACACAAGACTTTCCATCTTTAAAAGAAATTGGGAGATTAAAGGTGATTTGATGCAAACATTTAAAACGATTAAAGGCGTGGATACTTTAAGTACCAAAGCTGGTGAAAGAAACACGTCTTCTGACCTAGGAAGAAATGACACAGGCAAAATACCTATCAGTAAATAACGAACAAGTAGGGTAACACTTGCTCCCATGATAAAATGATTACATGCCCATCTCTCCGAAAGAATGCTGTTTAAGACACTAAATTGCCTGGCAGAAATGCCAGTACAGAGCTCGCGGAACAAAAATGGAGACATCCCTGAAGAATTGATGTTCCAAGCTTGTCCATATACCCTGTACCTGACGCAGGTACACAGCAACAATAATTAGAGAAATGAACGAGCACAAATTAACAGTTATACAGGACTAGCATAGCCTTTTACATCTTGAACAATATAGTCAAACAAACACACGGACAATAGTAACATATACAGGTAACCTCGAATAGACTGATATGAGAGGAAACCTTAAATGAGGCAGGGAATAGCGAACAGTAAAAAAACAAAAACAACACAAACAAGTAGGGTCACGGTTGCTCTCCATGATGAAACCATTACAGGCCATAACTCTAAACGAATCCTGCTGACGACACCAAATCGTCTAGTAGAAATGTCAACACAGAGCATTCGCTATGTCTCCTTGTTTGTTCTGTGTGCTCTGTGTTGACATTTTGCTGCTAGGCGAATTGGTGTCGTGAGCAACAATCGCTTGGAGTTAGGGACGTGTCATTGTCTCATCATGGAAGCTAGAGTTACCCTATATACCTGTTCGTTGTTCACTATTCACTATTCCCCATTTCATGCAAGATTTCCTTTCAGAATATTTATCAGTTATGCAAGAACAAGTATTAGAAATGTATAGAAAAGATTCGCACCGTACTGGATACTCTGCCTATGCATATTAAAAGCAAGAGGAAAAACAGGGGGGAAAAGTATCCCTATAAATATTGCATATGATATTCACGATTTTTTCTGTTGACGAATACTAAGCAAATGCAACACAACCTTCTTGGTTATAGTTGTTATCATCAACTTTACTGGAATATACGCACACACAAACACGCACGCACACAGACAGACAGACAGACACACACACACACACACACACACACACAACACACACACACACACACACACACACACACACACACACACAGAGCCCTGAGGTTTTACATAATCCAAAACAACTGAACTGGGCTGAGCACTTTGAGTGTGTGTGGGCAGGACACAGAGAGAGAGAGAGAGAGAGAGAGAGAGAGGGGGGGGGGGCTGTGTACGATTGCATCGTCCCTAATTCTGTTTACCGAGAAAACGAAGTAAAGAAAATACACATGCTGTTTCAA
>CM065714.1:92397546-92400046 GCA_033310375.1 Conus canariensis | reverse complement strand
CAAAGACAAGCGAACAAACGAAAAGTCGTTTAACACACAAGAATACACTCAAACTACAACACAATAATAAAATAACCCACTCCACGCCCGAACCACGCCATGCCATTTCAATCAAAAGTGTTCAATACCAGGTAGAAGACCGGGAAGGTAAATGTGGTAAGCCGAATAAGTTTAGTTAAGTGCAAACCTATTAGATAGCTTAATAAAATTTCCAACCATAGTAAGTATCTCTGTATTTGCGTCCACATCCGAGTCAAGGTTACCAGTCAGTAATGTTGAGATATCGTGTTTTGCTGTGTCGTGTAGAGTTTCTATTGTCAGAGCACGGGCCTGTTGATGGAGTGGACAATTAATCAAGAAGTGGGCTGCATCTTCAACTGCCGTGCCACAGTCACATGAAGGGTTGTTTCTAAGATGTCGTTTGAAAAGATCGTGGTTTAAGTCACTCGTTTCCAATCTCAACTGACACAAAATTATTTCTGACGTCCTATCAGATAAGTAGTAACATCTAGGCACGATACTATCGGTACTGCTGAGGAAACGCTTGAGAAAACTAAGAGAATTAGATACTTTAATATTGTCAGGGAGGTCATTCCAAAGAGCAGTAGATGAAGGAAAGAAGGAAGATTTGTACATATCTAGTCTACACTTTGGCATCTGCCTCTCCAGGGGGCGCCTGAGGTGATAAGGGTTTACAGAGGATATAAGATGGGGAAGTCGATTAGACAGATAAATCGGAACAATACCGTTGACAATTTTGTAGTACAGCATGATTTTATGACGTCGTCGTCTCTCTTTTAATGATGTAAAACCGGATTCCTTGTATAATTTTTGGTGGCTAGTCCCTCGGACTGAGCCGACTATAGTTCTAATCGCATCCAGATGCACATTTTCTAAATCTTCAGCTTGTTTGTTTGTACAATTATCCCACACGACATCCGAAAAATCGAAATGGGGCAAAATAAATGACTTATACATTATTTCGAGTGATTTCCGACTAAGACGGTATTTAAATGAGCGGAGGCAGGCAACAAGAACACGACATTTTGACAACATGGATTTGATGTGTCGATCCCATTTACAATTATTTTGAATGATAACTCCTAGGTGTTTGTGGAATTCAGTATCATGTAATGTCACGTTATTAAACCTCAGAGGTTCAATTTGTGGCACTGCATGGTTAGAAATTGTCAATAATTTAGTTTTAGACTGGTTAAATGTTATTTTCCATTTGAGAGCCCAAGTATTGATTTTTTCAAGATCTGAGTTTAAGATTTCTGTTCTAAGACGAGTATTTTCAAGACCTAAATATATACTGGTATCATCAGCAAATAGCTTTACCACAGATTCAATATCATGAACAATATCATTTATATAAATAAGGAATAACATTGGTCCAAGAATAGAACCTTGGGGGACGCCTGCCGATATCGGGAGATACGGTGATTTACTTCCCTTTAAAACTGCTGCCTGTGTACGATTTGTCAAATAGTCAGCAAACCAATCAAGCAACTGTCCTCTAACACCCAAGGCAGAAAGTTTATATAGTAATCCACGGTGCCATACCTTATCAAAGGCCTTAGATACGTCGAAAAAAATCACCTGTGGAGTAGTTCTTGAGTCTAGAAATTTGCAAAAATCATCATATATACACAAAAGTTGAAAAACAGTTGAGTCTCTTGGAATGAACCCCGACTGGGCATCTGATAAAAGATTATTGCCTAAAAGGTGTTTAAACACATGTTGCTGAACACATTTTTCTAAGATTTTACCGATACAGCTCAATAATGAAATAGGACGGTAGTTTTCGCATTTATGTTTATCTCCTTTTTTAAATATGGGGGTTACATGAGCCAGTTTCCATATTAAAGGAAATTTCCCTTCTGTTAATGAGCGATTAAACAGGTATGCTAATGGTTCACAAATGACGTCCGCAGCAGCAATTAAAATTCTATTGTGTACCAGGTCTGGTCCGACAGCTTTTCTACTGTCAAGACCTTTCAGTATTTCTAGAACAACGTCTTTGGTAATAACTAAATGACTAATCAAACCGCAATATTCATTTATCCTAGGTAAATCTTCATCATCGTCATCGACCGAACATTGCGCGGCAAAGTAATTATTAAGGGCAGTAGCCTTATCTTTTGGAGTGTAATAAATCACATCGTTATCTTCAATGGGAGCGATTTCGTCCTGAGGCATGCCTTTGTTACGAATGAATGTTTTAACTAGTTTCCACCAGTCCTTGGTTCCAAAGCAATTCGGAGAGGAGATTCTGTTGTCTAATTCTAATACATATTCTGCCTTCCTCAGTCTAATAATATGTGTAAGCTCATTTCGAGTACGACGAAAGAAAGCCCAAGCCCACTCAGAATTTAAAAATTTAGCCAATTTATGGATACTATTTTTTCTTTTGATTATTTTTTTTAATTTCAGTCGTAATCCATGGCGCATCGCGGTCATCTATTGTAACCTCTTTGACTGGCATACATAGTTTTGC
>CM065714.1:92387546-92392546 GCA_033310375.1 Conus canariensis | reverse complement strand
AGAAATGGAAATCATTTTCCACACAAAGAAAACTTTACTGCACAATAAAAATGAAACCTGGATTAAGAACACAAGCAGGAATTCAACTTTCGATGTCACAATGGGATCATACGATGGTGCCGAAACTTGCGAACTTGTCGGACTATTCATGTTATCCAATATTCAAAAAAAACTTGGAAAACAAACTGGACTGTACAGGGATGACGGCCTTGCCGCTCTGAATGACAACCCTAGAAATATTGAAAATAAGAAAAAAGAATTGTGTAAAATTTTCCACAACCAAAACTTAAAAATCACAATAGAAGCAAACAAAAAGATAGTGAACTATTTAGACATAACGTTAGACCTCAACCAACACACATATAAACCATACAAGAAACCAAATGACACGCCTGTTTATGTAAACATCAAAAGCAATCACCCACCCTCCATACTGAAAACAATACCCAAAAGCATAAATAAAAGACTATCCAATTTGTCATGTAATGAAACAGTATTCAACAACGCTACAGCTGAATACCAAGAGGCGTTACATACAAGTGGCTACAATTACAAATTAAGATACGATCCAGACAATGATACAAAAAGATGCAGAAAGAACAGGAAAAGGAATATCATATGGTACAATCCCCCATATGATGCAAGAGTTAAAACAAATGTAGGGAAAGAATTCTTTAAAATCTTGACATCATCTTTCCCAAAAGACCATAAATTATTCAAGATATTCAACAAAAACAACATCAAATTATCATATTCATGTATGCCGAACCTTAAAAATGCCATCGATTCAGCAAACAAAATGAAAAGCAGCACAGAAAAAAAGGAGGGTAACGAAAGGAAATCTTGTAACTGTACCAAAAAAGAACAGTGCCCCCTAAGCAACAAATGCCTTTATAACAACATTGTGTACCAAGCCACTGTAACATCAGAGAACGCAAAAGAAACATATGTAGGTATCACGGAAAACCAATTCAAAACTAGATATGCAAACCATAAACAATCATTCAACAAAGAAAGATACAAAAACCAAACAGAATTGAGTAAATACATTTGGAAACTTAAAGAAAAAGACATAGACTACAACATATCTTGGAAAATTTTAAAAAGAGCAGCATCATACAACAACATTTCAAAAAAATGCAATCTATGCCTAACAGAGAAATACATTATACTATGTAAACCACAGTTGGCAACTCTAAATGTTAGAACAGAAATGGTTAACAATTGCAGACACAGATGGAAGTTCCTATCAGCGAAAAAAACCAACACCTGAGAAACACATGTAGCACGGGAAAAAAACAACAGCAAACCAGCTAGCTATATATATACGTGGCACTGGCAACACAAGCTCATCACATCCTGACGACCGCACAGCGTGAAACAAATTTGTAGATGTATTTAGAAGCTTGATTTTAACTTGCTTTTAATATAACAAATGTCGCTCCCACTGTGGTTGAGCACTGTTTTTAAGATTGCGCTGATCCTCAGTACCATTCTCTATATATATATATATATATACATATATATATATACACACACTTACACATACATATATACACATACACACATACATATACATACACACACATATATATAACATACACACATACATACATATAAATACACATATATATACATACATATATACGCACACATATAAACATCCATACACACACACACATATGTATGTAAACAGGAAATAGGCCGGGCAATCACACCGAAACACATGAGTGTGTGCAGGATATCCATGTCTACCAGGACGAAAAAAAAAAAAAAAAAAAAAAAGCAATCAGCAAGACAAGATATAGCAGTTTTGTTTAGAAGAACAAATTAAACGGTCCTTGAATTCTGAAATAAATTGTGCTTTTTACCGACTCCTTGTGACAACCAAACTATGCCAAAAGCATTCTCTGTCAATATTTTATTAACATAGGAAACCCAGTTGAATTTTCCACTTTCATGTTGCAGCATGAGCATTTCATACGCCGGACGGCAGAGTCTGTTTACTGGTAGGCTTGCTAGTTTCAACCAGTATTTAATACATCTAACATGAGTGGTAATAAAGAGAGGGTACCGTCCACTTTCGCCGTAAACCATTTTATTTGATGCGTGGAAGGGTACGTGGATGATACGCTTTATCGCATAGGTATGAACTTTTTCCATTTCAATATCATCCAGTATGCCCCAAACTTCTGATGCATATATCAAAACAGGCTGTATCTGTGCATCGAATAATTTCCAAAATAGATTTACGTCATTGGAGTTCAATTTGGTCATAGTTCTCAAAATATCCATGACACCTCTCTTTCCTTTTCTGCACATCTCAAACCAGCACTTTCTCAAGCTTAATTTTGTTGTGAAGAACATCCCAAGATATTTATAGCTACTTGTCACTTAAATTTCTTCTCCACCATAAAACCATCTTTCATATTTTGACAAGTAACCGCCATTTCTAAAAACCATTACATTAGTTTTGTTTATATTCACTGTTAATTTCAACCTATCTGATTCCCTTTTCAGAGTGTCTAATTGATTCTGCAAACCAACAGGCGTATCTGCAAGGAGAATAATATCATCAGCGAAAAGCATTAGAAATAAGTCAACAGCCCCAGGTAACATTTGTATTCCATGTCCCCCCCCCCCCCCCCCCCCCCCCAATATCTCTACGCTAATTCATTTATGAAGAATGTAAACAACAGTGGGCTAAGCAGACACACTTGTTTCACTCCCAGGGGGCAGCTGAAATAATCGGTATAAGCTCCTTTCTCTCGGACACATGCAAGAACAGTCTCACACATTCCATGAACAGCTGTATACAACTTCCCATTTACACCATTTTTCATCAGAATATACCATAGAGCATTTCTGTTGACTGAATCGAAAGCTTTCTGGAAATCAATAGATGCAACATACAATTTAGATTTTGTTATCAAATATTTTTGTATTAAAGCGTACAGAGTAAATATATGGTTTACTGTACTATATTTGGATCGAAATCCAGCCTGCTCTTCTGTTATTTTCTCCTCTCTCTCTGCCCATATTTTTTTTTAATCTTTTGTTGTGTACATGCGTATACATTTTACTAATAACATTTGTCAATGCAACGCCTCGATAGTTATCAAGATTGTTACTATCACCTTTCCCTTTCTTATGAAGAGGGACTACTATGGATTTGGACCATGATTCTGGAAAGATTCCCTTATCAAACACTGAGTTAAAAAGATTAACCAAGAAATCAACTACAACAAAGTTAGCACATTTGAACATTTCTCCCACTACTTTGTCTGGTCCAGCACTTTTTCCACATTTGATGTGTTTTATATTGTTCAAGACCTCATTTCTTGTTATCTGATCATTAAACAGTGGTTCATCAGTATTTTGAATACTTTGTTCTTCACTATATCTATACTAAAATCTTCAAAATTGTGATTAAATCCATTAAATACACTATAGAAATGTTCATACCATTGTTGCGAGCTGATTTCATTGTAAATTACTGATTTTCCGCTAATCGATCGAATAGTGGACCAGAACAATTTAGGGTCGTGAACGTTTGCTTTTAACGTATTAATTCGTTTTTCATTAGTCTTTTCTTTTCTCTTTTTTCAGTGAACTATAGTCATTCCTTTCCCTAACGTTGGTTGCTTTATGTTCTTTCTTCAATTCTTTGGGTTTGGTTCTTTGATATGAGAGAGAGAGAGAGAGAGAGAGAGAGAGAGAGAGAGAGAGAGAGAGAGGCAGGCAGACAGACAGGCAGAGAGAAATAGAGAGAGAAGTTGGAACTCTGTGTGTGTGTGTGTGTGTGTGTGTGTGTGTGTGTGTGTGTGTGTGTGTGTGTGTGTGTGTGAGAGAGAGAGAGAGAGAGAGAGAGAGAGAGAGAGAGAGAGAGAGCATACACCGTCTGGAATCAAGATGTCAAGAGGTCACACAAGTACGAGTCAGCAACAGAAATAGCAGAAAAATCAGGATTTTTCAGGTGCAGTGTGTTGAATCAATTGAGTCGCTCCTGGAAAAACCAGTTTTCTCTCTCTCTCTCTCTCTCTCTCTCTCTCTCTCTCTCTCTCTCTCTCTGTGCAAAACACATCCTATGTCATGACCCCGTCACTTTGATGTCCAATTAATAATATTCATCCACGCATAAGTTCACCTATAGCACACATAAGCTATCGGACACACATCACACACATGCTCGCAAATGAACAAAGGAATATACATGCCTGCACAGTAGAGAGAGAGAGAGAGAGAGAGAGAGAGAGAGAGAAGAGAGAGAAGAGAGAGAGAGAGAGAGAATTGGTTTTTCCAGGAGCGACTCAATTGATTCAAGAGAGAGAGATTATTTCAAGTTTAACGTCACCGTAACTGGAATGTACAGTGTGAACGACAAGATCAGTTTAGATGCTGTTGATCCTAAAGCTCCTTAAGACCAGAGGGACGAAGGGGAGCGGGGGTGGTGGCGGGAAGAGGGGGGGGGGGGGGGGGGGGGGGGGGGGGGGGGGGGTGGAGGGAGGGGGGTCACCACTGCTTTGAATGCTACACCAGTTGTCTCCACCTCTGATGTCGTGGGAAAATGCGTGGCACAGCTCTCCCCACTCCGCTCAGCAATGTTGTCTGCACAACTCTCTCTCTCTCTGTCGGCCCTGCCTCCTCTTCCTCTGCACGCTTCCTTGCAGGATGGTCTCTGAGTGTGAAAAGAACGTGCTTTTTGCTGTTTGAGTTGATTTCGTTTGCAGCCGATGAACAGAGTCACATACCAACAGAATTTCTTTTTTTTTTTTTTTAATCTGAGGCCTGCAGTGTTGACGTGTACTTCTACACTGACATAAATTCTGACTCACATTCAAGCTTCCGTTGCTCAAAATGTAATCCTAGAGCTTAAATGGAGTCTTTCTCACAAGAGAGAGAGAGAGAGAGAGAGAGAGAGAGAGAGAGAGAGAGAGAGAGAGAGAGAGAATGTACAGCTGATTTTTTTACACTGATTGCCAGTCCCCGGTCCGCACATT
>CM065714.1:92367546-92372546 GCA_033310375.1 Conus canariensis | reverse complement strand
AGTAGATACAGGACAGCGCTGCACAATCAATTTTCCTAATTGATTATGTTTTCATCTAAATAGTATTTACTTTAAAAGTCGACAGTCTGGGACTGGATTATTTGAAAAGACCTCTCTTTGTTTAAAAAAAAACCCCTAAACTAACGTGTTATATATAAATATATATTAATAATTTCTATCCAGACTCATACCATGTATGCTGTTTATTATTTCTATCAAACCCATACCATATAGTACTAGTCATAATTAGTGATGGGTTCCCGTATACTATCACTGTAGTGTTTGGTGTTGGACCTTCTGTTTGTTTGTTAGCTTGTTTGCTTTAAGTGTTGTTGTTGTTATTGTTGTTGTTGTTGGTGGTGGTGGTGGTGGTGGTGGTGTGTGTGTGTGTGTGTGTGTGTGTGTGTGTGTGTGTGTGTGTGTGTGTGTTTCTAATCTAGTCACCTAAAGTAACTCCCTCCCAAACTCACCCCTCCTTCATTTCCTACTCACCCCTACCCCTTTCCCGCCGCATCCTTGCCCCCCCATCCCCCTAGTTTCTATTTTTTTTCCCCACAAAAAAGAAGAAAAAAAAAAAAAAGGATCCTGCATGGCGTCTCCAAGCTCAGTGCAGTTATTAAATGAAAAGGAATTTGGTTGTCTGAATGATCTCAAAGTTTCACAACTTAAAAGAATCTTAGTTGAAAATAATCTTCCTAAACATGGCAAGAAAAAGCATCTTATTAATAGAATAAAATCTAAGCTTGGTGAGGGAAAAAACAGTTGTCCTGAAGAAGAATGTGCTGTTGATACCTCTTTAAAAACAGCAAAATCGTCACAATCTTGCTCTGTTTTATCGCCAGATGTATCATGCGCAAATTCGTCCACATCATCATCCCCTATCCCAGCAACTGTTGATGTGAACACATCTTCCACAAATCCCAACTTTTCTCCAAAGAAATCATTTTCTTTTCGCTTTCCAGTACTTCTGGAAGATACGAAGAAAGGATCTGCCACACTGAGTGGTCTGGGCATTTTGAGCAAAAAGCTTTGGGTCAACTCCATTGGACCCAAAGCCGGTCAGAAACAGCTCTCCTCAGGCAGGTGGTTGATCGGTTGTACTTCCGCCGATCAACAAAATCGACTACAAAAAACAACCAATTTGTCAGGAATTTTAATAAAATGTTCTGTACCTGAGGTTTTCACCGAAGGTGTGGTAAAGCCAATTCCTCTTGACATCAGTCTTTCTGACATTAAGAAAGAACTGAGTCATGTTTCTTCTGTTAAAAGACTTCCCAATAAAGATGGAAGTGAATCAAGAGCCATAAAAATCACTTTCTCTACATCAACACTGCCAAAAGAAATATGTATTGGGTTCCAGTGTTTCTCTGTTGATCCTTTTGTACCACCTGTCTATCGTTGTACTAGGTGCAACAGACTGGGGCACACAAAGTCTGCGTGTCGGGCTAAGCCGACTTGTGGAAGATGTGGTCACAATGACCATGTCTTGGAATCGTGTACCAGGGCCAAACATTGTATAAACTGTTCTGGAGATCATTCAGCCTCTTACCTTGGATGCCCGGAATATAAATTACGTGTTTTGGCCGGTAAGCTAAAGTCTTCCAACCACATGCCATATTCTGAGGCTCTCAGACAAATCACAGTTCAAAAGAGCAAAGGCGAGGTAAAGGTGCAGGAATTAAAAGAAGACCCCAGGGTGCCGGGAAACGATAATTCAATTAAAGCTAATCACCACATCAAGTCTTATTCCTCGGTTCTGAGTCAAGGAATGATGAAGGCTAATCAACAAAACCCGCTGCCCACTTCTTTGGATTCTAGCCCCCCTTCAATCTGGGGCACACGTATTTTACCAACTCATACTAATAGTTCAAATCAAACTAGTATTGCTGTCACAAATCAGACAAGTATAGGACAGACATCAAAAATTTCGAAAACATCTGTGCCAACTTCTCTTAAAGAAAAGTCTGACTCTTCAAGTTCGTTCAAAAAACAATCTGTAAATTTTGATCTTGAAAAGATTTTAATGTATCTTGAAAATCTCTCAGTGAAATGTCTGACCATCCTAACAAAAATTTCTGATGTCATGACTTCGTCAATCATTGAATTGAAAACAATTCTGTCCAATGCCTGTCTGAACTCCAAATGAACGTACAAAGAGAAGTTCTGTCAAACGTTATCCGTTTTTGGTGTTCTCTGTTGCTGGTATTCTCAGTTATAGTCCTTTTCCTTACGAATAACATGATGTGTATGAGGCCTGAACAAGTCAAACCTACTGGTATTTGCTCGTTTCTACAATTGAACTGTAGAAGTAAGTGCAATTTTGTATATTTGGAAAATTTTTTGCAGAAGCGTTCTTTTGACGTAGTTGTGCTTCAGTCATTGAATTGCCACAAAAATGACTTACCCAAGTTAAACGGATTCTTCTACCCACCTGTTATAGATGAGGTAAAAGCCAACGTTAAAATAAAAGTTGCTACATATGTAGCTTGCAATCTTATGTATCAACCATGCAAAACACCGTGTTCTTCAATAGATAAACGTTTATATTCTTGCTGTATAGAAATTAAGGTTGATGGTAAATATTTCAACATTTTGAACTGTTATTATCCCGATGGAGTGTCTAAAGGTGAAGCTGACTGGATAATGGATTTAGACTGCTCTAGACAATGGGTTATTCTTGGCGATTTTAATTCCCACCACGCTTTGTGGTCCGAAAATCCCAATAATATTGTTAACAACAACGAATACCTTGCCAGTACAATAATCAACGCCAACTTAACCATTTTAAATGACGGCTCTATAACAAGAATTGCTGATCGATCAGATCAGCGTTGCTCATCGATAGATTTGTCTTTAGTTTCCCCAGACATAAACCCTTTGTGTACTTGGCAGGTTCATCAAATACCGTTAGGCAGTGATCATCTCCCTATTGAAATCCAACTTCTAGTGAGCCCTGAAAAAACAATCTACAATTCTGAATGCACTAAATATAATGAAGATAAGGCTAATTGGGCGCTTTTCAATCACATTTTGACAGCAGGTTCGTCTTTTCTAAATTTCAATCAAAATACAGTGTTAGAGAAAGGTTTGGAAAATTGTTATTTTGAATTAAGAAAACTTATACTTAAGGCTGCAGATTCTGCAATCCCAAAAGTCAAATTAAAGAATCATCCAAAGAAAGCGTCAAACCCTTGGTGGAATATTGCGTGTGAAGTCGCCGTGGGTGCGAAAACTAAGGCCTTCAAAAGCTGGATGATAAGCCGTCATACGCAGCCTAAAAGTAGAGTGGAACAGTTACACGCTGAATACAAAAAAGCTAACACCAATAGTAACAAAGTTGTTGCTTTTGCAAAGCAGCAATATTACAAAAACTTAGTCATCAACTGTTCCAAACACCCAAACGATAGCGCTTTACTTTGGAAAGAAATTAGAAAATCTAAAGGTTCTTTTCATCTCCCAGATCCTGTTTTGATTGAAAACGATAAAATCTATAAAACAAACGAGGAGAAAGTTGAATTATTTGCTGACACTTTCGCAGCAATGAGTCAGACTGAACATCTGCCTAAAGAAGAGCAAGAACGAAGAACTATTGAAAACGAAGGGAGAAACATTGAATCACATGACAATGACAACACGTTATATATTAATAAAAATCTAACAATGGAGGAGCTTCTGTACTCACTTCGCCGTCTAAAATCTGGTAAAATTGCGACAGGATTTGATCCCATTTCTTACAACATGATAAAGCATTTTCCACAATGCTTTTTGAAAAAATTATTAGAGTTCTTCCAATTATGCTGGAATTCTGGAAAGCTGCCAATGGCTTGGAAGAAAGCAACAGTTGTACCTATCCATAAACAAGGAAAATCAAAAAGAAAATCTTCTAATTTTCGACCCATTTCTTTGACTCCTCACATTGGAAAACTTTTTGAGAGGATAATGAAATTCAGATTAGAACATTTCCTTGAAAAGAATGGGATTTTGCCAATATTTCAAGCTGGTTTCAGAAAAGGGAGGGGTGTCACTGATCATGTTAGTCTTTTAGCTTCACACGTCAAAAAAGCCTTGGCTAAGCGACACTCTACTTTAGCCACGTTTTTTGATATTCATAGCGCGTACGATTCTGTTTGGCATTTTAAATTATTGTCCAAGGCTCATGAAATTGGGATTAAAGGTCGTTTCCACATGTTTTTACAATCATTTTTATCTGGAAGAACGCTACAAGTAAAACTAAATGGTGTGCTGTCAAGTACAAGATATGTTAACATGGGTGTCCCTCAAGGAAGTGTCATTTCTCCAATCCTCTTCTCATTGATGCTTTATGATCTTAATCAGATTGACACGAAAGGGGCAACTTTAGCTGCTTATGCAGATGATATTGCAATGTGGAAAAATGTAAATTGTAATTTTACAAAAAACAAAATCAAGCGTAATAAAATTGTTGAACAGTTTCAATTTGCGGTCAGTAAACTTGTTAATTATTTGAATTCAAACGGTTTTAACTTATCAACGGACAAATCGGTTTTTATTATATTTACAAAGAAAAATATCGATTTTGAAGGTAGGGACGCTGTAAAAGTACAAATAGGTGATTCTTTCATTTTCCCAAGTAAGCAAGTAAAATTTCTAGGCGTTATTTTTCACTATAAATTATTTTGGTGTAAACATATAAATCATCTCGTGGAAAAGGCAAGAAAGAAAATTGCCTTACTGCGAGTCCTAACTGGAATCCCTCTAATAAATTATGGATCTAATCTTATCCATGTCGCCTTAGGGACAGTTCGTTCGATTGTAAGTTATGGTCAAGAAGTATTTTTCACTGCACCAAAGACAGATTTACATAAGTTAACTAGTATTGATTCCTTAGCACTTAAAATTGCTTTGGGGCTTCCAAGATGGGCATCAATTGATATGACTTACAGAGAGGCAGGAGTTTTGCCTTTAAATGAACATAGGATGCTCTGTGCTTGTAGCTACTCAGCACGAGCAAGAACAGTCCC
>CM065714.1:92345046-92355046 GCA_033310375.1 Conus canariensis | reverse complement strand
CTCTCTCTCCTCTCTCTCTCTCTCTCTCTCTCTTGCCTTCTCCGTCTGTCTATATCATATCATAAAATTTTCAACTGAAGGGGATTCTTTTATGATTCTTAAGATATTTTGCACTTTCTCTCCGTCGGTGTTTCTTCCCACTCTCAACACAGCCCCACATGCCCCCCTCCCATTCCCATCCACCATACCCACTACCCGCGGGCCTTCTCTGTCTCTCTTCGGACATAGACATGAGCAGGGCAGATGGGGGACAGAAGATAGAAAAGGTCAGGACGGAGAAACGACAGAGCGGTGGAGAAAACAGACGCGATACAGAGAGAACGGGAAGGGGGTAGCTGAGAGAGAGAGAGAGAGAGAGAGAGAGGAGAGAGAGAGAGAGAGAGAGAGAGAGAGAGAGATCTACAGAGACGGGAACGAGACAGAGAGACAGATTCTGAGAAACAGACACAGACGGACACAAGAGACTGAGAGCGAGACAAAGGCGAGCATCTTATGAGTCAGGAAGAGGCAGAGATGGGAAGAGACTGGAGACTAAGTTAGAGGAAGGCGTGTACCCAGAAATGAGAAAGACCAGGAAGAACGAGAGACGGAGGAGAAAATACTGACAAAAACAAGGACAAATTGGGACTTATGACAAATCGGGCTGTCACACAAGTCAGAGAATATCTTCAAGAAACGGACGTGAGATCTGACGGAAAATACCTGCGGTTATCAGAAGAACATAACCGAAGGAAAGGATAAGGAGAGGGGAGGTTAGGGTCAAGAAGAAAAACCTCACCTGTTTGTTTTTTTTTAACGATTTTTCTCATGGAAAGATTTACGCCTAACCCATCCTCGCTCATCTTACTTCACATACGCCCCATACACCCTCTCCACCCACGTTCCTCTGTCTGTAACTTACTCTTGGAAAAGATAGAGGCATGCGGAAAAAACAACAACAACTTCGTTGCTTTAAACATTGAAATGCGGAATGGAAAAGGATAGTTCAGCTTTCCCCTTGCAGGGTGGAAGAACGCTCTTCTCTGACCTGAACGCTAGTCCCTTTTCATTGGTCTTTCAGACCGTGATCTAAAATTCCTGTCTCTGATTGGTCGCTTTCATGGAGAAAAGGGCTAACTTAGCACTCGCTCCGTCAGCTGACCCACTGAGTTTAAAAAAATAGCTTGACCGAGGCATGCCTCTTTGCTGATGATTGTCCCCTGTATTGAGAAATCGACACTGTATGACCACCTTTCTTTAAAGCAATCCTTCAAATAACATAAAACATGGTCGCTCATTTGCGGGATGAAGAATATTGCCACCAGGTGCGGAGTATCCTGAGTATTAAGAGGTAATCAAACTTCCATTACGCAATAGCATCGTCTTGAAGCAAGTGTCTGACAATCCCTGCCTGGGGATCCTCTTTTCTTATAACCGAAGATGGGGTGTTCACATTGCCAAGAGTGCAAAAAAAAAAAAAAAAAAATTTCAACACCAGGCTTTTTGTTTGTTTGTTTTGCAAATGACCCTCCGCCACTGAAAATACAAGATGGGGTGATCACATTGCCAAGAGTGCTCAAAAAAATTTCAACACCAGGCTTTCTGTTTGTTTGTTTGTTTGTTTTGCGAATGAACCTCCGCCGCTGAAAATACAGTATGTACCTTGGACTTGTTGGCTCCGTTCTGGAGTGTGGAGCTGTCCGTTGGATACCCCCCCCCCCCCCACCCCCACCCCTCTCCAGCAACCACACGAGAGGGACATCGATGTATTGGAAGGAGTGCAGAGTAGAGCAGCAGCACGTTTCATCTCTGGTGACTACAAATAACTCATTCCAGGAAGTATGCAAAAACGCCTGAGGAAACTGAACCTTCCTGCCCTTCAGGAACCGTGAAGAGACCTACGACTGCTTCTTCGTTTTAAGCTGGTCGAGCGGCTGGTGCCGACTATGCCTCTTGAGAAATGAATTTCCATAACCCTGGTAGACTGAGTCGTTCTCGGAAAGACAGGAACTTCATTTCAAGGAACGTGATCAACACCGACATTCACAACAAACACAGAAGTATTATCATCAAACCCTGTTTAAACGATTAGTATAGACATTTCTCTTTTTATCGTACTGCTGTTAAAGGGAACCACCATGGTAACAGTGTGGTCCATGCAAAAATGTTACTGTATTTCGGACTGTTCTCAAGACAGCAGACCCACCAGCATGCTCTGTCACGTTACACGTATGTCAGGTAACTGGATTCTGTGACGTCAGCTTACGGATCCTGATAACGATACAGCTCGAGGAGGATGAGGGGGGGGGGGGGGGGGGGGTGAAGAGGAACGGGAAGAAGGGAAGGGGACGGCTGGACTCATAAAATGAGATTATGGTGAAATTCTATAGGTGTTCTGTCGCCTAATGTCTATGATGAAGAGACGTCTACCGTATCGAACTGAATACCACGGGAATATGTCGTCGCGATACCTGTTAATCGCTGATATTTATACACCGTGAAAGCGAAACTAAGATAGCGCTGTTGCAATCAAAGGAAACGGCAACAGCTAAAACAGCTAAATCACCCAAAAAGTGAATGGACAAGAAGGGAGAAATGAGAGGAACGAGCTGGATGCAAACGTATTCTCATTTAAGGAAGAAAATACCTAGTAGACATGATGGAAAACGGGAGAGAAACACACACACACACACACACACACACACACACACACACACACACACACACACACACACAAACTTCTTTCCCTAAACCTTTTGTGACTAGAACTTCTTGTCCCAGGAGACTGTAACCCCCCCCCCCCCCTCACCTTTCCCCTCCCCTCCATCAGCGCTATTTGCTTTAGAGAGCTGTACACAGTCCAATAACCCAACACGTTCCTCTCCATTTTTTTTTCCAACGTTGTGCACATTCTGTTCTGAGCCTCCCGCGTAACAGCAATTGTCGACCAAGACAGCTGGACATTAATGTATTTCCTAGTGCATGAATACTGGCATCATATGAGCGTTCCTTTTTCTTTCCACTGTTTATTCAAAATCTTTGACTTCATATCTTCATCCGTTCTTACCGTTGACACGAAGTCTTTAATTCAGACTCCCATGGCAGTATATGATCATCCATTCTTATTGTTCACACACTGTCTTTTGTTCGGACTCTTTTCTTACTGTTGCCTCCAGGTCTTATACACAGATTCTCTTGGTTTATAAATGTCCTTTCTCACTTTTGACCGGCAGACATTTGTTGTGCTAACGTACAGTTCTTTTGCATCCTCTGATCGTCCTTTTTTTTTTTTTTTTACTGTAGGCAGCAAAGTATTTCGTTCACACCCTTGGCATTATAATGATCGTCCATTTTGTCTGTTGACAGCAATGCTTTTAATTTAGAATCCATGGTCATCATATGATCGTCCGAATTTTCTGTCGAAAGCATACGACCATCCACTCTACGTGGTGACGGCACCTGAACTCTTTTTATTCAGAGTTCCTTGTCGTCATGTGACCGTCCGTTCTAACTGTTGACAACAAGTCAATTCTTCACAGTTTCTCTTCATTGTGTGACCGACCGTTCTTTACTGTTGACATGGAGTCTGTGAGTCCCTTGCCATTATATGATCGCAGTTTCTTACCATTTATTATTCCGTTTACTTTGTTTTTGTTGTTTTGTTGTTGTGACTGTTGACAAAACGTTTTTTATTTAGTGTCCCTTGGCATCTTATGATCGTTATTTACTGCTGGGAAAATCTTGGGTTAGGAATTCATTAAAATGATATCATCGACCCTTCTTGCTCACCATTCTCTGGTATCGTACAAACATTCCTTAACGTTTCCATTAATCTTTTCTTTTTCAATTCAAGGGGCACAACTATCTCCTACCGAGAGTTATTGAAATATTGAAATGATACGATCTTCCTCTCTTACTATTGACAGCCGAGTCACGTGGTCAGGTGACTCTTGGCATTATTCGTCTCTAATGTCTGGCAGATATTTTTTGAGACAGGATTATCGAATGATGATATCAATTTATTAAGCTAATGTCCTGTCCTCGGGTTTTTTTTTTTTTAAAGTGTCTGTATTCATACGCACACATAAAAATCTTCATGTATGCAGATATTCACACCTAAAAGTATCTATATTCATATACACAGCTAAAAACTACATATACGCATACATTCACACCGATAAAAACACGCACTTACATACAGAAGATGCATCATGCTGATAAGATACCCAGCAAAGAGTGTGCGATGAAAAAAGTTATCTTAACTGCCACTTTATGGTCGGTGCCGGAGCTGGTGCCGAAGGAAAAACATAAGATAAAGTCAGAGAGAGAGAGAGAGAGAGAGAGAGAGAGAGAGGAAGGAAAAGAAATGGAGGGAGGGAGGGAGGAAGGGAAACAGAGAGAGAGATGGAAAGAGAGGGGGAAGGAAGAAACAGACAGACGCGCGCGCGCGCACACACGCACGCACACACCACACACACACACACACACACACACACACACACACACACACACACACACACACACACATCCATCCATCCATCTTGATTCATCCGGGGGAAAAATCTGCCTACACAGGTGATTTTTTTTAGATCAAAATTGCCACCAGACAGACAATAAACACAGAGAACGGTTTGAGGTTTGTCGTGATAAAACCAGACTGATAATAAGGAACTCATAAACAATTTGCTGCCTGTTACAGATGACCTGCTGACCCTGCCCTTCCACCCTGAACGCCCCTCGTCATCTCAACAGCAGCAGGATCCAGAAACCCCATAATTCCCAACAGGAAAAACATAACCCACTTCATCCACATTGCATCAAAAAAAAAGTAAAAAAAAAACAAAAACAAAACAAGAGTCAGAACACCAGCCATGACTTCGTGGAGTGTCGTCCAGTCCCAGCTGGACACGGCCATGGCCCATGTGTTCGCCTGCCAAGCGGACATCTGCAAAGCCCTGCAGCAAATCCACACGCTCCTGATACAAGCGGAGACCACCTGCATGATGCCGGCGACGTCCAAGCCGCACCTGGATCTCAGCCTGCAGCACGTGGAGGCGGCCTTCAAGCAGATGGGCGCCGCCCAGAAGCTGCTGCAGTCGCCCGAGATGCCCATGACCTCCGCCATGATGGAGCTAATGATCTCGGCTATGCCGCTCAACACCGTGGTGGACGCGCTCAAGCCGACCACCATGTACCTAAAGGAAGTGGAGAAGGGGGTGACGGGGACGCCGGGCGGGAGTCAGAACGAGGCGTGGGTTAGTCAGCTGCACGCGTGTTTGAAGTTTGCCCTGACGCTCTTGAGCACGGCCAACGTGTGCCTGAACGCGGGCGTGGCGCAGATGGATGCTCCACTGAGGCTGCTGATGAACTGGACGTACTAGTGGTACGGACAGTATGCCGTTCCGCCGACTCATGTGATTGCCTGTGACTGTATTCAAACCCATAGAGCATATGAGAGCGCGTGTGATTCAGCAGGACGCACGAGTGTGTATGAAAACTTGGGGGAACCGTACAGAAAGATATTTACTAGAGACATATTTGCTGCCACCATCCTACCCACCAAGTTCAAGCTTCGCCCCACCCCCTAGTCACCAACTTACACCCCTCTGTACAGCGAGAGAGAGAGAAAGAGAGAGAGAGAGAGAGAGAGGAGAGAGAGAGAGAGAGACAGACAGACAGACAGACAGACAGACAGACAGACAGAGACAGAGACAGGTCCAACCCAATATGTTCAGTAAGAGTTTAAAGACCAACAGGTAAGTGTGCAGCGAAGCAGGATACAATAACGTCACCACTGAACGGGGCGACGCTACAAAGGGACTCGACATTGTGCAATACGGGACTGACAAGAGTAAAGACAATTTCACGCGGAAAGTAACCAATACAATCGACATCCACGTGGGATACATTTTCATTACAGCTGAAGGGCGCTAATCACCGGGTTGTGCGTAGCTACAGGTGTATGCAGCCAGGAGACAGCGGTCATCACCATGATGCACTTTGCGGACTCACGTGTTAATGCCCGCGTCGGGCGAGGCAGAGGAGCGACGGGGTGATAGGGTGACAGCACATAGCATTTCTTTGCACGGTGTATGGATATGTTCCAGCAGACCTTTAGTCACGAATATGCTTAATTTTGTGTTAAAGAATACAGAAGGTGCAAGAATGTAAAGCAGCCAGTTATGCAAGAGAGAACCATTTACTAGCAAGCGCAAAACTGTCACAAAACACCGTTGAACGGCTGCATGTAAATTCACACAGAATGAAAGCGCTTGTCCGTGAGTTAATTTGGGGAAACGTCTAGAAATTTATCTACCGTAAATACATGATTATTTGCTGCCCCTTCCATCCCCACCCCAATCCCACCCCACCCTTTATCCTCCCCCCCCCCTCACATCCTTATGGACAAAAGTCATATGTCTGTCCATACTCTGCACGGGGATGAGGGGGTGGGGGTGGGGGGGGGGGAGGGTTGCATTCAGAGATGTATCCACTGTTGTTCATCCACGTCGATCAAATGACACACGTTTGTACATACTGTTGGGAATGCATCCGAGAAAACCTTTACTTTAAATAATCGCTTATTAATCTACTCAGGGCAAAAGCCGGGTGTCTCCACATATTCTGGGAATGCATCTATGCACGAATGTCCCATCGAACAGCGCGTGTAATTCCACACTGAGCAAAAACCAAACGTCTGCACAAGCAGGGGTTATGCGTTTAACTGCGAGTATTTCATCAATAAACACATGTTAATAATCCATCCTGGACACAATCCAGCTATCTGCAGATATTGAGACAATGAAGTCCAACACAAGTGTTCCATCAGTGAGAGCATCTTCATTCACCTTGAATCACAGCCGTCTGTCTTTACATAGTGTGGAAATGCGTTCAGATACTGACGCGTGTTTTACCGGCGGGAGTAAGTTAGTTCGTGCATGTTAAAAGCCGCATGTCTGTACATTGCGGGAATGAGTTCAAACGAGTGGCTTCCCCATTAACATGTTCATCCATACAGGACAAGATCCATGTATCTGCACGATTCCCCCTATCAATAATCACATGTCGATCCATAGAGGATGAAACTGTATGTCTGTATGTATTGTACAATATGCTCGGAGAAATCCTCATCAACAACACATTTTAAAACATGCAGGATCAGGCGCTCACGCGTTTAAAAACTCTCTCTCTCGTGGAAATGACTTGAAATGATGATGATTTGCATGTAGTTCCACTAAATTCAGGTCTTTTTGGCAGAGAGGGAAGACACGGTCAGACAAGGTCGCCATCTTTAGATGATCTTTGAAAAGTCCTGTGATACCCTGATTTGCAGCTTTGGCCCGGACAATATTCGTCAGTAAGGTGTTTGCTACATCCAGTTCAGTGGTGGGAGGTAATCTCAGATTTTTTTTTTATGAAGTAAATTTTGCCAGTCTGATTTTAAACGATTTTATATCCGTCTTTGGATACAGAGTGTACGTAAAACCCAGTTATGATATATTTCTTTCACTCAGGTCAGTGAATCAAACGAACGAACGAATGAAAATCATGTAAGTTTATCTACGTAGAGGATACCTTAAACTGGCCTATTGTTCACTACACTTCCGCACAATTTATTTTACGTCTCATATGCAAATTATCCTCCAGTGCTTATGTTTTGGCATTAGTGATGACAGAACAGCAAGAAATCCTGCTCACAGTGATTAATTTTCTTTTTGTTGCTCAGTTGTTTTCTGTATCAAATTAACGAACGATACAGGATTTCTGCAAGATTCCAGACTAGTTTATTTCTTAAACTGTCCATATCTTCAGAAAGCCAAATTCCTAATGTTTAGATTTTGATGGAGGTCTGTTTTGGATTTTAATCGGTGGCAAGCCAGATTACGGTCACCTTTTTATGCAAAATCAGTTCAAACCCCGTGGCGTTTCTTTCTTTCTTTTCTTTTTTTTTCTTTTTTTTTTCATTCTTTTAAATTTGGGGGGTGGGATGGTAAGGGGGAAATGGCTAATGTCACTAAGACCCACAAGATAAAACATGAATGTACTATTCACAAATCGACATGCCCAAAATAAGTTCTCTGCTCACATAAAATCACTGATGAAATCATAAGAATAGCAGAGAGACCTAATGTGGACAGACATCTTATGCAGCATGCCACTGCACTCCTTGGTGGAAAAAATAATAATAATCCAGCAACATTGCCTGTAACTGTCTCAAAATCCACTGCGGATCTGCTGTTAGAAGGAACTCTGCAGAAAATGTACATGGGACCTGAAACTCAAGTGTGTGGCATTTTCATTGTCTAATCACTTTTATTTAGTCCTAACTCCAAGCATTTTTGCTTGTTAGCGCATATTTTTGTTTACATTCTACGATGCCATAAGAAAATGCGAAGACCGGTTTTAATCACATGATCATGATTCTATGTACCAATTTCATCCTCTGGTATGACAGATTTGCAGGACTTGAGCACGGCAGTATGAATGGAGAAAAAAAAAAATGTCTGTGCCAAAACTAAAGCTGAAAAAGTGTGCCGTGTTACAAGAAAATTATTTACAGGCACCAGCGAATATCTTGATTTTAAAGAAAAATGCATATCATTAGCTCACGTGTTTTGTGTTGAATTCATTAACTCTGCGTCATTGTTTTTTTTTCCCCCCTTTTTTTCTCATTCTTTCATTCTCTCTCTTTTGTTGTTGTTGGTGTTGTTGTAAATTCATTAAATCTGCATCATTGTTTTGTTTTGTTTTGTGTTTCATTCTTTCTGTCTTTCTCTTTTGTTGTTCTTGTTGTTGTTGTGTTGTTGTTGCTGCTGCTGCTGCTGCTGCTGCTGTTGCAAAGCTTGTTATCATATGTTATATGCGTATTTGTATGTTTGCGAAGGTGTGTATATTTCTCT
The DNA here is from genome assembly GCA_033310375.1 of Conus canariensis. Lineage (NCBI taxonomy): Eukaryota > Metazoa > Mollusca > Gastropoda > Neogastropoda > Conidae > Conus > Conus canariensis. The sequence continues at coordinate 92,346,167 of CM065714.1, read as the reverse complement.
TCCCAGAGCCCGTAAGTACCCCTCACTACAACTATTTTTTCGCCCCATGAAAATACACTTCTCCTCATCTCTCTCTCTCTCTCTCTCTCTCTCTCTCTCTCTCTCTTCTCTCTCTTGTGTGTGTGTGTGTGTGTGTGTGTGTGTGTGTGGTGTGTGTGTGTGTGTGTGTGTTTTCTTTCTTTCTTTCTTTCCCTTTGTCTGTCTGTCTCTCTCTCTCTTGCGTCTGTCTGTATTCTGTCTGTCTCTCCCTCTCTCCTGTCTGTCAGTCTGTCTGAGTCCATGTGTCTGTGTATCCTCTGTGCTTGCCTGCCTGTCTGCACTGCCTGCCTGCCTGTCTGTCTGCCTCTCTGTCTCTTTTCTCTCTCTTTCTCTGGAGTACGTGACTGTGTGTGTGGATGCGAGCATGTGTGTGCGCGTGCGTGTGCGTGTGTGTGTGTGTGTGTGTGTGTGTGTGTGTGTGTGTGTGTGTGTGTGCGTGTGTGTGTGCGTGTGTGTCTGTGTCTGTGTGTGCGTGCGCGCGCGCTCGAGTCATGCATCTACACGCCCACAAACACACACACGGGCGCGCGCACGCACACGCACATATAAACGCACGTAAGCACGCACACGTACATGCATGCACTCGAATACACACACACACACACACACACACACACACACACACACACACACACACACACACACACACACACACATATGCATACATACATATATATATATAATGGTGTGTGTGTGTGTGTGTGTGTGTGTGTGTGTGTCTATATACATATATACATATATATATATATATTGGGGTAGGTGTATTCAACTTTTCGTTTACAATCCACTGAACCTATGGTGCAAACAACAATACACGAGCAAAATAAGAACATTGCAAATAATCATGCGGAAGTCTTCCTTCGCCTCCGAGCTCCTCTCCCCCTCTGATCGTCCTAACCTCTATCAGTTCCCAACCTGTCCACTCTCCCCCACTGTCCTCTCTTCCCTTTCACCCCAGTAAAGAGGAAATGTAACGTTTTATGACATGGTACACACTTTTCCGCGGAATTTTCATTCGCCGTCTGGGATCCCAGAATACCATTCTCCCACACAATTAGCCCAGAGCATTCCTCTGGAGACCT
>CM065714.1:92310046-92340046 GCA_033310375.1 Conus canariensis | reverse complement strand
GCAGCAGCAACATCAGTATCATCATCATCATCATCATCATCATCATCACGTCTTCGTCGTCATCATCATCAACATCATTTTGTCGTTGTTTTGTTGTTGTTATTGTCCTCCTCCTCTCTCTCTTTCTTCTCTCTTCTCTCTCATCTCTCTCTCTCTCTCTCTCTCTCCTTTTCTCCTCTCTTTCTTCTTCTTCTTCTCTCTTCTTCTTCTTCTTCTTCTTCTTCTTCTTCTCACTGACCTCTGTGGACAGTCATTGGGGAACCACACTGAGGAACAAGTCACCGGTTCTTCCCAGTTCTGTCTGTTGTGCACCAAGGCTTTGGTCTCTACAAAATGTTTTCTCTATCCGGTCTGCAAGTCAGTACATCGTACTTTGTCTTCCACTCTGTCTATTTCCTCCAACAATTCCCTAAAGAACTGTTTTTACAAGGCCACTAGATGTATTTCTATAGCCAGAAGTACGTTGGTATGACCATAGAATAAGGTCCCTTTGCACATTTTAACTTTTAGTTGAACTACTGATGCTACATGTCGTAAATTATTTAACTGTGTGTTCTTTTTTTTAACATAACAACGGTCTCAGACAACACCACATCATCATCTGCCAGTGAAGGAAAAAACAACTCAAACAGATTTTATGAAAAACTGGCACTACATCTACCATTCAGCAAACAATTTTGAACCAAATACATCTCCCTGTTGTAGCGCAAATGATTGAGTCCGTTACTTTTGTACCTCACCAGCCTGATTTTACATATAAGAGAGACATAAGCCAGAGAGAGGGGACAGAGAGCGAGAGAGAGAGATACTGACTGGCAGACAGACAGATAAACAGACAGACAGATAGACAGACAGAAAGACAGACAGAAAGAGAGAGAGAGAGAGAGGAGGGAGGAATGGAGGGGGTGAGTTGAGGCGGAAAAAGACAACACATAAACATTCACAGAGAGAGAGAGAGAGAGAGAGAGAGAGAGAGATACTGACTGGCAGACAGACAGACAGACAGACATAAAGAGAGAGAGAGGAGGGAGGGAGGGAGAGGGTGAGTTGAGGCGGAAAAAGACAACACATAAACATTCACAGAGAGAGAGAGAGAGAGAGAGAGAGAGAGAGAGAGAGAGAGAGAATCGGCGAGAATATCTCGACAGTAGAAAAAAAAAAAAAACTCGCTGATATCTCTCTACACCTACAGCTATAGGTCAAACGAAGAGCTCTGGAAAGACTGATGGGGTGTTTCGGCGAAGATACACGACCCTTGGGACCCAACCCTCAACCTTTTGGCCACCTGGACTATTGATAGGTCAGAGGTCAGGGTTATGGTAAAGGTCATGTCGTAATAGTACCGTTCGCGTAGACCAAGGATCAGAGGGGAGAGTATAAAGTACTCTCGCCTTTCGCTGGTTTACATTTCTACTGCCCATTTCCCAGGCATTCAGCACTTCCTGTTGATGTCACTGGCCTTCTGTTCATCTCCTCTCTTCGGGTGGTTGTCTAGTTTCACTTCCCAAATCACTGTCACCCTCAACAAACGACGGACGAACACATGGAGTCTTTATGTCACACGTATTCCACAATCTTTGTTGACGTATGGCGTTGAACGTTTTTTTTTTTTGTTTGTTTTTTTTTTTTTTTTTTTTTGCTTTTTGTTTTTTAAACCTCCAAATTCCAAAGTAAGTCTCCTTTTTCACATCAGGATTATTTGTCAAGAGAAGCAGGGTGATTTGCAATCCAGTCATAGAGCAATAGAGATGGGATCTCTCTCTCTCTCTCTCTCTCTCACACACACACACACAACACACACACACAAACACACACACACGCACGCACACATGCGCACGCACACACACACACACACACACAGCACGCACGCACGCACGCACGCACGCACGCACGCACGCACACACACACACACACACACACACACACACACACAACACACATACTCAGAAACACACACACACACACACATACACACATGCACACACACACACTCACTCTCTCTCTCTCTCTCAAACACAACACACACACACACACACACACACACACACACACCACACACACACACACACACACACACGTTAGATAGCGCGTGGGTAAAAAGTTCTGTGCGGGCAGTGGGCCGACCTCGCTAAAGAGCGGACAACATGAAGCTGGCATTGGAGGCTACCTGAGAGGTATCGCAGCGCAGGCATCCCCAGAAGCGGTTAGTGACCAACGTGATCGAATGGGACTCCCGCAAAAGGCAAATGGTGGTGAAAGCAAGGCGAGGTGCTGATCCCATCCCTATTGATCCATGAATGGATACAAATCACCCTGCTTCTCACTGGCCGCCGTGGCGAGGTGGTTAGAGTCTCGGAATTCTGGCTGGGAGATCGTGGGTTCGGTTTCCATCAGTCATGTGGGATTTTTCTGCCCCGACCGGCTCCTAACCAGAGTTGAGTTTGCTACGGGCTCAGCTGGGAAGACTGGGATCACACAGTCGAGTTTCCTCAACTTAACGGATGCGTCTCGGAGAGTGTTGCTCAAATCTAACCAACACTGCAGGCGTCTGTATTTCCTGGCCTGGTTGACGCCGGGATATATTATGAAAGTAAGCGTAGAGTACATACAGCATGTCATGCAGTCTCAGAACGGAATGGAAATCCGTAGCACCATTTCCATCATCCTCATTCTCATCGATCAGGACTTTTTTTATGTCTCAGTTTCTCTGGCCCTTCATGCCCTGATCTCATGGTAACCTCATTTCAATATCCTCTCCGCATCTATGGCCTTGATTTGATTCCATCGGGGTCACCGGTATCGGCAAACTTATGGCGGCTGTCGTTGAATGGATGTTGGATCAGAACAGGCACAACTGAACACCACCGAAGTGACTCGGCAGCAGTGCAGTGTCTCCTCCGGCGGTTGCCTCTTGACGACTTGACATTGACTGCTCCCTACGGATTGCCGGTGCCGGGGCTGCGGCGGGAAGGGCCAGGATGTGGCTGTGGACGGAGGCTCGGAATGAGCGGCGTGGTTGCAATGCCACTGAGGTGGCATAGAAGATGGGATAGCAAAGACAAAAAAAAAAAAAAAAAAAAAAAACCAGCAACAAAAAAACCCTACTTCTCTCTCTCTCTCTCTCTCTCTCATCTCTCTCTCCTCTCTCTCTCCTCTCTCCTCTCTTCCGGGGCCTCCAGTCTATCTTTTCCCACTTCTTTTTGGGTGGGACCTTTGTCTGCCTTTTTTCCCATTCTTTCTCCTTATTTCTCGTTTCACCCTCCTTCTCTTAAAAGTAATTCTAACGTGAAAAAAACCCAAAAAAAAACAAGACTTGCCTTGGAATTCGGGGCTTAAAAAATAACTAGTTCAGTGCCTGACGTCAGCAAAGAGAGCGGAAATACGCGTGGTTCGAAGATTCCTTGTGTGTGTTAGTCGCTTGTTGCGGGGCACAGGGATCTGGAAGTTAAAAAAAAGTTCTAGCAGACGACTGAAAAATGTGGAGGAGAGGCGACGAAGGGGACAGGGAGCGAGGAGCAGGAAGGCAGAAGGGGGAAGAGAGTAAAGGAGGAGGTTTGTAGATTGTGTCTGCGCAATAAAACTACAGGGAAAATACATTGCAACTGATTTAAAGTCAGACTCAATCTGCCTTGGGGATTGGGTTGCGCAATGAAATGGTTTTTAATGAGGGTTCATCCTCAAACGGATGGCACGTGCAGCCTCGAGTGTATTAGAACGTATATAACGTTGGGCATCTAATCTGCATCTGTAGACTCCGGCTGAGGGGCGAATGCTGGTGTGAAATTACAGGCAAGGTGCTCCCACAGCTGGAACATGGAGAGCTGATTAGACACGCGGCGCTCTCAATATGTTTGGCGTGATAAAAACGAACAGTGATTCTCTGTCTGTGTGTCTGTCTGTTGTCTGTGTCTGTCTGTCTGTCTGTCTGTCTGTCTGTCTGTCTCTCTCTCTCTCTCTCTCTCTCTCTCTCTCTCTCTCTCTCTCTCTCTCTCTCCTGCCTGCTTAAACGTCTGTGGAACAGACTTGAAATTCTTCAATGATAATGATGATGATGATGGTGATGGTGGTGGTGGTGGTGGTGGTGGTGGTGATGGTCGTGGTGGTGGTGATAACAGCTTTGGACCGTTTTCAAATGTTTTTCTTTTTGGCAGAAACAAACAAACACAAACAAACAAACAATTAAACATGCAACCAGTGCAAGCACAGCATAGATGAACTACCCCCCCCCCCCCCCCCCCCCCCCCTTCGTTCGCGCATTCAACACACCCATTTGTATCTGTTAAAAGGTGAAAGAGCTCCGTGCATAGCGCTCACTATGAACAAAAATGTACTTATACGGCATTGATATCAGACGCAAACACATTACAGCACACTCCACGAAATCCTTGTTCAGGGATGTCCCACCTGGTGCGATTCTTTTAGCTCCAGAAGGAGACTAACATTTTTTTTTTTATCTGATTCAAAATTTTACGGACGAAACATTTGAAAGCAAAATCTTAGCGTGATTTTAGAAAATCTCTTTTAATGAGTTCTGTTTTTGTCGATTTTTTTCCCAGCGAACATGTAGAGAGTTACTTCGGAGAGGTGCCAGCCATGATATGGCCCTTTGCGGTCGGCTGGGCCTTAATTCAATGGAACCGGACCCAAGCCAATAAGATAAGAACTTCATGATACGAAAGAGCTTTGCTAAATTCATGATTAACAGTTTAACCTATGTATTCCTTATTTTTAAATGATTAATGCATTCCTTAGTGAGCGTACAACCAACTGGCGAGTCACCTCGTCAAGGAAGTACAGAGCTGTGGGCAAGGGGTGGGGGTGGGGTGGGTGGTGGAGGGAGGTTTATAGTGGCCAAAAAGTTGCCGAGAGATGGACAGAGCGCAGAGAAGGGGGGGGGGGGGGGATGGTGAGATGAAGGGGTAAGGGGGAAGAGGGAGGGGGCTAGCAGCAAAGCTTATTCCAGTTTTCCGAATGTAGTGCACTCACAAAAAAAACAACAACAAAAACAAAAAAACAAACAAAAACCCAGCTGTGCAACGGGAAGAGGAAAGGATGAGGTGGGGAGGGGGAGTGGAGGGGGACGGGAGGGGGGGGGGCAGCTTGGACAGGAGTAGGCGGAAGGCAGACGGGAAAAAGGATGAAGCTGCGGAATTTATTTTCGTTTTTTGCGACTCAAGAACACTCGTCTTGAAGTGTCAAGTTGTTGAGCTGAGAGAGAGAGAGAGAGAGAGAGAGAGAGAGAGAGAGAGAGAGAGAGAGGAGAGGGGGAGGGAGGGAGGGAGGGAGAGAGAGAGAGAGAGAGAGAGAGAGAGAGAGAGACAGAGAGAGAGACAGACAGACAGACAGAAGACAGAGAGACAGAGAGAGTCAAACATTCACTAATGCTATGTTGGGAAAAGAAACAAGAAAGAAGAAATGTAAAAATGTAGAAAGCCAAAAAAAAAAAAAGATTAGAGAGAGAGAGAGAGAAAGAGAGAGAGAGAGAGCGAGAGAGAGCGAGAGAGAGAGAAGTGGAGAGGAGAGGTGGGGGTGGGGGTACGGGTCCTGTAGTTTTAACTCTCGGATGCTTCCTCCCTCTCAATCACACCCCAGCGTCCCCTCTGTTCCATCATCTCATGATCCGCGCTGCAACTAGAGACAACACCTCTAACAGTTACATAAAAAGAAAAAAAAAACCTGGTCTTCAACATGTTTTAACCCGATGAGTCGAACCAAAATTAAGTTAATGGGAGAAGAAGGTGAAGGAGAAGAAGGTGAAGGAGAGGAAGAGGATGGTAGGGGGGGGGGGGGGGCAGGGGAGGAGAAGGCAAGAGATGAGGAAGCAAGTTCTCATCTTTTAATGAGCTTCGTGTTTGTCGTTGGCTTCTGTCAAGGTCGGCCATGTTTATCTCTGACGACGGCGTATTTCCCCATCTTTTCTACGCGTTTTAACGTGCTGCAGAGATGAGGATCTTCGTCGGAATACCACGTGTTCAGCCCACTCAGCCTCTGTAGGGTGTCGTTTGATGTTTAACAATGTGGGAATGACTTGACTGAGCGTAAGACATTGCGAAATCAGGCCTGCCCCCACCCCCCGTCCCCTTGCCCCGGCCCCCACCCCACCCATCTGCTCTTCTTCCCTCCTCTCTCTCTCTCTGCATGGGAAAATGTATGATCATGCCTATCCCTGTGGCGTGTTTAAACTCTGTGTGTGTGTGTGTGTGTGTGTGTGTGTGTGTGTGTGTGTGTTGTGTGTGTGTGTGTGTGTGTGTTATTATTTGCGTGCGTGTGTGAGTGTACTTATTTGCGTGTATTTCCTCTATCTCTGTCGTTCTCTGTCTCCCTTCTGTCTCTCTGTCTCTGTCTCTCTCTCTCTCTCTCTCTCACTCCTCTCTCTGTCTCTCCCCATCTCCCTCCCCCTCTATCGCTCTCTCTCTCTCTCTCTCTCCTCTCTCCCCCCCTTCTCTCTCCCCCCCCCCCCCCCCCCCCCCCCCCCCCTTGACATGCTGCCACGTACTAGCGTGGCGTCCCTGAACGGGTTAGTTTGCAGAGCAAGTGTGATTGAAGTGTGAGCACTGGAACAATGTGGCAAAGGCCTGCCTGCAGTCATAACGCTTCCTAAGTCGTCGCGGAATGATGGCTGCGTCCCCCGACCCCCCCCCCCCCCCCCCCCCCCCCCCCCCCCCCCCCCGCCAACACGGGTCACAAATGCACTCCCTTCATACTCCTCCAGACTGGACTTCAATGTCTCCCCGTATTTGGAAGAAGGCAGGTTTGGCCGGGGAGGAGGGGGGGGGGGGGGCAGTGGGGGGAAGGGAGGGATTATGGAGGGAAAGAGGGTGGGGAGAGGATGTTTCATTTGGTCGTTCTGATTTCATCTCTCTTTGTTGGCATTCTTTTGATCATATTATGGAGGGAAAGAGGGTGGGGAGAGGATGTTTCATTTGGTCGTTCTGATTTCATCTCTCTTTGTTGGCATTCTTTTGATCATATTATGGAGGGAAAGAGGGTGGGGAGAGGATGTTTCATTTGGTCGTTCTGATTTCATCTCTCTTTGTTGGCATTCTTTTGATCATCTGCTTTTGTCGTTGTTGTTGTTGTTGTTGTTGTTGTGTGTGTTTTGGTTGGTCGTTTGTTGTTGTTGTTGTTGTTGTTTTTTGGGGGTGAGGTGGGGTGGGTGGGTGATGGGGGTTTGGAGGGGCGGTGAAGAGGGCGTTGAGGGGTTGGGGTGGAGGGGATGTAGTGGAGCAAGTGGAGGAAGCACGTTTCCTGCCTCAGGTATTGTTTAGCAGAGTTGAGTAGAAGGGAGTAGAGGGGAGGGAGAGGGGACTGGAGTAGAGTGGGGTGGGAGTAGATATGCTATGGCATGGCATAGTGTAATGTAGTATAGTGTCGTGCACTGTAGTGTAGTATATAAAACACAAATAGCTGTCGAGGAATTTCGAAGGGATTTTCTTTTCTATCAATAAATGTGTTAGAAGGGAGTATGTAATAAGCTCATTTGCACAACATTCTTGACTCTTTACAGTTTCCAAGGACAGATTAGGAAAAGGCTCCAGATGAGAAAAAGGCTCCTTATAAGCCGGGGCGAATTTGCGTTTAATGTTAGCTTGTGTTTTCTATTCCTCTTACCAAGATGTTCATTTCCATGGACTTAAGGTTGGAGATCTGAGAAGCGGTGAAAATTCTGTTGTTGTTTTTGTTTGATGGTGGCATTCCTGGCCCCTTGGTCAATCAGCAACATCGTTGCCTAAGTCGACTGCAACCAAAAATGCCAATACGCACACACAGACACACATGCACACACGCACGCATTCACACACACACACACACACACACACACACACACACACACACACACACACACACACACCACAGAGGGCGGGCACGCATTCAGAAACGTAAGCATGAGCGTACACACACATACACACACACGAACACACACACACACACACACACACACACACACACACACATACACGCACGCACGAACGCACGCAATGGACGCACACGCGCGCGCGCACAGACACAGACACAGACACACACACACACACACACACATACATGCAACACATTCATGCAGATATGTGCACACAAACACGTGCCACGCATACAGAGAGACAGACAGACAGAGAGACAGACAAACAGACAGACAGACAGAGTATGAGGGAGGGAAGAAAGGCGGGGGGAGAGGGAGAGAGTCAGACAGACAAGACAGACAGACTGACAGACCGATAGACAGACAGAAAGACAGACAGAGGATGGAAAGAGCGAGAGAGAGGAAGTGAAAGAGAGAGAGACACGCACAGAAAGAGACAGAGACAGACAGACAGAGAGTGAGACAGACATACAGATAGACAGAGAGATAGGGAGGTAGGAGGGAGGGAGGAAGGGTTGGAGAGAGAGAGATAGAGACAGAGAGACGGAGAGACAGACAGGCAGAGAGACATACAGACAGACAGAGGACTGAGAGAGAGAGAGAGAGAGAGAGAGAGAGAGAGAGAGAGAGACAGACAGACAGACAGACAGACAGAGAGAAAGAGAGAGAGAGAGAGAGAGAGAGAGACAGAGACAGAGACAGAGACACGCAAAAAGACAGTACGGAGAGAAGTGGGGAGAGAGAAGTAGAGTGGAGGGGTGGGAGAGAGCTAGAAAGGAGGAGTTAGGGAGGTGGGGGAACAGATAGGTGAGGAGGAACCTGTAGAGGGTGAAGGTGGCGATAGGCTCACCCGCGAAATGCACTTTTGCTATCACCATCTGTTTTTTTCCCGTGCCACAGTGAGACACGAACGGGTGTCGAGGTCACCTGAATAATGTTGCGCTCGAGATCAGCACTAAATCTTGACTGCTACCCCCTTCACACCCCATCCCCCTCCCTCCGCTCCTTTCCCTGTCTCTCTCCTCCATCCCCATCTCCTCCCACATGGCCTCCCTCCATCAAGTCGACCCCAACTCGCCCCCCCTCCCCCCCCCCCCCCCACCGACCCTCTTACCCTCAAACCCTATCCCTGTATTTAACAGTAAAACCCCTTCCCACACACACACACACACACATGCGCCTGCGCGCGCACGCACATACACACACACACACGCGCGCGCGTGCGCGCGCACGGACGCACACTCACACACTCACACACGCACACACGCACACACACACACACACACACACACACACACACACTCCCTTGTGCCACTGCCGGCGTAAGCAACGACTGCTGCACACGAGTTATTTCTCTTCTCCTCTGGCCCTACCTGCATGCGCCGATCCAACCATTGTAAAAACCCAGATCCCGTCTGACGTCAGCCGTCTTCCGCTATTTCCGGTCTCGCTCACCTTCTTCAAAACAGCCGTAAGTAATAATGTGCTTCAGTTTTGCATGTTTTTGCAGAGTGGGGGGGGGGGGCGGGTTAGGGGGAAGAGGGGATTGGGGGTGAAGGGCGGAATTGAAGGGGTGAGGGGGGGGGGCAGGAGGGAGGCCTGTAAAGAGGGAGGGTGAGGAGGTAGCAGTGCAGGTCGCCATTATGGAGGAGAATGGTGGTGTGGGGAAAGTGGGGATTAAGGGAATGGAGGGATGTGGAGGGGAGTATTGGTGGAAAAGGGGGGGGGGGGGGGTTGTACATCAAGATAATGAAGTCATAATGAACTATTTTTGAAAGAGAGAAAGACAGACGGACAGAGACACAGACAGAGAGAGACGAGAGAGAGAGAGAGAGAGAGAGAGAGAGAGAGAGGAGAGAGAGAGAGAGAGAGAGAGAGAGACATCGCGATAATGAAGTCATAATGAACTGTTTTTGAGAGAGAGAGAGAGAGAGAGAGAGAGAGAGAGAGAGAGAGAGAGAGAGAGAGAGAGAGAGCAGGGACGGATCGGGAGGGGCGGAGGGGGGAGGGGTTCCGGCAATTTCCTCAAAAACTGCGGGCGAAAAGTGGCTTTAGACAGCAGAGTAAAAGATACCAAATACAGAATGAGGGCCAAGAAATCTGCTCATAAGGGAAGATGAAGGGTGAGGCGGGGGGAGAATGGGGAAGAGGGGGGGGGGGTTGGAATGGGGCTTTACACAGCGGATATAAAGATACCAATGCCGGCAAAGAAATCTGGATCGTTTCACACACACACACACACACACACACACACACACACACACACACACACACACACACACACACACCGGCACGCACATGACCTGAAAATTCCTCCACAGCCTTTTTTTATTTTTAAGAGAGACAGACAGACAGACAGACACGGTAGCCAACGGTAGCCACAATAGTACCGGCCACTAGCTGTACTTCCACAAACTCTGTGAGGCAAAGAGAAACATTCCGTCTGGGGAAGTCCACAGGAATGTCAGTGACGTCAGTCCCCAGTCCGTCTGGGTGTTTCTCTCAAATCCGCTGAGTCACCAGCTTGATAGCGCGCGCGCGCGCGCGCACACACACACACACACACACACACACACACACACACACACACACACACACACGCACGCACACACTGTTTCCTAACCCAACGAAGGGTGTTTTGAAGTGCACTCCATTTCACCATGGTCGCGTAGTGAAAAGCCATTGTCAACGGTCAGTGGCTCATGCGTCATCGATTTGCTGCCGAGCGAGAGGAGAAGAGTGCCTCCTTTGTACAGGCGGGAGGAGTACCACAGTGTAATCTTATTCAACATACTGTTTGGCAGGTTGACGACTGCACACTGCCCGGACAGTGCCCTTGGTGAATTTAACCCCTTTGAAGCTGAGGCAGCTCTTCGGAAATCCTACCATTTTGTGACGTTATAGTTTTTTATGTGCAGAAACGCAAAAGAATGTGTAGAATGGTTTGATCGTTTTCAGCTCATGATGAATGACGTCTACAGTTATCAAACAGGGGTTATTTTGCCAGGAGATTTTGATATTGATTTACTGAAGCCTCATGGTACTCCGAAAAAAAATTTTGAAGTACAAAGCCTGACACAATTAAGTTAAGTGATACCCCAACCAGAAAAAAAGCACGATCTAAGACTTTCCTTGACCATACATAATGTGAATAATCCATTACATTTTTTTCAAACCTCTGTACCTGTGTATGGCGTTAGTGATCACTTTCTTGTATGTTGAACGTAGTCTGAAAAAAAGGAACAAAATTCCCAGAAGAGTACAACAGCACATGTCTTTTCGATTTCACAAAATACTTAGGACTGATAAATGTCTGTCCGACTTGTGTTTTGCAACGTTTTCGGAAATTTATCAGTATAACGACCCTGACAAGGCACTTGCAGCTTGGTATCGCATTTTTCTCTCTGTCCTTGACAATCATGCGCCGTCTTGAATTAAACGTAGTAAGTTGAAGGTAAACCGCTACAGTTAACTGAAGAAATTGATGCAGAAGATCGAGTGATAATTTACTAAAGTCAGCAAGCAAAAGTGCTCAGTTTAAGAAACAAACAAATGAAGTAACTGCATGGAAAAGACATGCTCGAAAAAACATTTCAGTGAACTAATTTTTTCTTCTGAAAAAAAAAAATCAATCTGGAAAGCCTTAATGAACTGTCTGGGAAAAATCCATAACTGCTGTTAGTTCTAGAACAGATTTACCACCCGAACAACTCAATGACACTTTTCAACCAAGGTTGATCACACAAAAAGCAACAGTTTGTCATTATTGAAAGAATTCTGTGAAATATACGATCTAGTCTCAAGTTTCGATATCTAAGTGTTCACGAAGTTTATAGGGAACTATGCTTATTGAAACAATCTAATCATTGTGGTCTGGACAACATCAACAGTAAAACTCTTAAAATATGAGCACCTGTCATATCTGAGTGTATTACATGTATCACAGGGAACTGTGCTTATTGAAACACTCTAATTATTGTGGTCTGGACAATATCAACAGTAAAATTCTTAAGATATTAGCACCTATCATATCTGAGCAACTCATGTGTATTTTCAACCTTTGCGTCAATAAATTTTCTCTCTGCAAGCTTTTTAGGAAGCAAGTACTGCCAGTTCTCAAATCCGGTGAACCAAATCGATCTTTCAAACTACAGGCCAAAATGTCATTCTATTTACCCTATCTAAATCTCTCGGAGGGCATCTTGCACGAAATAATCAGTCATGTTTTATTGATGTTTTACTGAATATGATTTATTTCATCCAACCAAAGCGGATTTAAACAGAATCATTCCTGTCATACTGCACTGGCAAGTCTAGTTAAACAATAGTATTCGAACATTAGTAGCGATCTTTTCAAATGTTTTTTTTTTTTTTTTGCTGATTTTGCGAAAGCCTTTGATATTATTGACCACAATCTTCTTTGATCCAAAAAGAAAAAAAAAACTTTCAGTACATGATCTACCCAGTGAATCTATCAAATCTGTATCGTCCTGTTTCAACAAACAAACAAAAAAATAAACAAAACAGAAGGCAACTGGTTGCCAAAAGGTTCTGAAGCATCATTTTCATTACCAGTGAAATACGGAATATCTCAAAGATCAGTCCTAGGTCCACACTCTGTTTTCATTTATATCAACGATCTACCATCAAGAAAAATCTGTCATAAACTTCACACACAAATCATAATATTCAACAGCCATAATGCAGTTAACGAGAGGACAGACAGCAGAGCAATAATCGTAATTAAACATTGACGTCAGAACTCTGGATTACACAAAAATCAAATTTAGTTATAGCTTTTCTGTTATATATTTATAAGATGCTCTGAAAATAGATAATCAGGAATCTTATTCCAGAGCTGACCACCCAAACAGGTAAGTGAAGACATTAAAGAATCAGTTCTTGGACGGGGAATGAGTATTGTTTGTTTATTGCGAAAAGTATTTATGGGCTGTTGAATATCATGATTTGTGTGTGAAGTTTATGTACAGATTTTTCTTGGTGGTTTATTTTTGTTCGTTTTTCTTCTTCATGACTGTTTTGCCTTTACATTGTTTATTTTCTTTCTTTTAAATGAGGGTCGGGGTTAGGGAGGGAGCTGAGACGGTGATGGAAGAGCGAGAGGATTCTCCTAAGTTAATTCTTTCCTTTTTCCCCCTTTTTGTGAGGACAGGGTGTGAAAAAGCTGTCAGCTTATCCACTGTACCCTCAACAAAGCATTCGTATTCTCGTGTGTGTGTGTGTGTGTGTGTGTGTGTGTGTGTGTGTGTGTGGTGCGTGCGTGCGTGGGAGGAGAGAGAGAGAGAGAGAGGGGGGAGAGGGAGTGCTTCCACCCAGACTTAAGTTATTCCCTGGTATTAACCTTCTCTTCTCCCTCTCTCCTCTCTCTCTCTCTCTCACTTGTCTCTTGTTTGTCTTTGCTGTATTCACTCTTTTTCATCTATTATTCGGTGGTAGTGCTATGTGTGTGGACTTGCTGTGTTCGTCCGGCAGTGACGTTCGTGTGGCGTGTGGTGTGGCCCGACCACTTTTTGAATTGTCATTTTCCGGGTGGTGGCTTGTGATGCGGTGTCAGCATGTGTTGTACCGGCCTGCGACGAATTCGACTCCGTGTGGTGTGAGCAACGACGCTCGTGTGGATGTGTGCATTTTGTGGGTGTGTGGTGTGTCGGTGTCAGTATGTGTGGTGCGGCCTTGCGGCACGCTGCCGTACGTATGCGTACGGACGCTGCTGTGTGTGTGTGTGTTGTGTGTTTGTGTGTGTGTGTGTGTGTGTGTGTGTGTGTGGTGGTGGTGGTGTGCGTGCTCTGTGTTTGTGTGTGTGTTGTGCATCTGTGTGTGTGTGTGTGTGTGTGGTGTGTGCATCTCTGTGTGTGTGTGTGTGTGTGTGTGTGTGTGTGTGTGTGTGGTGTGTGTGTGATTAAGCAAGAGACAGGTATTTCCAACATGGATTTTGTTTTTGAGAGGGGTTGGTGGCGGGGTGGGGGTGGGGGGTTGAGGGGAGGTAGGTTAAGGGTAGGAAACCATGTGGAGGAGGAAGGGGATGATACGAACAAGGCTCTAACTTCTCATCTCTTCCTCGCCTCCGCCCCTACCCCTCCCCTTCCCCTTCCCCCGCCTCCCCAGTTCCCCTCATTTTCTGTATTATTCTGTTCTTTAATTCCTAACGCCAGTGCTTGTCTATCTACATTTTTTGTTTGTTTGTTCGTTTTTTTTTGGTTTTGTTTTTGTTTTTTATGATTGGCTGAATTCAGTTATAAATGCACATCTGGTTTTTGTTATTATGTCTATTAGTTGCGTGTTCTTATCGCGCTGCGTTTTTTGTTGTTATTGTTTCTTTCGGTTTTTGCTGTTGTTGTTGTTGTTGTTGTTGTTGCTCTGTTGGAACGGTGCAAGTGTTTTATGATGGTCTGGGTGTTCTGTTTGATGTTAGCAGACGTCTTGGGGGTTTTTGTTGCTTGAAATCTGTATGGCATGGCTGCAAGTACGCTCGTTTTTGTTCGCTGCTCCCCTCCCCCCCCCCCCCCCACTCTCTCTCTCTCTGTTTCTCTCTTTGTCTCTCTCCCTTTCTCTTTCTTTCTCTGTCTCTCTTTCTCTTTCTCTCTCTTTCTCACTCTGTCTCTGTCTCTCTCTTTCTCTCTCTCAGTCTGTCTCTTTCTTTCTCTCTCTGTGTCTGTCTGTCTGTCTGTCTGTCTGTCTGTCTGTCTGTCTCTCTCTCTCTCTCTCTCTCTCTCTCTCTCTCTCTCTCTCTCTCGCTCACTCGCTCGCTCCCAATCATCGCGCACTCACCCAACCAACTTGGCCTTCTCTTCGTTCTTTCCATCGCACCGAGTATCCCATCCTCAGAAGACATAATTTTATTTATCATCCATGCATCTGTGGTTTGTGGTAATCAAAGATGGATGAAATTCGCTTTCTTTTCCTTTTCTTGACATCTCTCTCTCTCTCTCTCTCTCTCTCTCTCTCTCTCTCCTCTCCTCTCCTCGCTCTCTCTCTTTCTGTTGTGTGTGTGTGTGTGTGTGTGTGTGTGTGTGTGTGTGTGTGTGTGTGGTTCAGTACACACATTTCCCCTCCTTTTTTTTGTGGGCACAGATATATTCAATTTCGTGTTTATTTCATTTAAGTTATTCTTTCTTTCCTATATTTAAATTCCTTTCTATCTTGCCTCTCTAACCTCCTCCATTACTCCCCCCCCCCCTCCCCTCTGGCCGCTCCCGTTTCTCAGCTTTCTTTCCCATTCCTTATTCTTACACCCCACCTCCATCATTCACATCTGTCTGTCTGTCTGTCCGTCTGTCTGTCTGTCTCTTCCCCACTCCTTATCCCTCGCCCCCGTCGTCCTCATCTCTCTATCTATCTCTCTTTCTCTCTCTCTCTGTCTCTCTCTCTCCCTCTCTTTCTCTCTCTCTCTCTCTTCTCTCTCTCCCCCTCTTCTCTCTCTCTCTCTCTCTCTCTCTCTCTCTCTCTCTCTCTCTACTCACTTTTCCTCGTGAACCAAAACGGATGCCCTACCAGGTCGAACCAGCAGCAGCATGACAAACTGAGATGTGAAGGAAGATGACGACTCGTGCAAAGCGGAGCCTGTTGCCTCTCTCTACCTCCACGGGTCGTGGGTCGGGCGGCCCCCATGTGTGTGCAAGTGAAACGAACAAAAACCGCTGAGAGTGCAGTTGGGAGTCGTGACTCACCTCCTCCTCTCGCCGCGGTAATGGTGCAAGCAGTGGGCCATACACCAGTAGTTGAAATTAGCACCAGGGCCACCGTCCCAACACTTTCGGTTAGTTTCAAATAGGAAATTTAAACAAACTTAAAAGGGAAATTACAATGCCACCCAAACAAAACAAAACAAAAAATAAATAAATAAACAATTTACAAGACAAACACAACACGTTTCGACTTTTTTGTTCTTCTTCAGGCAAGACAAACAACTTTCAAGAAATAAAAAAAAAACCCGAAGAACGAACACTTGTCTCCCCAAAATTCGGCGCAAAAAGGATGTGCCGAGTGCGTACTAAGCATGTCTCAGAGTTTAAATTAATGATTGAAAATGTCCTTAGCTCGTAAGGTGGTAAACTCGTGGAGGTCAACGAGTCTGAAATATGGCATTATGGCAGGTGGAGCCTAACCCTATTCAAATGTCATTGTCTTAACTTCTCTTAACTATATCTGTAACGCAGAGAGCCCCAGTAGAAAAAAAAAATTACTGAGGGGTCATTGCAGTGGACTGAGGATTTCGCCCCCAGACACTGGAACTTAGCACTTCAGATGGTCGACGAGAATGAACAAGAAGTAAACACAGCTCAAAATGTCAAAATGGAAATATTCCGTTGAATACATTCTCAGATTTTGCGATAGCTGTTTCACCGCATTATGCCTAAATCCTGCACATCAACACTTAAAAACTGCTCGTTTTCCTTTGATAGTTATAAACATTTTTTTTTAGAAATGCTATTGAAAATTAAATGAAAAAACCATCACTTAGAATCTAAAAATCTATGGATCATGTGTGTGCGTGTGTGTGTGTATGGTGTGTGTGTGTGTGTGCGTGCGTGCGTGCGTGCGTGCGGGCGTGCGTGCGTGCGTGCGTGCGTGCGTGCGTGCGGCGTGAGTGAGTGAGTGAGTGAGTGTGTGTGTGTGTGTGTGTGTGTGTGTGTGTGTGTGTGTGTGTGTGTGTGTGTGTTGGATTACTCAGTCTCAGCCTCTGCACCAATCAAAGTTGCTCAAAACAGTGCGGTTCGTCTTACTTTATTTGTCCAGAACCACCTGTCACGCATCTGGCCGAAAAATTTATCCGAAACAACCTAGAAACAACAGGTACACATATTCAATATATACAGACATTGTCCTTTATACCATTTCCGACAACTGTCCACTTGTATTGTGCCGGTCTTGTATAATTGTGTGTTGTGGTTTCTTATGGTCTGACCTCAGCCTGCACGTTGCTCGCATGTAGCCAGTGCCGTACCGTGCCAGGCGGTTTCCCCCTCTACTCGTGCAGGTCGTTTGCAGGGCGCATCGACCTGAGTTACCTCTCCCTGCACTACCCCCCTCCCTCCTTCCATCCCTCCCTCCTCAACACCGTTCCCTGCCACCTCAGCCTCGCACCCTCACCTTACCTACAGGCTGATGGACTCTCTCTCTCTCTCTCTCTCTCTCTCTCTCTCTCTCTCTCTCTCTCTCTCTCTCTCTCTCTCTCTCTGTCAGTTCCCGTAATTTACTTAATACTTTCTCTGCCTTTGATCAGTGTCTGTCTGAGTGTTACTGACTTACACAGACTTCTATATGTCTCTCAGTGTTTGTCGGTCTCACAGTTTTGCTTCCTCTGCCTGCCTGTTGTCTGTGTCTTCTGCTCTCTCTCTCTCTCTCCTCTCTCTCTCTCTCTCTCTCTCTCTCTCTCTCCTCTCTCTCTCTCAATACATAGCCTACATACAGTTATTGGCAGACGAATAGATAGATAGATAGACAGATCGGCAAACAGAAAGATAGATAGATATCACATACGCACACACACACACACACACACACTCTCTCTCTCTCTCTCTCTCTCTCTCTCTCTCTCTCTCTCTCTCTCTCTTCTGTATGCTTTGAATGAATCTCACAGAACTTATACAAACGAGGTATGTGAGCTGAGCTAGCAAAGCAGGAGAGAGAGAGAGGAGAGAGAGAGAGAGAGAGAGAGAGAGAGAGAGAGGAAAAGACAGACAGACAGACAGACAGACAGACAGACAGACAGACGGGCAGAGAGAGAGAGAGAGTGGGGGGGGGGGGGGTAAACAAACTGAAGGCTACCTGTCTAGATGTTCATGCGAGCAATATACAGAGAGTTCAGCAGGTACTCCAAAACATTCGGAACTGCGCGGCCACCATACCGAGATACCTGTCGTCAGCAATGTCAAGGTTGTACAGTAGAGGGAGATTAGTCGTGTACTGCATACCCTCCCCTACTCTCTACACACCGACTCAGTTCGCACGAGTTGAACATTCGGCAATCACAGGTGGTGCCTTAATGAGTTAAGGCTCTTTGTGCAATGAATGGCAATGAGCAAGCAGGCAGATTAATGAGCAGACAGAACTCTTGTTTGGGCTTTTGTTTTGTTCTGTTTTTGTTTAGTTTTCCATCTCGGAAAGAAAGACCATCTTGAGACACCTCACAACACACGATTGAACAGGCTTTTCCAAGTGAATCCAGAATTAAATCTACCATGCCTGACTCGACTGCACTAGCTTTTGGACCGCGAACGAAGAAACAAGTCTTTCGCCTCTTGTGACTGGTATGTTTAACAGACTAAACAAAAAAAAAAAAAAAAAGAAAAAAAAAGAAGAAAAGGGAAAAAAAGAAAAGAAAAGAAAAAAGGCCATGGCGACACAACGAAACCTCTCAGACAATGGACCTAAAGGGACCTTCAAGGAAGGGGGGAAAATTGACACTTTTGGTTGGAGTCTTTCTACTAATATTCGTAGTTGCTTGTGTAAGTTTTTCGTTTTTCTCCTCCACGCATTCAGCAAAAAAAAGTCAACCAGTGACCATATACCTCATTCTCCGAGAAGTACAGTTCATTTGAAAGTGCTACGTATATATTGTCTGGACAGACATGGGACAAGGTGTCTACCCTTTGACAGTGATGACATAACCGTACAGGTGCGAATCGACTCCCGTATGTCCCTCGCCTCCGTACCATAATTATTCAGAGCAGATGACCATAGCTCTAGTTTTTTCCCCCTTTTTTTCTCCCCATTTTTGCCGTTCTCAGTTCTGTTCTCTGAGAGAGAGAGAGAGAGAGAGAGAGAGAGAGAGAGAGAGAGAGAGAGAGAGAGAGAGAGTACACTTCAGTTTCGGACAGTATGAGAGGTAAGGTAAGGTAAGGTAATGTTGCTTATAGCCCAGCCGACCGCAAAGGGCCATACCAGGGCTGTCACCACGTTGAAGTCAACTCGCAAGTCATAAAAAAACATTCACACATCTCTTTAAAATACACCTTCTAAAAACGCACCAGAAACTTTTGTTAAAAATCTTTCTTCTGTAAAAAAAAAAAATGTTGATCTCTTTTTCAGAAATTCAAAGATCACGTCAGGTGGGATATCTCTGAACAAGGTTTTCATGGAGTCTGCTGTAAAGTGTTTATGGAGAGAGAGAGAGAGAGGAGAGAGAGAGAGAGAGAGAGAGAGAGAGAGAGAGAGAGACATAAGACATTAGACATTAGACATAAGACATTAGACATAAGACATAAATAGTTTATTCTCTCTCAGTTGGATTGAGACAGACAGACAGACAGACAGACGGACATACAGAGTGAGACAGACAGATTAACAGAGACAGAGATACTCAAACCTTATTGACCACCCCAAACACGACTTCCCTGGCTTCCACTGTCATCTTACCACCATCACCACCCTTCCTCACCCCTTTCCCCCTCCAGTTCCTCTGCCTTTCCAGGTCCGCTAAGCACAAACAGGTGTCCTGCAAAATAAAACACCCCCAACATTCACCATGCTCCGACAGGCCGACGATGAATCAGCACTGACATGTCAATAGCCTGGACATTGGAATGGTCCATTACGTCGATCAACGGTTTCATTTGTCTATGTCAGATGTCTCAGTGGTCTACTATGTCGACTGGGAATGAAGTGTGAACTGTATTAGTATGGGTTGTAAGCGTGAAATACTCACAGCTTCTCAACACGTGTGCAGAATACATGTAATTGTGATACTGCGACGCTCTCTCTCTCTCTCTCTCTCTCTCTCTCTCTCTCTCTCTCTCTCTCTCTCTCATATACATGCGCACACGCATACAGACACACACACACACACACACACACACACACACACACACACGCACGCACGCACGCACGCACACACACACACACACACACACACACACACACACACACACACACACACACACACACACCACACACACACACACACACACACACACACACACACATTATACCATAGTATACTGTAACCATTATCGGCTAACTGTCTCTCCTATGATGTCATTTGTTGTGCAGTCGACTTGGTGGTATATGCCCTTGTGCAATCGTCTTCTTTCTTTTTTTTTTTCTATTTTTTTTCTTTCTTTCTTTCTTTCTTTCTGCGTACGCAAGCTGATACTCCTGCGGACACTGCCTGTATAGACAGGCAGTGGAGTTTTGTGTGTATGACCGTTTTTTATCCCGCCATTAAGGCAGCCATACTCCATCTTCGGGGAAGGTGCATGCTATGTATGACGAGTCATCCATACCAACAGCCAAACTGGCCTTCTCTTCCGAAAGTTGGTGATGGGATTTTACGTGTGTGCAGGATGTTGTGCGTGCGTTCACACACGGAACCTCGGTTTATAGTCTCATTCGAAGGACTGTATGGGGAATGGAGTCAGAACCAATGTTAACTCCGAAGGAAAAATCCCCCTGTACAGAAATTCGAACCCGCAACCCCAGGATCACGAGTCCGGCGCTCTACCAACTGAGCTATTCCGGCCCCTGCAACCGTCTTCAAAGAGGCCAGACCTAGCTGGACATTCACCTATCCGAGTACAGTGGGGTCATAGAAAAGATGTGGAAGGTGTAGACGTCGAGGCCTCCCTGTGTCCCTTGACACATTTAACCCGGTCCCTGGGTCCTCACGGCCCGAAGTAGCTCATTTGGTAGATCACCGGACTCGTGATCCTTGCAATCTTGGGTTTGCGGATGCTGGGATTGCACCAGGATCCTGGGGTTGCGGATTAGAATCCCCACGCGGCTCTTTCGATACAGAAGGATTTTTTTTCTTGAAGGTAATATCGGTTCACGACTCCATTTTCCTAAACGTTCGAATGATACTGGAAACTCAGGTTCTGTGTGTGAACGCATGCATAACATCTCGAACACACTTAAAATCCCATCACCAACTTTCGGAAAAGAAGGCCAGTTTGGCTGTTGGTATCGATGACACGTATACACATAGCTGCATCTTCCTTGGGATTTTTTTTTCCAGAAATCACAGAATGACTGAAAAACTGGAAAACCAATATAAGACTGAATGAAACAGGAAACTACTGAATGTGGCACCAGCAGGTAGCTCTTCGGTCGGCCCTACTCAGGTAGGCAGCCTAGCGTGGAATTAAAGCGCATTGAGCTTTGTCTCTGATTGAAGAGACGCTGTATGGATACTCTAATGATAATCAAAAATAGGCCTTCCGACTGTTC
The DNA here is from genome assembly GCA_033310375.1 of Conus canariensis. Lineage (NCBI taxonomy): Eukaryota > Metazoa > Mollusca > Gastropoda > Neogastropoda > Conidae > Conus > Conus canariensis. Next base: position 92,319,000 of record CM065714.1, on the reverse strand, counting down.
TCAGAGGAGGCGAAGGTCTTCTTAACAAGATTTAACAAGATTTGCCAGCCGTTTCAGTGCTTAGCACCGGTTTCAAGTTCTCCTGGGGCCGGTTCTGCCGCCATATTTTAGTTATCTTTGACATCGTCGTTGTTCCACTTATTTTAATTATGTTTCCTCGTGCCTCCCAAGTGGTCCACTAAATTTTTGGACAGGTGTGTGTGTTTGTGTGTGTGTGTGTGTGTGTGGTGTGTGTGTGTGTGTGTGTGTGTGTGTGTGTCCATTTTCCTGTTTTATTATTTTCGTGTGTGTGTGTGTTCATTTTCTTGTTTTACTTTTTTGTTTTGTTTTATTTATTTTTAATTTGTTTTGTTTTCTTTCTTTTTTTTTTTGTTTTGGGTTGTTTTTTTTTGTTCGTTTGAAAAAAAAACCCATACCATTAAACAAAAAATTACAAAAGCAAAATATGAATAAAAAAAAAAGAAAATGTAACAATTAACAATACAATTGATGTTCTTCATGAACAATTGCCACAGTCCGTTCACACACACTGTTCAGTCTAAATTGATTCAATAGCATGTGCGTACTCTTGCAGGCTGGCAGACAAGCCTGTAAACTTGCATGGAAACTATAATCTCAGCAGTGGTACGTAAAGATGGCAGTCACTGAACTTGGGATCACGCTACAAGTTCGTCAGTCAGTACACCGGACCAGTGCGGATCGTAAAGATAAACAGGAGGGTTTATTGGCTTATTGCCACGTTGAGTCACACGTCAGAAATCCGACTGACAGATTTGCTATGCACGGGCTACCTCAGGACTTTGAGAATTGTGAAACGTCGGTGTCTAGCCTCCGTTCCTCCCTCCCTCTCTCTCTCTCTCTGTCTGTCTGTCTGTCCGTCTCTCTCTCTCTCTCTCTCTCTCTCTCTCTCTCTCTCTCTCTCTCTCTCTCTCTCTCTCTCTCTGTGATTATTTGTTCGTATGCTTGTTTTCGTCCTCGTCAGGTTGGCATTGAAATTAATTGCGGTCACCACCACTAATCTCCCCCTCCAAACCTGGTCTTTGTTTTTTTTTATGTTTGTGTGTTGTTTATTTGTTTATTTCATTGCTCATTTATCTACTTCTTTCTTTCTTTCTTTATTGTGTTATTAGTTGTCAGATTTAAATCCTCAACAACTCTTGGTAGGCTACCCTACACCCCCGCTCATTCCTCACTCGTTTCTGCTCCTCCCCCACCCGTCCCTGCATGCTTCCCCCCCCCCACCCCCTCCCACCCCCACCCCCAAACCTAACCCTACCACCTTCCCCCACCCCCCTGCCGTTCTTACGAAGTGATTCGCCCCTTGCAAGATCATCTCAGGACTGAGGATAGGTAGAAAGCTTGTGCCGGGACGACGTTCATACCGTTCCTGCTCCGCCATTATTATGCACACGAGGGTAATAAATCCCACGTGAATGAGATTCCTTCCTAAGCCCTCCAGCTCTCGCTTCGGCGACACAAGTCCATTGAAATTCAAAGTGTCGACGACCTGGTCTTCGGTGGACTAAGGAAGGCGGGTGGGGGGAGAGGGGGGGGGGGGGGGGCGGGGGAGGGGGACGGGCGTGGTGGGGTTCAAGGCCTTGCTCCTCCGCCAGACACAGCCGCTTGAATGGCAAGAGACGAGCGTCTACTGCGCACATGCGATAGCCTACGGCTTCACATAAACATAGCGTGAATTCGTCTCCCCCGTCGGTGTCCCTGACCGTATGCTGAACAGGAAGCAACGCAATGTTACTGTGACCTGACTGGATGGGGAGGGGGGGGAGAGAGAGAGAGAGAGAGAGAGAGACCCGTAGCTGAAGACAGGAAGGTTCGAAGTGGGGTGCCTACAGGCAGACATTGAAACAAGAGCAGACACATGTAGTGCGCCGCCAGACGAAGGAATAAACACATGACAGAACAGACGCAACGCGTTTCGATCTGTTTGGTCTTCTACAGGTAGGACAGGTAGCATTCAAGACAAAGGAAACGGAGGACGAACGGATTATCTCTTCGAACTAGGTGCAAAATAGACTGGCCTATAGTATCACTGTGAGCAGATAGGCCTAAAAAGTTGTCTACCTGTTAATCAGTTATGGTCTCAAGATAAATTCTGGTCCACTTTTTTGCAATGACACCAAGTGGAGTTTATAACAGGGGTTAAAATATTAAAACCTCAAATGCCGTCCATGTATTTGATCTTTTAAAAACATACATGTGTTCCAGCACTATTGACGTATCTCTCTCTCTCTCTCTCTCTCTCTCTCTCTCTCACACACACACACACACACACACACACACACACACACACACACACACACACACATGCCCGCGCGCGCATTCTCTCTCTCTCTCTCTCTCTCTCTCTCACACACACACACACACACACACACACACACACACACATACCCGCACGCACACACACACACACACACACACACACACACACACACACACACACACACACACACACACATCCACCAGCCCCCACCCCACCCCACCCGTGTTCTCCACTTTCACCACGCAAACACTCGCATACTCAACCTAACTACTTTTTATCCCCACAGAGTATACTTGTGCAGGACCATCTATTCCTGTACTCCTCATCGTTATTAATCAAACGCAATGCACACAACAAGGGCGAGTGTTCAGTGCACCACGTCGTCTGCACAGTGTGCTGAACCGCCAATTCAAAGGCACATGTTGGCAGCGCAACTGTATATTCTTTTTTTGTTTGTTTGTTCTCCTGAACTTCCTTTCTTTCAATGAATCGTTCAGCCAACAACACACGGGGATACTTGTGGGTTTTTTGTTTTTTTTCAGTTCTTTTCTTTCCTTTTCTTCCCCCCCCCCCCCCCCCCTTCTTTGTCTTTTTTTTTCTTTGTTTTGTTTCATTTTTTTTTAATCCCCATCTTCTTGTAATCTTGTGCCAGAAACGTCCGTTTTCATGTCTCTCTCTCTCTTTGCCTGTAGATCTTCCTTTACTGTCTCCATTGCCTGGTTTCATATTTTTTTTTATTCTAAAAAATGTTCACCACACACACACACACACACACACACACACACACACACACACAAGGCGCAAAGAAAGCTTACACACTATCAAACAGATACATGAATTTTCAACAAGCGTGTCTTCTTCGGATGCGAAAATAACAGACATAAACAAAAGAAAAAGGAAGTGTGATGCTTTGACTCCCATGTGATGAATACGTCTAACACCTCGTGAAAGACACAGGGTGGATGGTGAAGGAGATAGGTATATGAATACAATTTCCAAAAACAAAATAATCCGACGATAAGCACAGAGGCTGTATTTGGAGGTCAACACCAGCAGTAGTAGCAGACGACTAAGCACCTTTTCACTTCGGAAATGTGTTGACCAATTATTTCCTCAGTACCCAACGGCGCTGGCCACCAGACCATTTCTCATTACTCGCCCCTTCTCTGACCACCTCGTTTCACCTAGTTCTGCTTTCTTACTACTAGCCCTTTCTTCGTCCCTTCCTATCCCTTCCTCTTATCCCAACAGAAGCAGTCTCATATGCATTGACCTTGAATACCTTGGCTCCCTTCATTAGTAGGCCTAATGACCACTTGTTCATCTCTGTCGGTAGATCTCAGTGATCTCTATTTTTCAGACAGAACGATTTCAGTTCCTTACCAACTGGTCTTCTACGTATTTTGAAATGTACGTCATCAGTGTGACGTCATATTTAACGTAACATGCATGACGCTCTTCTTTGTAAATAGGGGCTGACTCATTTATTCTATACATAGTAATACAAGTATTTGTATCTCCACTTGTGCTTGGTCAGATCTTCAACAAAATGTAATTTAATATCAATTTAGATATTTGTTCAAGATTTGCACATATCATGCAGCATGTCTTTCATCAGTGTATAAATCAATCATTTTAAGTGATCATATTTTCTGGAGGAAAAAAAAAAGACAAGTTAGTAATAATTATTGATTTTATTGCTGAAAGCGTTCGTTGCAGATATACGGCGGTTAAGGTCACGTGACATGAGTGTTATATATTTTCATGTCTGTTAATTATGAAGCATCAGACAGACATACTTGTCGAAAATTCATTTGCTCGTTCCCTTTTGTGTAGTAAATAAGTGCTGCTTTGCTCCTTGTTTCCCTCGTACATTTTTGTTTTGTTTCCCTGGTGAGTTGTTGTTGTTGTTGTTGTTGTTTTTTTTTTTTTGGGGGGGGGGGGGGGGGGCGTTTCTGTCTCTATGCGTTGTTCTGTGGTGACTAGGCAGGGGGATTAGAAACATAGGGATGTGTCCTATGTGCTTAGGCTGTCATTATGCCAATTAGCCAATAGGGATTTTCAATGTATTTTGTGCGGCATTGAGACGGTTTTTGTTGTTGTTTGTTGTTTTTTTAATCATTATTGATTTTGTTTTCCAATAGTGAGTAGATGTCATAACTTAAGATAACAGAATGGGCTCAGCAGGACCTGGTTTTATCTACTCTCAGGTTGTCAACATTATGATGTTACAATTCAAAATGGGTGACTGGGTAGCTCCGAAGAATAGAAATTATGATTTCGTTCGTTTTCTATCTTCGGATTTTCCCGTTGAAAACATCAAATGTCGAGATCCGACAATGTACATATATGCGCACACACAAAAAAAAAGCATACGCATGTTAACATCCTGTAATCCATTCAGCATTAGCTGGGCGATGGAAATATAAAAAAATACTAACATGCGCCATGATACTTGGAGAGGAGATAGGCAACGCACGACATTTCTCACCATTCAGTGAAACATGATATGAATACCCCTTTGCGGAACAAAATTATTTCATTGTGACGATGGCATACGAGCTATGGTCACTTGTTTACACTACACCTGTTTGAACATGCAAAATATAGTGGTACGTAGAGAAGTGTGCGAGGCGATATTTGGAGATTTAATTAATTTGTGACCTGCTGAGGTATGGAGGATTGGAGGATTTCAGACTAAAAGTATTACATAACAAGACTCAAAGTAACCTCCGCATAATGTACGCAAAACAGTTACTTAAACTGCACCTTGTACCTCCTGCTCTCTCTCTCTCTCTCTCTCTCTCTCTCTCTCTCTCTCTCTCTCTCTCTCTCTCTCTCTCTCTCTCTCTCTCTCTCACACGCACACACACACACACACACATACACACACACACACAGAGAAAGAGAGAAAGAGAGAGGATAGAGAGGGGGGGGGGGGGGAGGAGAGAGAGAGAGAAAGAGTCTGTCGTGTTACCCCTACCATCTATTGCTTGTAGGATAATAGGATATGATGCAAATAACACTGTGGGCGTGCTGAAGGGAAGTCCAAAAGGCCATGGCATTAAACCTTCAGTTAATGCATAAAATACATATACACCACGAACATCGCTATCTCACTTGTTCAGGAAGTGTACTTTCATAGTTAGTCATACTGCTTTGGTATGTGAAAAGAGGGTAGGGAGTATTAGGAAAAGGACTGAAGAGGAAGGTCAGATTTATGGACAAAGATAGAAAAATGTACTTTATTATTATTATAATGAATACTTATACATCGCCTATTCTCGGCTAGAGAGCAAGCTCTAAGCACTTTACAATCCACACTCGTTTACACAACGGGCTGCCTACCTCGGTAGTGCCGACTGAAGAGCTGCCAGCTGGCGCTACATTCGGTCGTTTGCCGTGTCATCTAGTCAATATCATTCAATATCGTTCACTCAGTTTCCTTACTTTCTTCATTCTTTCCATTTCTTACGCAGGGCGCATGCTATGTGTAACATGTCATCCATACCAATGGCCAAACTGGCCTTCTCTTCCGAAAGTTGGTGATGGGATTTTACGTGTGTGCAAGATGTTATGCGTGCGTTCACACACGGAAACTCGGTTTATAGTCTCATTCGAAGGACTGTATAGGGAAATGGAGTCAGAACCAATGTTAACTCCGAGGGGAAAATCCCCCTTTACCAACACGGCCCGGCGGAGATTCGAACCCGCAACCCCAGGATCACCAAGATTACGAGTCTGGCGCTCCACCAACCGAGCTGTTTCGGCCTCAGTTTTAAAGAAAGAAGAAGAGAAAGTCAGGACAGTTAGGAAAACATGAGTCAAGGAAAGAGAATTTGAAAAATACAGGGGGAGGAAAAGACTGGGGAAAAAAAAAAAAAAAAAAAAAAAAAAAAAAAAACACTTAAAAACGTAGGAAGACGAAGAGGTAGTAATGCATAAGGGGAAGGAAAAGCGATCAAAAAAAAAAGGGGGGAGGGGGGAGGGAGGGGGGGAGGGGGAGAACAGTCATGGAAAGAGTAGGAAAACAAAAGGGTAGTAAAAATCAAAAGAGAGAAAAATGCGTTGAAACTTTATCAGAGAGAAAAAAAATGACGGACGGAATATGAGAAATGAAGACAAGGGAAGGAAGCAAAAAAGGGAAGAATAGGCATGGGAGAATAGAAAGGAAGGGCAGGGAGAGAGAGAGAGAGAAGAGAGAGAGAGAGAGAGAGATGGGGGAGGTGGCGGTCGAGGGAGGGGGGAGTGGGGGGCGATGGAGAAGGGAGTAAGAAAAGATGGCGGAAAAGTTGAGTTGGGGGAAATAGAAAAGGTAGGATGGGAGGGGGAAAAAAACCTTATGTACAAAGTAAAAAACAAAAAAAAAAAGGTCGGGAAAATTGCAAAAGGAAATAAATAGTAGCTAAAGGTAAGAAAACTAAGAAAGATAAAAGGCAAAAAAAATGAGGGGATGGAGGGTGAATCAGGGAGGTGGGAGGCGTTAGGAAAAGGCAAAGAGGTAAAAAAGTATAGAGGGAAAACAAACGAAAAGGTGAGGGGTAAAAAACATGCTGGCTCAGCGTTTGCATAGGCCCTATGTCTTCATTCACTGGAAACAGGAGACTGGGACGGTTGTGGTGTCGCTAACGGGAACCACCGTCACTAACGGGAACAAAACATTCAACTGTACAAATCTAAAGTCGAATTGATCAGAAATTAACTTAGAACGAAACAGCATGTCTTTTTCTATACCAGAATCAATGTTAACGCGACAAACATGACAACATGTATATCAAATTATTAGATAAATGTTTAAAAGAGACTTAGAACACAGAATGGATAATCTCGAGCTTTACCGTGAGCCTCGGTCGACTTTGTTCTGAAAACAGTTTCTAGCTGCCAGAGGATGGTAAAGATGACCTTGACCTTGCAACGGTATACAGGCGACCACCAAGCTTCACGCCATTGGATTCACGCGCTGTTTCAGTCCGAACTTTTCGGTTTGTTTTCTGTTTGCGAAGGTGCACATTAGAGACACTGCTGACGGTGAAGTAAGAAGCAAAATGGGGATTGGGGGGGAAGGGTGTAGGAGCGGTGCGTGAGAGCGAGGGCTGGTAAGAGGAAATGATCAGTCAGTGTAAAAGTAAGAATAAGAAAGAAAAAAGAATAGGAAGGCCTGAAATTAGTTTTCTGATTCATTGCTCTGCCACTGTTAATAAACGTTGAAGGAACTGACAGCCACACCCTCTTCGTGTCTTCGTGCCTGTCTGTCCATCTGTTGGTCTGTCTGTCTGTCTGCCCGTCTGTCTGTCTGTACACCACCCACACCCTACCCCCCCCCCCCCCCTCACCTCCAGTTGTCTGCCTTCCTGTTGCCCTTCCAAACACCTCCTTTCCTCCTGTCTGTCTGTCTGTCTGTCTGTCTGTCTGTCTGTCTCTCTCTCTCTCTCTCTCTCTCCTCTCTCTCTCTTTATTGTTATCTCTTTCACTTTGTTCTGCATTAATGAAATCATTCATATGAGTGATTACACACAGAGAATCTCAGAGAGAGAGAGAGAGAGAGAGAGAGAGAGAGAGAGAGAGAGAGAGAGAGAGAGGTGACGCAGATAGGGTGGGTTTCACACATACGCATATGCAATAGCCTTATAATGGTTTGTCAGAGTTTAATTTGTTTTATACAATTTTACATTAAGCAAAATGTAATCAATATGAGCTGCTCTGACAATCGTAGTCAACTGTTACCATCACTAGTTAGAAAAAAAGAAAATCGTTTATCATCATTTTTGCACTGTCAAAACGTATCATTTTTAGATATTGGCACTTCAAATTACCTTGTAAAAATATGATTAAGATCCATATTAACTCGTTTTGCGTTATATTGCACACACACACACACACACACACACACACACACACACACACACACACACACACACACACACACACACACACAACGATCCTGCACGCAGGATCTTCAGAACTCAGAAAAAAAAAAAAGAAGAAAAAAAAAAAAAAAAGAAACCCTCAGCTTAGAGTATGGGAGGTAAAATCGGCACGTGTTTTACGCAGGGTGCGAATCATCTTCATCATACTTATGTCACGTGTTTTACGCAGGGTGCGAATCATCTTCATCATACTTATGTCACGTGTTTTACGCAGGGTGCGAATCATCTTCATCATACTTATGTCACGTGTTTTACGCAGGGTGCGAATCATCTTCATCATACTTATGTCTTGGAAATGAGGCAGCTTCCGGTAAGCGGGAGCACCGGGAGATCTAATCACTTCCAGTTTCCTTTCAAGAAGCCTCAATGCTCTGCCTCTCCCCAAATACTCCGTGACTTCCTTCCACACTCTAAATAATCGACTGCACGCTGCAGACCACCACAAGCACTGCCTCAATCTTCCGATTTTAGTATCTGTTTATTATGCCGAGCTTGCAGTCCATCAAAACTGGTGGGTTTCCTCTCTCTCTGTCTCTCAGAATACGCGCGTTCGCGCCTGCATCTCTCTGTTTCTGTCTCTGTCCCTGTCTCTGTCTCGCTCTCTCTCTCTCTCTCTCTCTCTGCGTGCGCGCGTGTGTGAGTGTGCGTGCGCGAGCGCGCGCGTGTGTATGCACCTGCATGAGCATGTGTGTGCATATTCCCTTTCATGCGTGTGTGTGTGTATAGTCTTTTGATAAAGATTTGAGATC
>CM065714.1:92282546-92287546 GCA_033310375.1 Conus canariensis | reverse complement strand
GGCGTAGAGTCAGACGCCAGGGGCTGCTTCCGACGGTGGGAGAGGTCATCGCATCCCACTGGGCAGCTACCGCCCGCCTTAAGCTGGGCAGCCCCCAGCCAGTAAGGTGCTGCCCCGCCACGGTCCGTTAGCCTCAATGGGTGCGTGGGGTTTAGGGTGAAAACCGACAAGCGGATCGATAACTGTGCACCAGGCAACAGAAAAATGAAAACTTCCGCCCTGAAATTGGGTACGTGGAACGTAAGGACAATGACACCAGGCTTTTCTGACGACCTGCAGGAAGTAAGCAATGTTCGCAAGACAGCCGTCATCGACAGAGAACTGAGCAGACTGCAGATGGACATTGTCGCCCTTCAAGAAACCAGGCTCCCAGAAACAGGATCTGTGAGGGAGAGAGACTTCACCCTGTTCTGGCAGGGCAACCATCAGACGAGGTCAAAGAACACGGCGTGGGATTTGCAGTTAGAAACAGATTATTGGAGTCCATAACCCCACCAGCAGAAGGAACAGAACGAATCCTGTCTCTCCGACTCCAAACATCATCGGGACCAGTCAGTCTAATTAGTGCCTACGCACCAACTTTGGCATCCACAGCAGAAGCAAAAGACAAGTTTTATGACGACCTCAGTGCTGCCATAAGGAGAATTCCCGACAGAGAATTACTGTTCATCGCAGGCGATTTCAACGCCAGAGTAGGTGTCGATCACAACTCCTGGCCCACCTGCTTGGGTCAGTTCGACACTGGGAAAATGAACGAGAATGGCCAGCCCCTGCTAGAGCTCTGCTGTCATCATGGGTTGTGCGTCAGTAACACCTTCTTCAACACGAAGCCTCAGCATCGAGTCTCCTGGAGACACCCTCGATCCAAACACTGGCATCAGCTCGATCTGATCCTCACCAGACGTGTCAACCTTTCCAGCATCAAGATCACTCGCAGCTACCAGAGCGCAGATTGTGACACTGACCACTCTTTGGTGTGCAGCAAAGTGAAGCTCCGCGTGAAGAGACTGCACAGTACGAGAAAGGAGGGCCGGCCTCGCATCGACACCAGCAAAACACGCGATCAAAGAAAAGTGGAGGAGTTCGCGTACGTGTTGGAAGATTCTCTCCCTGGCCCATCCACTGCAAATGCCCAAGACCGATGGGAACACTTCAGAGATGCTGTCTACAACGCCGCCATGTCCACCTTTGGCAAAAAGACCAGCAAGCCAGCTGATTGGTTCGAAGCCCATTTAGAAGAAATGACACCAGTCATCGAGGCCAAGAGAAACGCCCTGACAGCATACAAAACCAGTCCCAGCGAGCAGAACCTCCAGGTTCTCCGTGCTGCTCGCAGCAAAGTCCAGCAGTGTGCCAGGCAATGCGCCAACGATTATTGGCTTCAGCTCTGCTCCCAGATTCAGATCGCAGCTGACACAGGCAACATTAAGGCGATGTATGACGGCATCAAGCAGGCATTGGGCCCAACGCAAAAGAAAACTGCCCCTTTAAAATCAGCTACAGGGGAGGTGATTAAGGACAGAGAACAACAGATGGAGCGCTGGGTAGAACACTACACTGAGCTATATGCAAGAGAAAATGTAGTCACAGAAGATGCCCTGAATGCCATAGAGCGCCTACCAGAGCTGGAAGAGCTTGACAGAGAACCAACCATAGACGAACTCAACGAAAGCCCTGGACTCTCTTGCCTCAGGCAAGGCACCAGGGAAAGACGGTATTTCCGCCGAAGTACTGAAGTGTTGTAAAGAGACACTCATCACCGAGTTGCATGAAATCCTCTGCCTCTGTTGGAGTGGAGGCCAAGTACCGCAAGACATGAGGGATGCTAACGTCGTCACACTGTACAAAAACAAAGGTGACAGAAGCGATTGCAATAATTATCGCGGCATATCCCTCCTTAGTATCGTTGGGAAAGTCTTTGCACGAGTAGCACTGAAGAGGTTCCAAGTACTTGCAGAGCAAGTTTATCCTGAATCACAGTGCGGTTTCCGTGCCAACAGATCCACTATAGATATGATCTTCTCCCTTAAACAACTTCAGGAGAAATGTAGGGAGCAAAGGCAGTCACTCTTCATTGCCTTTATAGATCTCACAAAGGCTTTCGATCTGGTCAGCAGAGATGGCCTCTTCAAGATCCTCCCCAAGATTGGATGTCCATCCAAACTTCTCAGCATCATCAGATCCTTCCACGAAGACATGAAAGGCACCGTCGTCTTTGACGGCTCAACATCAGCTGCCTTCAACATACGGAGCGGAGTGAAACAGGGTTGCAGCCTGGCTCCCACCCTGTTTGGAATCTTCTTTGCTGTGATGCTGAAACACGCATTTGGTCTTGCAGCTGAAGGTATCTACCTCCGAACCAGGACAGACGGGAAGCTCTTCAACCTCTCCAGACTAAGAGCCAAGACTAAAGTCAGGCTGAGGTGCCTGCGTGACTTCCTCTTTGCAGACGACGCAGCAGTAACCGCCCACTCAGCCGAGGACCTACAGCAGCTCATGACTCGCTTCAGCGATGCCTGCCAAGACTTCGGGCTTACCATTAGCTTGAAGAAAACACAGGTCATGGGGGAGGATGTTGACTCTCCCCCAGTCATCAGCATCAATGACCATGAACTGGAAGTCGTCCATGACTTTGTTTATCTGGGCTCAACTATCTCAGACACCCTCTCACTTGACGCAGACAGGCGCATCGGCAAGGCAGCCACCACCATGACCAGACTGGCAAAGAAAGCATGGAACAACAGCAAGCTGACCGAGCACACAAAGATCCAGATCTACAGAGCCTGCGTTGTGAGCACCCTCCTGTATGGCAGCGAATCTTGGACTTTGCATGCCCGACAGGAGCGAAAGCTCAATGCTTTTCATATGCGTAGCCTACGACGCATTCTGAACATCACCTGGCAGGACAAGGTCCCAAACAACACTGTCCTGGAAAGAGCCGGATGCACCAGCATGTACACGCTGCTGAAACAGAGACGTATGCGCTGGCTCGGTCATGTCGTGCGCATGGATGACGGACGGATCCCTAAAGACCTCCTCTATGGAGAACTTGTGCAGGGAAAACGTCCCACAGGCAGACCACAGCTGTGATTCAAAGATGTGTGCAAGAGGGACCTAAAAGCCTTGAACATCGACCAGAACAACTGGGAAGCAACAGCCCTCGAACGGTCAGCCTGGAGACAGACTGTGCAGAAAGGTCTCTCCAAGTTCGAAGAGACACTCGCTCAGCAGCACGGGGAAAAGAGAATGAGAAGAGAGGCTGCAGCCCAGGCAGACAGACCAGCGTCAGACTTAACTGTGCCCTCTGCCATAGGGACTGTCATTCCCGCATCGGACTGGCCAGCCACACCCGTCGCTGTTCCAGAATAGACACCTAGAGCGCAACTCCATAGTCTTCCGAGACTGAAAGATGCCTACTCTATAACAACTATTATCATTGTTGTTGTTGTTATTCATTATTATTATTATCATTATTCCACTCACCCACGTTCTATCCCCAATCATTCACCACCTTCATGTAGCTACATAACAAGTACATAGATTTTATTTTGGTGGTGGACGTCGTAATGGTGTGGTGATGGCAATGGTGATGGTAGCGGTGATCGTGGGGAGCACACATGTGACTGATAATGGTACAAAAAAAAAAAGAAATAAAAATGAGAAAAGAGAACACGAAAAAGAAATATAAAAAGAAAGATTGAACGAACGAAAGAAAATTGCCAAGAAGAAGAAGAAGAAGAAGACGAGGAAGCGCCTAATTTTCGTCTTAATACTGAAAAGACCACGACTTTTGTCTCTGTGAAACAAAATGTCCGGATAACTGGGCATTCATTATGTATGGCAAGACTTTGTTACTTCACAATCAATGGGTGACATGTGCTACACAGATGCTGCAGATTTGCTTTCTATTTTCCGGTAGAAGCTGCCAAACGATGATGTTTTCTTAGTCACGTATCTCCCTAACACTGTTCAAAAACGTTGATGGACATTCCGCGGATTATTGAAAAATGGACAACGTTTCCAAAGTCATTCAAAAGATATGGGATTGCTTCCATCAATTTCTGGACACACCTCGTCGCAATATTTTATGCGTGTTTTGAGGAATATGTTGTTAAAACTGCTATTAAAAGAATGAGATAGGGATTTTTAAAAAAATAGAAAAATGGTAAAAGGAAGGATCGATTTCAAGAAGAAACAGAACACACACATACACATACACGCGCGCATGCAACCGTGCACACAGACACACAGACACGAACGCACACACTCGTGCGCACATACAGACAGAGAAAGAGAGACAGAGAGAGAGAGGATAGGAGAGAGAGAGAGAGAGAGAGAGAGAGAGAGACTAGCAGACAGAGAGACAGACAGAGAATGAGTCATAGACAAAGAGACAGACAAACAGACAAATACAGAGACTGACAGAAATGGAAAGTCTGTAAAAGACAGAGAGAGACAGCCCAGGAAAGTTAGTAAGAGAGAGAGAGAGACAGAGACAGACAGACAGACAGACAGACAGACAGACAGACTGACAGACAGACAGTTACACAGAGTCACAGAGACAAAGATAGATTAGACAGATAGACAGACAGCCAGATAAGTGACAGACGCGCACACACACACACACACACACACACACACACACACACACACACACACACATACACATACAGATATAATATATATATATATATATATATATATATATGGAGAGAGAGAGAGAGAGAGAGAGAGAGAGAGAGAGACAGAGACAGAGACAGAGACAGAGACAGACAGACAGACAAACAGACAGAGATTCACCACAGCATTCTGGTGGCTTTCAGATTCAAAGAATTCTGACTGCACATCCCCAAGATAGAACTGAACTTCAAGACAAAGGAAGGCGCTCTTTAGCAGAGGTGAAAGATCATCAGCTGCGGCACGTGCGTCCCGTTCGCTCCTCTGTTTATTGCCTTTCTTGTTTTATTTTTGTTTTTCTGTCTCTCTGTCTGTCTGTCTCT
>CM065714.1:92260046-92262546 GCA_033310375.1 Conus canariensis | reverse complement strand
GCAACCGAGCCTGTTTTATGTTGATACAACTGACAACAGCCAAACAGCCAGTGGTGACATTCTGCAGTTTGATAACCGCCCTGCTCCCTCCGTGTCCCGGCCTTCGCGGGATACACGGCGCAGTGACATCCAACAAGAAATCGAGCTGGGACGTTGTGGTGAACAGTCTGTGGCAACATGAAGCCTCTGTGTTGGACATCGGGCCTGTTGAGCCTTGTGTTGATCAAAACTGTGCTGAGTTCTGTGGCGTGGTATGTGAACAAGACCCGACACTTGTTACAACTGAGACAAACATGCAAACACGCAAAAACTGCAAGATGCCGAAGCAAATGTGAGCGATTGTGATTTTCAGTGTACAGATGATCCTGAAGACATTTCTCAACTGCAGCAGCCACAGAGTGATCCTTCAGACAGTGTTATAATCAGTGACATGTTGGCATACCTACAGAAAATGAAAAGGAACATGGATAATCCTCACTGTTCTCACATGGACCATGTGAAAGTGACTTCCCAGCAACAGCACAGCTGTTACACACCGAAATCGTGATGACTGTGGTTGGAGCATATTGCCAGTTGTATTGACAGTCGTATTGATGTTACATGTCTTCCGTGATTTGGCTTCCTCATTACGATGTTGTTGTTGTTTTTTTTCGTATTCTTTGTAATTATTCCTTGATAGTTAACTTGTGAACAACCGCCTCCCCCATTCGCCTTGAGAATGGGCTTTGTAAGCTTATCTCAACAAACTATTCATTCATTCATTTATTCATTCTCTCTCTCTCTCTCTCTCTCTCTCTCTCTCTCTCTCTCTCTCTCTCTCCTCCTCCTCCTCCTCCTCCTCCTCCTCCTCCTCCACACCTCTGTTACGTCACAGACGTTAACACGTCTTCAATCCATCTTCTGCTACTGTTACGCTATCGCAGTATACAATCAAACTTCTCACCCCTGCAAGGCAATGGGAATGCAGCTCTCGAGTGGCTCAGTTAGTATCGCTCTCCCCCATCAGTAAAAAGACACACTTTGGGTCTCACCCTCTCGCTTCTATCTATACCCCTTGGGACAGAGTGGACTGGCTTAGCCTTTCTGTCTGTCTGTCTGTCTGTATCTCTCTCTCTCTCTCTCTCTCTCTCTCTCTCTCTCTCTCTCTCTCCTTGACTCACTCACTCAATCACTCTCTCTCCCTCCCTCTCCTTCTCTCTCTCTCTCTGTCTGTCTGTCTGTCTGTCTGTCTGTCTGTCTGTCTGTCTCTCTCTCTCTCTCTCTCTCTCTCTCTCCTTCTCTCACTCACTTACTCAGACTCTCTCTCACCCTCCCTCTCTCTCTCTCTCTCTCTCTCTCTGTCTGTCTGTCTGTCTGTCTCTCTTTCTCTCTAATATGTGTGTGTGTATCACAGAGAGAGAGAGAGAGAGAGAGAGAGAGAGAGAGAGAGAGAGAGAGAGAGAGAGACTGGGCACATCCGGCGCATTTGGCATATTTTAACCAGACAGACTGGTGTTTGGGAGTAAATGTGTGATAGCACCGTATTTTTTTTTTTTTACCAAGTCTTTAAACGTTTTCTTTCCCAGCGCATCCTCCATGAATGTGGATTGGGACTCAGAAAGAATTGATTTGTTTTAATCGTTTTGGAATACTTTGATTGTTAACAACAGTATGTATTCTAGCTGTTCACTTTGCCTTTTTCACTTCTGCTAACTAAAGAGGTTTTATTTTTCATGGCACTGAAATTTGATCCATCCTTCCCCACCCTACCCCACCCCCTCACTTAACGCAAAGGCTTTATAAGGTCAATTTCAATAATGAAAAAAGCATCCAAACTCTCTCTCTCTCTCTCTCTCTCTCTCTCTCTCTCTCTCTCTCTCTCTCTCTCCTCTCTCTCTCTCTCTCTCTCTCTCTCTAGCACTGCTGTGTCCTTCACCTTCACACGTATCTTACGTTTGCATTATCGCCGAATGAAATCAAGGCAAAAGCAGTGGCCGTACCTCTGAACTCTGAGCTCTGCATGGTACCTGGCAAACAGCTTTCGGTGTGTGCACCGTATCTGTCTGCACCATCAGTGAAAACAAACAGCCTTGGGTCTCTACCACGACCTCTATACATATCGGTGGTCACATCTGTTGGCTTCCCTCAAGGTCCCCCAGTCATATAGTAACTGTTTGTTATCGCCCATGAAACGTTCAATGTGGAGATTATCTGGTGGAAATGGGTACAGCGGCTGTTATACATCGATGCGGGCTTGACGGAATGGGCGAAAATCCCGTCTCTGTCAGTGATGTTCATCTACTTCGTCGAACGGCCAGACAGAGATACTAGCGGGTCTTATGAAGATCGCACTCTACCGCACACGTTCTAGGTGTTCCATGTTCTTTCAGAGTAGTGTGTCTGTGGGCCAGGTTGCCACCCTTTTATTCTGGAAGTGTGTACAGGTCTGCAGGACGTGCTCTGCCCTCATTGTGGCTCTACCAAGGGGACACATGGCGGTGTCTCCAAGACACCGTCTTCG
>CM065714.1:92245046-92255046 GCA_033310375.1 Conus canariensis | reverse complement strand
ACACACACACACACACACACACACACACACGCATACAGAGCACACTTCATTCACCGGGCTTGACTTCTATTTTCCCTCCAGACTTCTCCAACAAGACCATGTCTTGTACGGGCGGGAATTGATGTACGAATATCGAAAAACTTTTTTTTTTTTTTGCAGGTTCTCTAGCCACTGACGTAAGCCTCTTTCATACAAGATATCACTCTAACCCACAAACATAAATGACAAAATCATTTGTGGTTTCTTTCAAGCACATGAACCACGGGTCCTGTAGTACTTTTAGAGGAAAAATATCAACAGCAGTATCCTGCAAATCCACTCGGCTTGTCCTTGTTCATTTACAATGGCGTAGTCTGCAATTTCTTGTCCAGCAACGGACTGCCTACCAAAACGTAATGCGCTAAGGCCTCGCTTAAGGAATCGAATATCTATAGACATGCACAATCATACTGTTTACAGAATATTTTTATTGTGTCTGAAAGTTACTTTACCTTTTTTCGTCCTTGCATGCCAGGTAGTTCCAAGCAGACAGATTAAAATGAAAAGAATGGAACTAATTTGGGGAAACCACCTGGCGAAAAAAATTAATAGGGTCAAGTGTGAGTGCGAAGGCCGAAAATGTAATGTGGCTCATGTATTTCTAGGTTGTGAATGATTTCAACGGCAGAAATCCCTAAAAACAAGTGAAACGATTGGTGGGGTGGTTGTTCATTTGATCTATTTTCAATTTAGCGTACGTTCTTGGCTCAAATTTATGCTACGCCTCAAAACGCTTGCATGGATTAGATAGTGATTTACATCATCCTAAATCCTAACTGTGGCTTGCCGCCACTCGCACGAGCTGGCTCGCTCTGGCTTTCACGGGAGCAGAAGAACTGCGGGGAATAATGCCACAGCCACCTGGCACCCTGCATCTAGGGACACACGTTTCTGTAGTTCGTTACAATCAGCAGTTTCCTCCCACATTCCTCCATCGGCAGCGACAGGAGGGCAGACTTGAAATTACCAGGAGATAATGGCACTGTACAGGTCCAAGTCCACGGTCACAGTTTAGGCCCAGAACGCTCTATGTTCTCTATTACATTCAAAGCTGCACCTGGCTTTTGTCGTCAGATCAGCCAGTACCAAAACATGTTCATCGCACAGTCCAGCCCTTGACCCATACTCTGACCCTGACCCTGAGGTAGATCTCATGTCCGTTTCTTTTTCTATGCAAGCACGATCCACGTGTCCCTTCATTTTCCTGTCGTCTGGTACGCTTTTCACTCCAGAATCCTTGTGTCCTAACAATGGAGTAGAAAAACCAAGGAGGCCTCAAGCCAGGCATTATTCTGCTATTTTTTGCTGATATGTGGTGTTGAACTAATTTACTGACCTTAAATTCCAGGAAAAAATCATCTTTTTCACATTCAAATTTTTGTTTTCACAGAACCAGGGCAATTTTCATCTGTTCAAACTTTGTTCTCGTTGCTGCTTTGAGCTTTGCTGTAACCCCGAACTCTGACATGCAGTACAAGCAGCCTGGCTGTATGTTACTATTCACTGACACATTTGCTGGAAGAGGAGGTCCGCAACGGAAATCTTTTCAGTTCTTTAAACTTCTGGTACATTTTAATGACATTTGATGCATTTTGAGCGGAGAAGCCAAACCACAGAGCACATGAGAATGTTGAAACTTTCGGGCTCCAGACTGACCCGTTGATCCGGCTGGGGCGAGGAGAGACAGTGATAGGATGGGGACTTGAAACACTGGAGTCCACACACACGTCAGCTCTCCGTCCTTTTTCCCCCAATCAAGATGTATGCCGTGAACACTTTTCACTTGATGTCCCTCGTGCTCACATCGTTACTGGTTTATGTTTTAAGAGAAGCCTACACTGAAAAACTACATGGCCGAGAACTGTAGGTAAAAATAAGTTATTTTGTTTCCAATGCCTCTCTCTATCTCTGTCTTTGTCTCTGTCTCTGTCTTTGTCTCTGTCTCCCCCCCCCCTCTCTCTCTCTCTCTCTCTCTCTCTCTCTCTGTCTCTTTGTCTGTCTATCTCTCTCTCTCCACAGCGTTGTTTCTTCGAGGGTTCACACGTTTTCTCCTACTTTTGCATTATCGGCGCAAGAAATCAAATGTCTGAGCTCTGCACAACAGCTGCCAAGCAGCTCTCGTTTGTGTGCACATTATCTGTCTGCACCATCAGGAAAAAACATGCTTTGGTCTCCACAAGTGGCTTCCTTCAAGGTGCCCCAGTCCGCCATAGCTGTTTGTCATTGAGCTCCGCAGCTGTAATTTCAACCGGGTGACGCGGACTGGGCTTAAAACTCTGTGGGCGTTAGATCCCCCTTCCCCACTCCTCTCCGATCCCCTCTCGTCGGCGATCTTCTACTGGGGTTTTCATTGTCGGGTATGTTAAATCATATCAAGCCAAGAAAGATACTGAACTGTTAAAATCTTCATGTTTAACAGAAATAGGGAGGTGACTGGGATCTGAAAGAATTATCAGGTTAACTAGTCATATGGAGAATAACTGAACTGTGATTTTGAAAGTGTACCTATATAGAGATAGAGTGAAAGGACTTGTTGTTGTCGTCGTCGGTGTTGTCGTCGTTGTTGCTGTTGTCGTTGTCGTCGTTTGTTTATTCATTTTTCATTTGTTTGTTTTCCTTGTTAAAAGTCCAGTCCTATGGACAAATATACGCACGTATTTTGTAGACTCTCTCTCTCTCTCTCTCTCTCTCTCTCTCTCTCTCTCTCTCTCTCTCCACACACACACACACACACACACACACACACACACACACACACACTCACACACACACACACAACACGCATGGACGCACGCACGCACGCACGCACGCACATACACACACACACACACACACACACACACACGCACGCACGCACACACACACACACACACACACACACACACACCACCCCACACACACAACACACGTCCGCCATGTCTTTGACATTCACCCGTCCGTGATTAATCTTCTGCCTTGGCGCTATCAGTGCATGAAATCAAACCTCTTACCGCTGCACTGCAGTTGGCAGACAGCTCTCGTGTGACGCAGTCAGTATCTGTCTGCTCCATCGGCGAAAAGACAAGCTTTGTGTACACAAGCTTTGTGTCTGCTATACTGTCTGGGGCTTCCTCCAAGGCTTCCTAGTCACGCCGTAGCTGTTTGTCGTTGACCACTAAACGCACGATGACGACAGAGATTATCTGGCAGAAGTGGGTGACGCACCTGTTACCCTTTGATCCGGGCTTAAATTATGGGATGGCTTACTCCTCAGTGGATGTAAGATTCACTCTCCGTCAGCGAGGTCCAACGAAAAGAGTTTTCATGGTCGGGTATGACGAATTACAGGCAGCCAGGGGTTACATTACCTTGCCAGAAGTTTGGGGTTGTTCTTAACGTCGTAGTGACGGGGGATTAGGAGAAAGGTTGCGCGATCGTGTAGCACCGAGAAAAAATTTAGCTTTAATTTGAAAAGTAAGTGGAAATTAATTCAGAATTAACTTTAATTTGAAAAGTAAATGGAAATTAATTCAGAGCATTTTTTTGGTCGACTTCTTTTCTTTTCTTTTTTTTTTTTCTTTTCCTTTCCTCTTCTTCTTCTTCTTCTTCTTCTTCTTCTTCTTCTTTTTTGTTTCTTTTCCTCTTATTAATGCATTTTTGGGCGAAGGTCCATACTTCAAGGAGTGAGCAAATCTATTTCACATATCTCTCACCTTGTGTGTGTGTGTGTGTGTGGGGTGTGTGTGTGTGTGTGTGTGTGTGTGTGTGTCCCTCTCTCTCTCTCTCTCTCTCTCTCTCTCTCTCTCTCTCTCTCTCTCTCTCTCTCTTGCTCTCTGTCTCTAAGAACTGCGATTTAGGACTCATTTTACGTGCATACTTCTCAATATCTCATTTTAAAAAGAGAAAGAAGCCCCCTTCTCCTCCTCCTCAATCCCACCCCTTCTCACCCCTGCCTTCCCTTTCCCTTCTCCACTCTCGATGGATTCGTCACTTTACTTCGTTTCTTTTCTTTGCTGTTTCTTTCATTGGAGCTATTGCTCAGAAACCATTCTTTCAAATAAAGAAAAAAGATACACCAGATATGCTAGTGGGTTCCGAAGAAGTACTCACCTCAACTGCCGAACCAGCCATCCGGAAGCAATTCTGCACCACCCGTGGAAAGTTTGCGCTGTGTTCATATAGAGTGCAGACACCCACGGGACATAAATGCTCGGTGGCAGACGCTATTATGTGCCTGCCGGACGCGACATCACAGGACTTCTATAGATCTCTCAGTCTGTATTTCATAACTGCAGAGTCCACTGGCGAAAAAAGCCACCACCAGGAAAACTATTCGCGCATTCTGCAGCTCCATCCAACTCGATGCTGTTTCGCTGAAAGGTAAAAACAGTATAACTCCAGACATACTCAAGCTTTCGCCAAGGTCTTGAATCCCAGGTTGCAGTCTTTCCCGCTGTCAACAGGAATTTCCATGCAGTCAGTGGGTCTTTCCTCACTGACACAAGGCCTTTTGGTCAAATGATTTTTAGAACAATCAGTTTTGGAAATTATCCACGCGGGCGCGCGCGCGCGCACGCACACACACACACACACACACACACACACACACACACACACACACACACCACACACAAACACACACACACGCACGCACGCACGCACACACACACGCACACAGTCACACGCACGCACGCACACACACACACACACACACACACACACACACACACACACACACACACACACACACCACACACAGAGGGACTGAGCGAGAAGACGAGTGTGGCAAGGATTTTAGCCAAGGGGAACGAGCCTGAGGGGGTTGTGGGGGGGATGGCCAGGTTTTTCCAGTGGGTTTGGGGAAGGAAAGCAGTTGATGCACCGTCCCGTTGGAACTGGTCAAATGAGCCAGCAAGTGTCGCCTTCTCTTCTACTTAATGACTAACTCATTTGATTAGAGACGTTTGTCGAGTGATTAGAAAGAGAGAGAGAAACCGACCACTATGCTATAATCTCTCTCTCTCTCTCTCTCTCTCTCTCTCTCTCTCTCTCTCTCTCTCTCTCTCTCTCTCTTCTGCCACATAACAGCTTGCCAAAGTAAACTCCACTTCAGCTTCAAAGCTCACTCGCACATTCGGCAAGTAAAGAAAATACAGGCTGGACAAAAGCACATGGGAGTAAGTTAGGGACTGCACTTTGGCGGGGATGGGAATGGGTGGGTGGGTGGGTGGGTGGGTGAGAGAGATTGCAGGGGTACAGGATGCAGGGGGTGGGGGGGGTGGGTGGGTACAGGATGCAGGGGGGGGGTGGGGGTGGGGGGGATGAGAGAGATTGCAGGGGTACAGGATGCAGGAGATGAGAGAAAGAGTGCAACACCTTGACAAAGATTACCTCCGTCTGTTAATATGTATGGCCTGTCAACGCAGTGGTACGATTAAACTATCGCCTCAGTGTAGGTTTCACGACCCGGCGGAATGAATGATGGTGATGATGATGATGATGGTGGTGGTGGTGGTGGTGGTGGTGATCGTGGTGGTGGTGATGGGGGTGGTGGTTGTGATGGGGGTGGTGAAAGAAGATGATGATGATGATGATGGTAATAATGATGAAGATTAGACTTCTATATTCTCTTCCATCATGGTATGATCTGTCATGGCAATTAGTTAGTTTCAAAAGGTTTACAGTTTATCTTTCGCCGTTAAATTTAGTTATTTAGATCAAGACAAGTGTAAATATGTGCAGCAAGTACTGGTATGGCACAAATGTTTTATTTCTTGTTGGAAAGTTATTGATTCTCATCATGAACAGAAGTATTTGTCCTTTATGTAAAGGGGTGAATACGCATCACAATATTGCTATAATGCTGAACAATCTAGTAGCGGGGGAAACAAGTGCAGGCTAACAATTCTTCGGTCATTATGTAAATGACTTGACAAAGATTTGAATAAAAGAAAGAAAGGGAAAAAATGGGGGGGGGGGGGGGGGGGGGGGGAATTTAGAACAATATATTCTAAATACTAACCTCCTCACTGGCAGCATATGGGAGCCATTGTAATCCCTCTCGAAGACAGATCTTTTCATATTGCCTGCTCCTAGGTCTTTCGTCCGCTGGATCGGACTCATCAGGGAGACACGACTGATTGTGATTGCTATGGTACAATACCATTGTTTGTTACGTGATTTTTTTTTTCACTCTTTGTTTGACGGCAACTGAGCGTGTTACAGAAAAAGTTTAAGGATAACATTTATGATAGAATAAAACTATAGTCGGATAGTTGTGTAGCACACACTCTGGAGATCTACTCACGACTCCTCACAAAATTACTCTGACTTAATCAATACAATTGTTCGTTCGAATATAGTTAACAAATGTCGCTAGCATGCAATAATATACAAACAGTCCTAGCCAATTACACATTTTCAATCAACAGTTAATCAGCCGACCATCACACGTGCTACGTATGGCGAACAAAAACGTATTTTAAAGTTTGTCTTGAATGTAGAAGGGGAATCTGAGTGTATGAGAGACAGATGAAATCTGTTCCATTTACCTCGGGCTATGAACAAGAAAGACGTTTCGCCGTTGTTCTTTGTTTTCAAGTTGGGCAATCGAACGTGGTGAATGTCAGAAGAGAGCAGATAACGAGAAGGTGCGTTGAGAACTAATCCAGACAGACAGCTGGTTGCAGAACCAGTGAAGGAGAGGGCTATCAGTTTACAGATGATCCTGTCAGAGATCGGCAACTAGTGCAGAGAGTGCAGAAGTTAAGATACATACTGGAATCTTGAGGATTTGAGGACAAGCCTGTCAATATTGTTTCGGATTCTTTGGAAATACAGGCAAGAAAACTTAGAAATAATCTGTTTTAGAAAGGCGCATGAAGCAAAACGCGTCTTGTGTCAGGTGTGGGATAGTGACAAACAGAACTTGTCTGGCAAAGCTCAAAATAGACAGATCTAGAGAAGTTAGAGAACATGTTGGAAAGAAAAGCTTTGATTTAGAGTGACGCCAAGACTGCAGACAGAAGAAGAGAAGGAGATAAACGTCCTTTTGATTGACAGCGTCTAGATGAGACGAATGATAGGGAAATTTCTTTGGATAGACAAGCGTTACCTCAGTCTTATCATCATTTGGTTGCAGTTTATCATGTGTCAAACGGATTTCATGGTCTACAAGGCATTCTTATGTTTACGATACCAGTCTGTCAGTTTTAGCCAGAGAAACAGACTGATGGGCTTGTGCATCATTAGCAAAACTCTCATGCGTGCGTGTCTGCCAATACTACTGGACTCGGGAGACACATACAACACAAATGGAATAGGTCCAAGCACAGTCTTGAGGAACACCCATCAAGGGGGATAAAGGCTCCTAGTGTCTGCCACTGAGGCAAAACAGTATGTATGCAGTCAGTCAAGTAAGACCTCAACCAAGAAACAGCAAGGTTGTAAATGTCGAAGGAATGCTCAAGCCAATGGAAGAGGACAGAATAGAGTCAAAAGCAGCACTGATGTCTATCAGTACAAAAAAAAAGGCTGTAATATAATCATCCAATCCAAGAAGGATATCGTTTTCAAATTTCAGAAGTGCTTTTTACACTGAAAAAGTCCCCGTGTTCCTTTTTTTTTTTCCCTCTTCTTTCTTTTCTCTTTCCTCTTTTTTTTTCTTTCTTTTTTTCCTTTCTTCATTTTTCCCCTTTTCTTATCATCACTCTGCGTATATTCATACAAACAGTACACTTACTACGTGTACCGGAAGAGAAGTGTTTTAACCCTTAACTCTTAATGTGCCGATACAATGAGAATCTGACACGAAGTTAGTTTTTTTTTCTATGTAGCCGGTATTTAGAATTAATACATCTAAATGTTCTTCAATGTTGGAGACATTTTCTGTGTTAGGCACATAATCTTCTCTCTCTCTCTCTCTCTCTCTCTCTCTCTCTCTCTCTCTCTCTCTCTCTCTCTCTCTCTCTCTCTCATCAAACATGTATTCGATGATTTTTTTTTTTTTTTTTTTTTTTGCGGGTTTTTTTTTTTTTTTAACTATACTTGATCTTCTCTCTTATTTCTTTACTTATTCTCGTTCTCTTTTTTTTTTTTTTCTTTGGTCACTTTTTCTGTTGATTCTGTTGTACCCTTTCGCCCCCTTCCTTTCTATTTCTTTCTTCATTGCTTTCTTTTCTTCCTGGTTTTCTCTTCCCGTTTGGATGTTCACCGTCTTTGATCTCTGGGAGACGGCGCCGCATCGTGTTCGTTTGTGAAGGGCCCTGGCGAGCTGGAACTGCGATAGCAGGAGATGGGAAAGCTGGTTTCTCCTGGCCTGAAGGGAGATTCCCACCTGACTGCACTGAAAATAACTCTCCATCAACATGCTCCACATTCTTCTTCTTCTTCTTCTTTTTTTTTTTTCTTTTTTTTTTTTTTTTAACCGTTTGGCTGGTGAGACTCTTCTTGAACACCGCTGGTCAGGATTGACGTTTAGTGTCGTTGTCTTGATATGGTTATGTCATTATGTGATAGCGGTGATGGGTGTTTGTGGATGGTGGGCTGCCCGGTTGGGGATGGTTGTGGTGGTGATGATGACGATGGTGGTGGTGGTGGTAATGGTGGTGGTGGTGGTAGTGTGCATGTGTGTGTGTGTGTGTGTGTGTGTGTGTGTGTGTGTGTGTGTGTGGTGCGTGCGTGTGCGTGTGCGTGTATATGAGCGCGATGGTGGAGAACGCACTCGGGGAGAGAGAGAGAGAGAGAGAGAGAGAGAGAGAGAGAGAGAAGACAGACAGACAGACAGACAGACAGACAGACAGACAGACAGACAGACTTACAGACAGACGGACAGACAGAGACACAGACAGACAGACAAACAGACAAAGACACAGACAAACACACAAAAAGACTCACAGACACACAGACACACACACATAGACAGATAAACAAACGGAGACGGACATACAGACAGCTATATATACGCATTTCCCGACTTGGACTTACGAAGTAATCCGCCCCTGCCGACAGCGTGTCTTGCATAATCTCCCCCTGTGTCCGTCCGTCTGTCCTGGGGGAAGATGGCCAGTTGGTCTTTCTCCATCTGAGTCACACGGTGCCATAGTGGTGCCTGCCTGTACCGGATCCAGTCTCAGTCCTCCCGTCTTGATCGCCTTTTGCATACATGTGATAAGAGATAAGATAATGTTGCTTATAGCCCAGCCGACCGCAAATGGCCATATCAGGGCTGTCACCACGTTAAAATCAACTCACAAGTCTTTCATTCACACAATTCTTTAAAATGCGTCTTCTAAAAACCCATCCAAAAGTTTGTTTAAAAAAAACTCTCCACTGTAAAACCTCAGATCCGATGAAAAATGTTAATCTCTTTCAAGAACTCAAAGATCGCGTCAGGCAGAACATCTCTGAACAAAGTTTTCATGGAATCTGCTGTAAAATGTTTGTGTCTCACATCGTGCAAGTCCCAGCACTCTAAAAGGAGATGTTTCATTGTGAGTGGCACATGACATGGAATGCACAACGAGCTTCTTCACTCTTTAAAAGGTATGAATGTGTAAAATACGAATGGCCGGTGTGCAGCACGAAAGACGTAGAGTGAAGGCAATGTTGGGTGTCCTTGTCGACAGCCTCTGTGTGAAATGCTTTTTGCATACATCTGCGGGGATCAAAGAATAGAGGGAAATGAGTGGGAGGGAGTGTGGGAGGAGGGGGGAGGAAGGGGGTGGTGGTGAGAGGACGTTTAAAGTCTTATCACAGGACACGGAGACACAAACGGACGCAAACATGCGCGCGTGCACTCTCTACACTCGTTTGTCTGTACAGAAACTTCCCCGTACAGATAACTTCACACACACACACACACACACACACACACACACGCTTCTTTGAATTTCGAATTAGTCTTTATTTCATTCATTTATCTATTAGTATAGTTTTATTTCATTCATTTATTTACTATTATCGCAACTTTTGCAGGCTCTGG
>CM065714.1:92225046-92240046 GCA_033310375.1 Conus canariensis | reverse complement strand
TGTGTGTGTGTGTGTGTGTGTGTGTGTGTGTGTGTGTGTGTGTGCGTGAGATGACGTTTTGTGAACACATCATTCTAAAAGCATTCTGGCATGGCAATGTCGCCTCTATTACGGTGTCGACGACTCGATACGGCCGGAGTTAATCCGCTTGCGAACTATAATATCTATCATAAGGTGTCGACGTCTGGTTCATATTCCCAGGTCTTTTTTTTCTTCCCCCCCCCCCCCCTCCCTTTTTTCTGATATGAAATTATAGTGCCAGTGCACTAAGCATCCACTGGGGATAAAAGTAATGAAATCAGCGGTAATATAATGCTGGAACGAAGATCAGGCCACAAGGAAGGGCAGCTACCTTACATAAGCCATCCAGAAAGTTTAATCTTTCGATTAAAGGTTATCTCTCTTGAGCAAAAGTTGTCGCAGGATCTCGCACAGCGAGTGGGGAATGCGAAGGACAGTGACTCACACCAGTGACAGTTTGACAGTTTATGAATTTCTTGTTTATAATACTTTTAATACTTTTGAATGAATGAATGAATGATGATGGTACTCTTCTCTCTCTCTCTCTCTCTCTCTCTCTCTCTCTCTCCTCCTCTCTCTCTCTCTCTCTCTCTCTCTCCGCCCAAGCCTTCAAATATTGGTGTTAGTTTGCTGGTTGTCTCTCTTTCTCAGTCTCATAGTGTCTGTGTGTGCGTGTTGCGTGTGTGTGTGTGTGTGTGTGTGTGTGTGTGTGTGTGTGTATGTGTGTGTGTGTGTGTGTACGTGCACATGCTTGCGCGTGCATGTGTTTGTGTGCATGCGCACCTCCGCGCGAACGATTGCTCAAAACAGTGATCATTCGATGTTGCTTTGCAGCGATTTTTTTGAAACCCTATCCATTTACATGTTCTCGAATTTCTTAGACAACGCAGTGAAAATAAACATAATTTCTTAAGGTGTAGGCCTATTCGTGAAACCAGCCCTACGAGGTTTTTGAAAAAGATCGCCTCTTTTTCTTCCTTTCTTTCATTCTATCTATCTATCTATCTATCTATCTATCTTTCTTGCTTTCTTCCTTCCCTCCCTCCCTCCCTCCCTCCTTCCTCCCTTCCTTCCTTCCTTTCTTTCTTTCTTTCTTCCTTCCCTCCGTCCTTTCTTTCTTCCTTCCCCCCTTCCGTCCTTTCTTTCTTTCTTCCTTTCTTTCTTTCTTTCTTTCTTCCTTCTTTCTTTGTATTTCGTCCTTTCTTTCTCTTTTTTCGTTCTTCCTTCCTTTCTTCGTTCCTTTCTTTTCTTTCTTTCTGTCTATCTGTCTGTCTGTCTTCAGGAACGACGTGTGGCGTTACACCAAGGAGAATTACGGCGGCCTGTACAGGAACACAGCGGTCAGTGTGGGCTGTGGCCTGAAATGGGCAGTGCTGGCCCTGGGATTGACCATAGCTTTGAACACCCTGGGCAGATCAGAGGCCGGGGACCATCAACGTGGCATGGGCGATTGAGAGTACTGACGGAAGACGAAGCGTGATGGGGGCAGTATTGCTCGGGTGGTATTTAAAAAAAAAAAAGAAAAAAAAAAAAAGAACAGAAAAGAAAGTAAGAGACAGAAATGGAGGCGGGGGGTTGGTGGGGGGAGGGGGGGGTGACGCTGAGAGGTGGGAGGAAGGGGGTGTTGATGATGGCACTTTGGGAGAGAAGGTTTGAAAGGTGTTGGGTACTGTATTCATTGTTGGGTACTAGTTAAGAATTTGTATTATTATTATTATCATCATCTTTTGTTTTGTTTTGCTTCGTTTTGTTTTGTTTTGTTTGTGTACATACATTCCATGAGGGTAATGTCACGCATCCCCTTTTACTCTCCCGTATTTGAGTTTCAATCATTTTTTTTTAAATGAGTGCGGTTAGTTTTCAGTGTGTGTGTGTGTGTGTGTGTGTGTGTGTGTGTGTGTGTGTGTGTGTGTGTGTGTGTGAAGGTAGAATTACAATTATTTTGCTTTCATTTGTGTGTATTATTGATTTTTTTTTCTTTCTTGTTTATTTTGGACATTTGTTCTACTTCAGTGGATTGCAGGAAACCAGGCTTTGGTCTCCACACTACGTTTGACCTGTCAGCACATTAACTGATGCTCAGCAAAGCCTCCAGGAGATGCCGGGGGGAGGGGGGGGTGGGGGACATAAATCACTTCACTCTGATGACTGTTTCTGAACCACGATGATGACGTAAAACAATCAGCTGAGTGCCGGAAGGGAAGGTTGGATGGGCAGAGATGGGAGCGTGGGGGTAGAGAATACAAAGAGAAGTCAGATCCTGTGTGCTTTTGGGGTGACTTTGTTTCCTAGACCCGAGTTTCATAGTTTCATTAAAGGATCGTTATTTATTTGATTATGTGGGGAAAAAAATGTACAAATGTACGGAGGGGGTGGGGGGGGGGGGGGGGGACGAAAAAAGGAGAGAGAAAAATAGAATGCATAATCAGCCGAGCCCCCATCCCCATCCCAATCCCCTGGCTTATAATACATTTATCGTCATGGAACGCATATGTAGTGGAAGCAAAGTACCGGTAAACAGTTTCTTGTTCATGATGGCAAGTTACTCTAAAGATTTTTTAGGAGAAAAAATACCGGGGGGGGGGGGGGGGGGGGGGGGGGGAGTGCAGAATGAAGAATGGGGTGTTTATGAGTGAATACCTAACTCTTCTCTAACAGCATAGGAGTCTCGTCAAATTCTGCCTTTTGAGTTGAACCCCGATCTGTTTTGCCCATCATAGTCGACTTTCGTCTTCTCGTCAGAGACGCGTCTGCAGGTTTGAGTCACCCATGACTCGCCAGCTCTTGTTCTGCTCCACATCTTATCCGTTCCCATCTCATCTCTCCCTCTCCCGAGTCAATCACCCCCGTTCTCCTCTCACAGGTGGATCAAAAGAGAGTCCTATTATTTTGTGTTCGCGCCAGTGAACAAATCATTATCAAATGACTGGTGATTTTAAAGGCGAGGCAACGAACGGACCATTTTTTAACGGTTGACCGAAAATAGAAATACTTCTTGACAAGAATCCAGTCCAGCAACTCTTGCCTACCCTCTGTCCTGACAAAGTCGCTCGTCTACGAGCCAGTTCTTGCCTTTGGATGAGGGGGTGGAGAGGGGAAAGGAAGTGGAGAGGGGTAGGAGTGTAGGGAGTGGATAGGTCTTGAAGAAGGGTGTTGGTGGGACCTGGTCGAGGCCTTTAGACTCACCTAAGTTTAGTTTAGTTTGTTTTTATTTCATCTTAATCTTTTTTTTTCTTCTTCTTCTTTTTTTAAAGTTAAAACTATTACCAAATTTGTCGTTGCTGTTAGTCGTTGAGATTTGGGCTGTTGACCATTTGAGTAAATCATTGTTAATGCGAACAACTGGCTTCGCTCAGTGATTTCTTTGTGCTTTTTTTTTTTTTTAATATACATTCGTTCACACTTTCCTCTCCTTTTTTTCCCGTCTGCCTTGTCTCCTTCTTCCTTCTTTCCTCGCTATTTTTCTTTTGAGACCCTCTCCACCATTCACACCCTTCCCCATCACTCCCGTGCCCCCTGCCCCTTTTCCATCTTTTATCTATTTCAGTGGCGTTTACTACGTTTACCTTTTTAAGAGACTGCACTGATCATTTCAAAGTTCTAAACTAAAGGCATTACGATACACCTGCATTAAAAAAAAAAAGACTTTGCATGCATACCCCGCCCTTTTCTGTCCTACAACACACGCGCGCGCGCGTGCACACACACACACACACGCGCGCGCGCGCGCATTACGAGTGCTCCTTAATGACTAGTAGGATGTTCTGTTGTTCTCTGATGTGTGCTCTATAAAGAACAACTGTACATCGAAAAAGAACAGAGAGGTTTTTTATACTCTTTTTTTGTCCCGAATTTTGGCATAGCTCTGTCCACCTTTCTCTATCTCTCACCTCCATCCCAACCCCCATACATACGCACCACACCCCACTGCACACACACCCTCTCTCTCCTCTCCTCTCTCTCTCTCTCTCCCCTCCTCTCTCTTTCTCCCCCCTCTCTCTCTCTCCCTTTCTCCCCTCTCTCGTCCCTTCCCACCTCCCTCCCCTTGCCTCTCGGTTTCATAATGTAGTTTTATCCATAACCATTAATGTACGCGTATATATCAAACTTCAGCATGGGTCAAAGCAACATAAGGTAACTATAGTTAAGTTAGTTGAAGAATAAACACAACAACAAAAAGAGAGAGAAAGAGAGTGAGAGAGAAAAGAAAAAACATCTGACTTGTTCTGAGAAAGGTAAGCCCCTTTATGCTCGTATTCAAAGCTCACACGTCGTATTGAAAGCACTCAGACATCTCTATTCATGAAAATTCTAGTAATTTATGCTATGCAATGTGATTCAAGAACCACAGGTAGGTGAAATCTTTCCCCGCAACATTAAGTGCGGGAAAAAAGCTGGCTTGAATGTGTAAGGGAGCTATATCACCGCGATGTGGAGTCCTACATTGTACAAGTTTGTATGATGAATTTCGTATGGATCATTAACTTTCCCACACTGTCACCTAAACGATCCAAATCCCATTGAATTTGATTTTACTTACACCAATTTTTATGACTTACTCAATCAGGGAAAGATCACCCACGCTGTCACCTAAACGATCACAATCCCATTGAATTTGGTTTTATTTCCACCAATCTTTATCACGTATTCAGTGAGGGAAAAATCACTAGCACTGCTGTCATTTAAACGAGCATAATCCCATTGAATTTGATTCCGCTTCTACCAAATTTTCTGGCTTGCTGTATAAAGGATTCAGTCGCATGCATTCTGCCTGTTATTCGTCTTTGTGGTTCAGACAAACAGAGAAAATGTTTCTTGTCGTTCTCCCTTTTTTTACATTCTCGTCCACCGTTTTCACTTCTACTATCTTCTTTCCTTCTTGTAGTAGAAAGAAACTCGTGGAGAGCGTGGCAGCAGAGAGTCCTCAGAAGAGAAGCCCCCTTCAAGCAAGTGTTTCGGCCCTTATCTCCTGACACTCTAGGGGGGTTGGGCCACACCCGGTTCATGACTCCGGATGTCCCTCTGCTGCCCCTTTTTTCCCATCTTGGGACGAGCCATGGCTGGGATTCGAACCCATGACCCTCTGGACATGCTCATTTTCCACTTAATGACTCGCGCTTTAACCACTGAGCCACAGGGACACCTGATATTTGTAGGGAAATTAAGCCTTATGAAGTTCACTTTTGTTCCTCCTTGACCAGATCCAGCTTGAACACCTCTCTGCCGCTTCTGCCATTGCTTTCAGGGCTCTGGTTTTTTCCTTCCCTGCAACTGAGAGCTGTTTCATGAGGCTGTATGCAGACGTTCCTACAAACCCCCTAGCTCCAATTTCTGCAGTGAGGACTTTGACCTGATAGCCTTCTCTCCTCAGGCTGTTTGCCAGATCAGCATACTTTTCAGTCTTGTAGATTTGAGCTGCCTCCATTCTGTTCTCATATGGCACCGTGAGCTCGATCATGATCAGCTGCTTGGTTGACTTAGAGTGGACTACTATGTCTGGTCTCATGCCACTCTTGCTGATGATCTCTGGGTGACTCTTCCATTCTGGGAGGTCTGCAGTGCACTCCCAGTCATCTGCCCCGTCCAGCAGACTCTGCCTGCATGTTTCGAGTGGCACTGTTGTTCTTGGCCATGATTTGCTGCCTCCTGCCGTGAAGAATGTTGCGGGTGCTTTTGGAGTCCTGATTTTCCCTTTTGTGGTGTTGGTACTAGCCCAGACTACTTGTACAATTTCTTTGAGCACTTGGTTGTGCCTCCATGTGTACCTTCCTTGAGCCAGGGCTACTTTACATGAGCTTAGGACATGCTCCACTGTTTGTTTTTCATGGCAGAGGGGACATGCAGGATCGTCTGTTTTCCCCCACTTCACCAGGTTTGCATTTGAGGGCAGAAGGTCATATGCAGATCTGAGAATGAAGCTGATCCTGAGAGGGGCCATGTGCCAAATGTCATTCCAAGTGAGACTTCTTTGGAGTGCATTCTCCCACGTTGTCCATTGCCCTTGCTGGCTCTGCTGGACTGCTTTTTGGAGTCTTTTTTGGTCTTCTTCTTTTCTCATCTCCTGAATCATCATGTCTCTTTTGGCTTTTCCTTTGGCCTTTGACCACCATTCAGTTTTGGTCACCCCCAGTCCCTGTCTGTTGGTCTGTGTGTGTCCTGTTATTTCTCTGATCTTGAGACTTTCTTTTGCAGAATCCATCGCCTCTTGAACTTTCCATTTTCTGCCTGTCTTCAGCTGGGGCTTAATTGCTTCTACCACCTTGTCTCCTGAGTCCTCCAGCATGCTTTGAAGTCTGATCTTCCCTGCTTTGTATTCCTCCAGGATGGATTTCAGGGGTAGTTTCAGCTTTGCTTGGCGACAGTACAGCGCTATGTCAGTCAGACAGGGTGGGACACCAAGCCATTTCCTTGTGAACTTGTTGATTTTGGCTTCCATTGCCTCCACTATGCTGGTGCAGATGTCGTA
Source organism: Conus canariensis (assembly GCA_033310375.1). Taxonomy (NCBI): domain Eukaryota; kingdom Metazoa; phylum Mollusca; class Gastropoda; order Neogastropoda; family Conidae; genus Conus; species Conus canariensis. Next base: position 92,233,559 of record CM065714.1, on the reverse strand, counting down.
TATCATCAGAGGCCATAGCAGCTTTGGTATCAGCATGAACTGCAGACACCAGACCTTGTATTTGCCAGGGAGCCCACACTGGTCAATGGTCTCCAAGCCTTCCTCCGCCATCTGCTTGGTTTCTTTTGCTCTTTGTGTGTCTTTCAGCGTATCATCATACCATCTTCCAAGGCTCTTGACTGGTTCTTCTGTGACTGTTGGAATGGCCTGGTTGGCAACACTGAAGACCACAGATCCGGCCACTTTTCCTTTCCTCAGTGAGAGACTCCGTGATTTCTTTGGCTTGAACTTCATTCTGGATGAGGCAACTATGTCGTCCAGCCTCTCCAGCACATGACGTGTCTCGTCTTCTCTGGATGAAATCACTGTAGTGTCATCCATGAAGGCCTTGAGAGGAGGCATCTTGTATCCATCGCCAAGGTCTGTTTGTCTCGCGTTGTTTGTTGCTGCTTTCAAGATGAGTTCCATTGCCAGCACGAACAGTATTGGGGAAATTGCACAGCCCATTGCAATACCCACTTCCAAGTTGATCCAGTCTGTTGTGTACTCCTTGGTAGAGAACCGCATTGAGAAGCCATTGAAGTACTTCTTGAGCATGTCGCGGATGTTCTTTGGCACATGGTACATCTCAAGAGCCAACTGTATCATCTCATGGGGCACAGATCCATATGCGTTTGCCAGATCAAGCCACACTACGTCCAGGTCTCTCTTTTCTGTTTTTGCTTTTTGGATTGCGTCCCAGATCATTGTGGCGTGTTCTACACAGCCGCCACGCCTGGGATGCCACCTTTCTGGACTGACACATCCAAGTACTTGTTTTCCATCAGGTACTTGGTCAGCCTTGCTGCCATGACAGAGAAGAAGATTTTCCCTTCGACGTTCAGTAGTGATATTGGCCTGAACTGGCTAATGTCACTTGAGTTTTGCTCTTTGGGGATGTACACACCATCTGCCGTCATCCACTGGCCGCTGATCTTCTGGTTTCTCCAAGCCGATCGCAGCAGCCTGTGGAGCCACTCCAGCACCTTGGGACATTTCTTGTAAAGCTGGTAAGGTATTCCGTTTGGCCCTGGTGATGATTTGGCTCTGGCTTTGTCGACCACCTTCTTGATTTCCGCCAACGTTGGAGGCTTGCCATTGAACTGTTCCTCAGGGTTGGTTGGCCACACCAGACCTTGAATGTCGAGTGGTGCTTTGCTCTGTGGGTCAGAGTATGTTTTCCTCAGATGCTGCTCAAGAACTCCTTTGTCCACACTTAGGGTCCCAGATTTTGGCTGCTCAAACAGTGTTCTGGCAAACTGGAAGGGGTCTCTGAAGAAGCGCTCTTGTGTCTTCTTCTTTTTGCTCTTCCTCTTCCTCGCAGATTCCGCTTTGCTGAGGGCACTGTGTTTTTCTTTCAGGTCTTTCCACAGTTTTTCCAAGCCTTGTTTTTCAGCTGGCAGTGCGGTCTTCATTTGCATCTTGAGGTTTTTCTTTTGGACCCTGATCTTGTCCATCTTTTCTTGGCGTCTGGATTTCTTTGGAGGTGTTTTCTCTTTGGGTAGTTTTGCTCCATAGGCGTCTCTACATGTGGCATACACAATGTCCCCATATGTGGCTAGTTTGTGTTCCAGGGTGCTTTTCCCTATCAGTGCATCGAGTCTTTGGACGATTTTTGCATCCAGTTTCTCCCAATCTTCAGTTTCGTTTGCTCGTGGCAGGTTGAGTTTCAGGCGCCTGGCATCGAGGGCCTGTGCAAATTCCTCATCCGAACCAACAGCGTGGATGTCCTTGGCACTGTGGTTTAAATCCTGGCCTTGGTCTTCCGACGTCTTATCTGCTGATGCAGTGCGCTGCTGCTCATTCAGATGAGTCTTCACACATCCCATCTTTGTTCTGTGGATCTTCATGCCACGGGTGGTAGCGAAACGCTTTCCACAGACACATGGATATTCCATTTGGTCCATGTTCATAGTCCGTTTGGGATTTGCAGTCATGATTGGTTGAGCACCGATGGATTCATCATTCTCTCCCCCTTTCGGTGAATCCTGGGAGCATCTTTTCCTTTTATTTTTAGTAGCCACATGTTTAAGGCAAAGTGGGGAGCCAGCCCACAGAGCCCTTGGTTCTGGTCTTTCCCAGTGTCCTCCGGTCTTTCCCGGACGTCCTCCGGCCTATTCCCGGAAGTCAATGGTTTACCCATGCATCAGTAGAAAGAAACTCGTGGAGAGCGTGGCAGCAGAGAGTCCTCAGAAGAGAAGCCCCCTTCAAGCAAGTGTTTCGGCCCTTATCTCCTGACACTCTAGGGGGGTTGGGCCACACCCGGTTCATGACTCCGGATGTCCCTCTGCTGCCCCTTTTTTTCCCATCTTGGGACGAGCCATGGCTGGGATTCGAACCCATGACCCTCTGGACATGCTCATTTTCCACTTAATGACTCGCGCTTTAACCACTGAGCCACAGGGACACCTGATATTTGTAGGGAAATTAAGCCTTATGAAGTTCACTTTTGTTCCTCCTTGACCAGATCCAGCTTGAACACCTCTCTGCCGCTTCTGCCATTGCTTTCAGGGCTCTGGTTTTTTCCTTCCCTGCAACTGAGAGCTGTTTCATGAGGCTGTATGCAGACGTTCCTACAAACCCCCTAGCTCCAATTTCTGCAGTGAGGACTTTGACCTGATAGCCTTCTCTCCTCAGGCTGTTTGCCAGATCAGCATACTTTTCAGTCTTGTAGATTTGAGCTGCCTCCATTCTGTTCTCATATGGCACCGTGAGCTCGATCATGATCAGCTGCTTGGTTGACTTAGAGTGGACTACTATGTCTGGTCTCATGCCACTCTTGCTGATGATCTCTGGGTGACTCTTCCATTCTGGGAGGTCTGCAGTGCACTCCCAGTCATCTGCCCCGTCCAGCAGACTCTGCCTGCATGTTTCGAGTGGCACTGTTGTTCTTGGCCATGATTTGCTGCCTCCTGCCGTGAAGAATGTTGCGGGTGCTTTTGGAGTCCTGATTTTCCCTTTTGTGGTGTTGGTACTAGCCCAGACTACTTGTACAATTTCTTTGAGCACTTGGTTGTGCCTCCATGTGTACCTTCCTTGAGCCAGGGCTACTTTACATGAGCTTAGGACATGCTCCACTGTTTGTTTTTCATGGCAGAGGGGACATGCAGGATCGTCTGTTTTCCCCCACTTCACCAGGTTTGCATTTGAGGGCAGAAGGTCATATGCAGATCTGAGAATGAAGCTGATCCTGAGAGGGGCCATGTGCCAAATGTCATTCCAAGTGAGACTTCTTTGGAGTGCATTCTCCCACGTTGTCCATTGCCCTTGCTGGCTCTGCTGGACTGCTTTTTGGAGTCTTTTTTGGTCTTCTTCTTTTCTCATCTCCTGAATCATCATGTCTCTTTTGGCTTTTCCTTTGGCCTTTGACCACCATTCAGTTCTTTACCCCCCATTTTAAAAAATGTGTTCGCTTGCTTTCAGTTTCATCTATTCCGTTAAAAAAAAGAAGAAAAAAAGAAAGAAAAAAAAAAAAGGGGGGGGGGGGGGGGGGGGTCGATGTACAACTATAAAAGTTACATTCCGTATGGATATATCGACATTTCCGACCATTAAAGGGAAGTAAGCACACCACACCCGAAAACAACACAACCTTGACTCTTTGACCGAGCCCAGTTCACCTTTTAATTGGCCAAGAGAAGGCCTCCATCGCCTGTCGTGTCTCGCTTCTGACGGCACATTTCTCAGAGGGAAGTCGTCGCTATTGCATCTCTCTCCTTCTTGGCCACAAGAGTCACTCTCTTCACCCCATGGCTTCTACCTAGGTCACTGCAGGTGTTGGGGGTATTTGATGTTACAGCACATAGTCTGACACCTCTCTTGTGCTTCGCAGCTGGAACATTAGATTAATGGTCTGTTAGCATTAGGTTAATCGGTTCGGTAGGAAAAAGAAAGGGAAAAAAAAAAGGTCTGATGTTCAGTCTTTCTTAACGAGGTATAATAAGATAGAGGACAAAAAAATAAAGAGTAAAATGAAATAAGAACCAATCAAAGTCAAAGAATACATGTCACTGTTCAAAGAGCTCTGTTCATGAACTAACATGAAAAAACAATGTTGTTCATGAACTAACATGAGAAAACAATGCCAAGCTGATTTGGGGATGTAATATGAATGTAACAAATATTTTGCCCATACCAGAATCTCTCTCTCTCTCTCTCTCTCTCTCTCTCTCTCTCTCTCTCTCTCTCTCTCTCTCTCTTCTTTTCTTTTCTTTTCTTTTTTCTAACAAAAAGGTTGATAAGAAATGTGTATGAATGCCATTGCACAAGTTCTGATAATTAAGTCAAGAAGTGAAACTGATTAAAAGATTAATAAGGGACACGAACGGAATTTGTAAAAATAGGTTTACTAATAAAAGAAGATAAAGAATACTGAAGACCTTCATAAGGATGTGAACGTGTTGAATTATCCGTAAATGTTGTTGTTGTTTTTTTGAAGATGAGTAACATCGAGGAGCTTTATAACAGACAGAAATGTGTCGAATTCCTGTTGTTGTTGTTGTTGGTGGTGTTTTTTTTTTGTTTTTTTTAATCAAACAGGTTAAAAGTATATTTGTGAACGGTGCAAGAGGTTTGTCTATACTTGGAAAAGGTTAGACGCTTACGTTTGCTGTAGTGATGATTGATCAATGGATCGATTAACTATTTGATTTAATTCTTATTTTCTTCCCCATGGTTTTATTGAAGGCCGATCAATCTATCATTCATTTTGGAGTGTTTAAAAAAAAAAAAAAAAAAAAGGCTCATCTACCGCGCTGATTTATTGGTTGATGTATGTAAGACCATCTTTTTCTCGTGAGCATTTCTTTTACTCTTTCTCGTAAGCATTTATTTCTTTGTGTGTGAGACTATCTTTTATTCTTTTACCTTTTTCCCTTCAGGTATTTCCTTCTTTGGCTTCAGGAAGTAGGCAAAGTGGGAATGGAACGATGGCAGCAGATACAGGCGTTCTTGTCTCGGTTTATGTGCCGTGGGAACCCCCACCCTGCAAATTCCATCCTTGTTTCCTTCCCACACACCCCCCACCCCTCCTCTGTCACAGTCTTCTTTATGGGCATGTCCCAGTGCGAGCTAAGCAATATTATGATTGTGTGTGTGTGTGTGTGTGTGTGTGTGTGTGTGTGTGTGTGTGTGTGTGTGTGTAGGCATATACGCGAGCGTCCAAGCGTGTGTGCTCTTGAGTCTGCCTTCAGCAATAAGCGGTCTCATTTTTTCGGTGAAACATGCTGTCAACCACATATACGTACACGACACACGCATAGGCGCAGGCACGTGCACAAACTCTCTCTCTCTCTCTCTCTCTCTCTCTCTCTCTCTCTCTCTCTCTCTCACACACACACACACACACACACACACACACACACACACACACACACACACACACTTGCGCGCATGCTCACACAGACAAAAAGTAATAAAGGAACACCGATTTGCTTTCCCCTCTTCTTTTATTGACAAAGTACTGTTCAAAGGTATCACCACCTTGGGGAAAAAAATCTGAAAGTCCCAAATTAGAACAACAACAACAACAACAACAAAAGGATCAAGTTCATTCACATCATCAGTTATCACCATCATGTTTTTGTCTTCGTCATCGTCATCGTCGTCACCATTCTAACTTCATATGTTGCCAAAATAGATCAGAAAATAATACATTGGCACAGGGGAGGCGACCAGCACCTCTCTCTCTCTCTCTCTCTCTCTCTCTCTCTCTCTCTCATAGGAAATAGATACCACTATGTTCTAACTGCGACCAGCGCAACAGGATAACTATGATTAACATTTCACATACAACAAAAACCCCACATTGTGCAATAAAATTTAATAATGAATAAATAAAGGAAAATATCAAGCACCAACTGAGACAGTGACTGGTTAAAAAGCAAAGCAAAACGAAAGAAACAAAAAATAAAAAATGGGAGAATCGACATTATCACAATATCAAGTCCAACGGACACCACGATATATCTACCGATACGATTGCACGAACGACTGCAGTGCCCTTAAGCTCAGTCTTTTCTGAAGCACTAAGCCAGTGCGTCAACATTATGCACGTGAAATAAAGCGTCGCTGAGATTTGCATCCCGCTCAAGTTGGTTTACAAAAGAAAAACAAAATAAAGATTTCAACAACAAAAATGTAGGGCAGGGGAACATGAGATGTGGGGAGGAGGTGGGGGGTGGGGGGGGTGTGCAACAGGAAGGGGGTGAGGTGGGAGTGGGGAGTACAGGTTATGAGGAAGCAGGGATATTCGTATCTGGGGAACTCCTAGGGAGGGAGGTTAGGATGGGAAAGAGAGAGGAGGGAGGTAGCCAGCGGGGGGGGGGGGGGGGGGGGGAGAGGAGGAGGAGGAGGCAGAGGTAAGACTTTTGAACCCAAGAACCAGATAAGATTGTGAAGTCCAGCATAAACGCTTGAAAGCGGGCACACCTCCCTTCTTTGGGGGTGGGGGGATTTTTGTTGGGGTGGGCTATGGTTGCAACACAAATGCAATGGGGGGAAAAAAGAGAACGATGTTAATGAACACACCTTGACTGCGAACCTCGTTGTTGCGGGCTCTGTATCCCGTGCGCGAGCATGTTGAGGCCGGGCTGAGTGGTAAGACACAAGCCAGGAAAGGATTTGTAAGAAACGCAGGCTACAAAAACATGGGGACAGGGACAGACAGAAGCGAGAGGGCGGGGACAGGGAGAGACAGAAGCGACAGGGCGGGGACAGGGAGAGACAGAAGCGAGAGGGCGGGGACAGGGACAGACAGAAGCGACAGGGCGGGGACAGGGACAGACAGAAGCGAGAGGGCGGGGACAGGGAGAGACAGAAGCGAGAGGGCGGGAACAGGGACAGACAGAAGCGAGAGGGCGGGGACAGGGACAGACAGAAGCGACAGGGCGGGGACAGGGAGAGACAGAAGCGAGAGGGCGGGGACAGGGACAGACAGAAGCGAGAGGGCGGGGACAGGGACAGACAGAAGCGAGAGGGCGGGGACAGGGACAGACAGAAGCGAGAGGGCGGGGACAGGGACAGACAGAAGCGAGAGGGCGGGGACAGGGACAGACAGAAGCGACAGGGCGGGGACAGGGACAGACAGAAGCGAGAGGGCGGGGACAGGGACAGACAGAAGCGAGAGGGCGGGGACAGGGAGAGACAGAAGCGACAGGGCGGGGACAGGGAGAGACAGAAGCGAGAGGGCGGGGACAGGGACAGACAGAAGCGAGAGGGCGGGGGCAGGGACAGACAGAAGCGACAGGGCGGGGACAGGGACAGACAGAAGCGACAGGGCGGGGACAGGGAGAGACAGAAGCGAGAGGGCGGGGACAGGGACAGACAGAAGCGACAGGGCGGGGACAGGGACAGACAGAAGCGACAGGGCGGGGACAGGGACAGACAGAAGCACAGGGCGGGGACAGGGACAGACAGAAGCGAGAGGGCGGGGACAGGGAGAGACAGAAGCGACAGGGCGGGGACAGGGAGAGACAGAAGCGAGAGGGCGGGGACAGGGAGAGACAGAAGCGAGAGGGGCGGGGACAGGGACAGACAGAAGCGAGAGGGGGGACAGGGACAGACAGAAGCGAGAGGGCGGGGCGGGTGGTGATGAAAGAAGAGACGAGAGTGGGGGAAAGGGGATATGGAGGGGGGGGGGGGGTGGTTGCATCGCGTTTTAACCAGTCACAGACGCTGTCTGGAAGAGACATTAGTTTGTATACAGTCATATAACACATCAATCTTCCCCAAATGCCGCCTAGGGCATGAGCAAAAGGAATATGGACGTAAGCACATAAGTTGATTTTCGCTATTGTCAGTATTATTATGCTGGTACACAGTACACAGCATGTACATGATCCCGTGAGACTTTCTGCATTTATGTAAGAAGGGTGCAGGGGGGGGGGGGGGGGTGGCGCGCGCGCGCGCGCGCGCGCGCGCGCGTGTGTGTGTGTGTGTTTGGGGGAGAGGGAAGGGATATGGGGGAAGGAGACGGGTGGATAACTCTTCATAGTTCTCAATGTATCAGAGTCAAAGGAGACAGACTGCTTCATCTATGGGCAATGAACAGATTTCTCTCTCTCTCTCTCTCTCTCTCTCCTCTCTCTCTCTCTCTCTCTCTGTGTGTGTGTGTGTGTGTGTGTGTGTGTGTGTGTGGTGTGTGTGTGTGTGTGTGTGTGTGTGTGTGTGTGTGTGTGTGTGTGTGTGTGTGTGTGTGTCCGTTCACGCGCGCAGAGTGTCTGGCAATCTGGCATTATGACGCCGATCGGACACTGAGTACGTGTTTTTCAACAACCGCCAACAAGATGTTAAATGGGACGGATAGTTCTTTCGAACCACGCAATTGTAGAAGCCGGAACATCAAAAGGTTGATGCAAGGTCACAGAGGGAGCACCAAAATAAAAATATATATATATATAAAAAGGGGGGGGGGGGGGGAGGGGGAGGAAAAAACAAATAAAAAGAAAACAAGGGGAAAAAATGTGATAGGCAAC
>CM065714.1:92202546-92207546 GCA_033310375.1 Conus canariensis | reverse complement strand
GACGTTGGCAAGACATTGGACACGATCCAACGACCGTCTCCCACTAAAAGACTGCAGCCATCTTGGACCGCGCGGTCCTTTTTATACCGTTTCTAAAATTAAGCTCAATGGAGTGCCAGACTCTAGGGGACGCTTTGAACCGCACAACAATTCACAAAAACCGATCCTACCGTGTGACGTCAAGTCCACCAACGTCAAACTAAAGTAAAAGGAGGGGAGGTGGGCGGTGGGTGAGGGGGGAGGGGGTTAGGGGGGCGGGGCTTGGTGACAGTCGCCATAGCCACAAAGGCTCAAGGGCGGGATTTACTTGTCTTATATACTGATAGATGGTTGTGATAGGTTTTCTGTCAGATACGGGTAAGTGACAGTGAAGACGAGCTGCCAGCGTTTGTATGGTCTTGTCTGTTTTCATGTCAAACCCTTCCTGTGAATGGGACAGGGCGGGAGGCAGGGGGTGGGAGGGGGATGGGTTGGGGTGGAGGGAGGAAAAGGTGGGGTAGGGTGCGTGCAGGGGTTGGAGAAGCAGGGGCGAGGTTGGGGGAGGGGGGGGAGGGGATGGGTGAGTAGAATGCAGAGATGAGTGTGAAGAAACGGAAAGAGATGTGCCTTCAAAGAAGCCTTAAAGTGAAAGTGTGTGTGTGTGTGTGTGTGTGCGCGCGCGCGCGCGCGCGCGCGCGCGCTCGCACAAGCGTGTGTGCGTGCATGCGAGCATACACTATTACATGTATGTGTGTGTGCGTGTGTGTGTGCGTGCTGGCTTGTCCGTGAGAGACTACGCGCGAATGCATGTGCATGTGCTGGCTTATCCGTGCATGACTAGCGAATGCGCGCGCACGCACACGTGTGTGTGTGTGTGTGTGTGTGTGTGTGTGTGTGTGTGTGTGTGTGTGTGTGTGTGTGGTCGTGCGCCCGCGTGCGTGCACATGTCCACCCATGTGCACGTGTTGCGTGCTTGTGTCTGTGTATGCATGCATAGATGTACGTGTGGAGGGGGGAGGGGTGGAGTGGGGGTGATGGTGAGGAGATGAAGACAGCAAGACAGCAGTCCCGTACGTCAGTAGTAGAGATGGAGAGGGTGGGGGGGGGGGGGGGGTTGGGGATTGGGGGTGAGAAGGGGGTGCAGACATGAGAACTGAGAGAAGTGCTGGAAGCACAGGAGGAAAGGAGGGGAGGGGGATGTGACATGGGGGGGGGGGGGGGGAAGGGGGAGGGCGGAGTACGGATCTTCGCTACATGGGGGTTGAGATACGTGTGTAAACACGCGCCTGTATGTGTGTGTGTGATGTGTGTGTGTGTGTGTGTGTGGTGTGTGTGTGTGTGTGTGGTGTGTGTGTGTGTGTGTGTGTGTTGTGTGTGTGGTGTGTGTGTGTGTGGTGGTACGCTTGAGAGTGCCAACGCAAGAAATGAAAAAAAAAAACTGCCACGGGTCGAGACCCTGTCCTAGACTTAAACAGCAGGCGTTTAAAGCGACGACAACGATGGAGACAGAAATAGAAGAAGAAAAAAGAAAAAAGAAAGAAAGAAAGAAAGAAAGAAAAGAAAAGAAAAGCATTCGTTAAAAAAAAATGCACCGTTACCTGGTTTTCCCTTTTCTCCCTAAATGAATAAGACAGCAAGAGAACACACCCATGACGCTATAATGTGTATAATTACATGCAAAATGTTGAATTACGTAAGCAAGAGAGAAACTGGTGGGGTTTTTTTTGTTTGTTATTGTTACAGCCCTCTATGTCGCAATGTGGAAATGGCAGGATATCGCTGAGACGCTCACATCTCTCCTGACGGGCAAAGACCAATGGCGAAATTGATCATGAGGAAGGAGAAGACGAAGATACTATGAAGAGAGCCTAAATAGTTTCATTCATTATCAGTCATACATAATTATTAGCTTAATTGGCGTGTACAGAAGGCACGAACAAACAGCGACATACTGGCGACAAACATACTCAGAGACCTCGTAGCCTATCATAAGAAAGGATTATTATTATTGTTTTTTTTTGTTTGTTTTTTTCTCTCACAACTAAGAGAAATTTTACACAAGACTCTCTCTCTCTCTATCTGTTTCTGTCTGTCTGTCTGTCTGTCTCTGTCACTGTGTCTGTCTATCTGTCTCTCTAATTCTCTCTCTCTCTCTCATCAACACACACACACACACACACACATACACACACACACACACACACACACACACACACACACACACTGACTGACTGACTGAAACCATTTACTGTCAGATTAACATAGTGTTGTACTGAACACACACACACACACACACACACACACACACACACACACACACACACACACACACGCACGCACGCACGCACGCACGCACGCACCATCTTATACCACACATTTCTCTCTCTCTCTCTCTCTCTCTCTCTCTCTCTTGTGTGTGGTGTGTGGTGTGTGTGTGTGTGTGTGTGTGTGTGTGTGTGTGTGTGTGTGTGTGTGTGTGTGTGTGTGAGTACAACACTATGTTAATCTGACAGTAAATGGTTTCAGTCAGTCAGTTTGTGTGTGTGTGTGTGTGTGTGGGGTGTGTGTGTGTGTGTGTGGGGTGGTGATTCAACAATGTTTCGTTTTCTTTTATAGTAAGCACAGCAGTACGATAGAGTAATAATGATGATGAAAAAAAAACAACAACAACAACGACATTTTCAGCAACATTAGCAATAAGAATGTCATCAACAGAACTGCATTAAAAACTAGAAAGGAGGCTCTCCGGAGCACGCAGACTTCCGTTGACTTGAAGTTGTAGTTGTAGGGATTCTTGATCCATCGTTTGATTTAGATGCCTGTCACAGATCTCAACTAAGCTTTATTGAGTTCGTCCTTCTGCTACACCCCCCATCATCTGTGAGAATCGGCGTGTCAGTCTGTTCATATGCCAGCTGATACCCTGAGCTGTGCCGCAGTAGGCTCCACACCACGATTCAGTACCGACATTCAGTATCTCCGTTTTCGGGCCACGTTTGTTCCGTCTTTCTACCACGTTCGGCTAGAAATCATATGTAACGAAGAAGGACAGATGCCAAACCTGACTGTATGGGGTCAAGGTGTCCAGTGTGGTGGCACTTGCAGTGTTCGTAGGCACCTCATTCCGTTCCTTTAAGGGTCCTGGGATGAAGGAATGTTGCCGAGATTGCGTGCGCACTGCAGGCAATATTACTAACGGTCATCAGCTTATCTCTGTGGTGTGCGAAAGTCATGAAAAGTAGATATGAAATGAGGCAGGGAACAGTAAACAATAAACAACAAACATGTAGGGTAACTCTTGCTCCCACAAGAAAACAAATACACGCCCCATAACTCCAAAGGAATGCTGCTTACTACACCGAATCGCGTAGCAGATAAGACAGCACACAGCACACAGAACAAACAAGGAAACATCCCCTTTGGGGATTGGAGGCACGCATCCACCCACCCGCACGCGCGCGCGCGCACACACACACACACACACACACCACACACACACCCCACACGGGTGAGATGACGGAGGGCAGGGAAGGGCATGGACAGGAGGAAGGTACTTGTCAAACATGACTTTGTGAACAGATCGGATGATGTCTAACATTGCGACATAAAGCGCCGTAACGAAAGGTGCGGAGAATTCGCTGTCAACCAAATCGTAAAAAAAAACAACAAACAAACAAACAAAAAAAAAACCTGACGATTCGCAAACCTAGATTAGTACAGGTGTGGGTAGGTAGGTGTGTGTAGGATGAGGTGGGGGTGCGGGTGGGGTGGAAAGGCTCGCTGGAAGAGAAGAAAAAGAGGGAGAGAGTTTGATTAGATGTTGGTGGGTGCGGAGTAGTTGGTGGGTGGGTATGGCCGATGCGTCAGCAGTGTGAAGAAGACTCAGAGTGGGTGGGGTCCTGGTGTGTGCATCACCCTGTGGAGCCGGGGTCACCTCACAGGGTGAGAACGATTTGACAATCACAACCCCCCCTCCCCCGCCCCTCCCGACCTACACACACACACACACACACACACACACACCACACACACACACCTCCCCGTCCTTCTCCGGGCGTCTGTCTCCCGACACAGCCGAGGGACGACGGGACGCCATGCCCTCTGCCCTCGCAGTGACGTCGCGCGCGAACATCGGCATTGTCTCCCTTGACAGTGGGCAAAAATTGGTGGTGACATGGCTGGGGCTGGTTGTGAGCCCATTTCATGCATCTGCTGCTTCCTATCAAGCGACATATCTGCACTGTCACGGACATTAAACGATTTGTTTAAACACTATGAAATTCAAGACATCCCTATAGTTATAAACGTACGTCCACAGGTCTGAGTCATCAACAAAATAACCGTGTCCGGGTCTGATTACGCCCTCCAGCCTCTACTAACTTAGCAGCTGATTTCATTGGTCAACATTTTGCATACCGTGTTCTCTCTCAACGTGTGGACAGGAACCGCAACTACCACACGTGCCAAAATTTTAGGACTACTTTCATACGTTGTCTGTCAAACGCTGTCCCTAAAGCGGTAGGGATTTTTTTCTTCCAGAGAAGCATTTTTTTTTTTCTATCCAGGATAACATACAACAAAATATACACTTCTGTTTAACAAAGTAAGCAAAAACAGTAATAGATCGATTGTAATTATCGCAAGCATTTATATTCCAAAGTGGAGAGAGAGAGAGAGAGAGAGAGAGAGAGAGAGAGAGAGAGAGAGAGAGAGAGAGAGAGAGAAAGCCGGAAGTTTCTGACATTTGGCGGCGGATCATTTGCAATTTTGATTCACATAATTTCTGTACAATTTCATTGGGTTTGTACAGTTTAAAAAAAATTATCTGGAACCTAAACGGCTATGGTCCTAATGATGAATGGTCATACTGATGATGATGATGATGATGATGATGATGATGATGTGTGTGTGTGTGTGTGTGTGTGTGTGTGTGTGTGTGTGTGTGTGTGTGTGTGTGTGTGTGTGTTCTGAACAAATAAGTAGTGGAAGCAAACAAGTGCAGACCGACTATATCTTCGTCA
>CM065714.1:92190046-92195046 GCA_033310375.1 Conus canariensis | reverse complement strand
TTCTGGGAACTCGACCTTCATGCGCATCCCAAACGACGGCCCTCCTTTCTTTTGCTATCAATGGTGCGCTGTCATTCGCAGGTCTGTTGTGTGACCGCTCGTTCATCCTTAGCGTTGACTAGACAGTGCAAGACGCTTACGATGGCACCAACCATTTCCCAGTTATCTGATTTGGGACCGTTCTCAGATCTGGAGCGTCATTCAGCCCACCTCAATATCCAATGGGTCATCAACTGGGGGGCCTTTTGCTGCTGAAAATCCGAAAGGGATTGTAAGAATGACACAGTCTTCAGTTACAATGACCCCGCTGACACCCTAACCAACGTTGTTTTTTTTTTTAACTGTGCATTAGTTCCAGTACCTCAAACCCAAGGTAAAATGTAACTGAACAAAAAAAATATGCTAGTAAGTTAAAACCAGGATTGAAAAAAAAAGCTCAAAGGCTATTCTTTTTGAAAAAAAAAGTCTGCATCAAGTACAATATCAAGACAAAGTCGAATCCAGCTCAGGCAAGCATCCGGACCATCTACCACAAAAATGTGGAGATCCATCATAAAAATTCAAAGAATAACGCCATTCCCTATGCGTACCATTCAAAACTGACTTCCACTTTTTAAACAGAAAAAATGACAACAAGAACAACAACAACAAGAACAGCAACAACAACAACACACAAATTATGGCTTACCTTTAGGTCCGAAGCAAATTCTGCGTTTTCCAATGTAACATGGCAATCAACTCCACTATAGTTGTAATCTGCACCATTCCATTACAGTAGACTATATTTATATTGTGGAACTCCACATCTTTAGACCTATGACTCACCAATCCATTCTCGTCTCAATTCACGCCATGAAAGCCTGCAAAGCTGACAGTTTAGCAAACCCCATCATAATGGCACGCCAATTTAACATTGCATCATTACAGCATACCTGCCCAGCATAATGATAATTCACACCATTACTGCACATTAATGTGACATTGCAGCAATCCACATGATAACGGCACGCAAAACTAACATTATTACAATCCACACAACGACGGCATGCTAAATTAAATTGTAGCAATCCGCATCATAATGGCTTGCAAATCTATCTTTGTAGCAACCCACACGGACACAACACGCCAATCTAACATCGGACTCACACTATAATGGCACGCCAGTCTGATATTGTAACAGTCTACACCGTAACGGCTCGCCAATCTATCGCTGTAGCAATCTACACCATGATGGCACGCCAATTGTAGCAATCCACACCATTACGGCACGCCAGTTGCTGCTATTCGCATGATTATGGCACGCTAATTGTAACAATCCACACAACACCTTCACGCCAGTTGTAGCGATCCATATCATGACGGCACGCCAATTGTAACAAAGCATACTATATTGGCACGCCAGTTGTAGTGATCCATATCATGACGGCACGCCAATTGTAACAAAGCATACTATATCGGCACGCCAGTTTTAGCGATCCATACCCTGACGGCACGCCAACTGTAACAAAGCATACTATATCGGCACGCCAGTTGCAGCGATCCATATCATGACGGCACGCCAATTGTAACAAAGCATACCATATCGGCACGCCAGTTGTAGCGATCCATATCATTACAGCACGCCAATTGTAACAAAGCATACCATATCGGCACGCCAGTTGTAGCGATCCATATCATTACGGCACGCCAATTGTAACAACGCATACCATATCGGCACGCCAGTTGTAGTAATCCGATCATTACGGCACGCCAGTTGTAGCAATCCACATCATTACAGAACGCCAGTTCAACATTGGAGCAATAGACACAACAACAGCACGCCAGTCCTAACATTGGGGTAACCTACACCATGACGGTACGCCAATCTAATACGGTAGCGATCGTCACAACAACAGTAGGTCAATCTGACATTTGAAGCAGTCCACCTAATAATTGCACGCCACTCCAACATTGAAGCGATTCACACAATTACGGCACACCAATCCAATACAGTGGAAACCCTCCCGTTACGGTAATCTAACACTGGCAATCCACACCCTAACGAAACGCCAATCTAACATAATGGCAATTCACCATGACGAAAGCGGCGAGGGCCAACGCCTGGCTTGTCTATGTTGAAGGATCAAAACACAGCAGTATCATGACGAAAACCCCCCATATCAGTCGACAAATCATTAACAACCTCATTGATATTCTTGAACAAAAAAAAATGATAACAAAAAGGAAACTTTGTGTGCCTTGTCTCGATATGGACTCTGTTGTGTGGTTAAGATGACTATCTTTAGCTGCTCATCATACATGCACCTTTTCACAAGACTGCACAAGAAAGGATTCAATAAGCCTCTGCACTCCCCTCCAGTCCTTTGTTAACATGGGAGATCATGTCTCACTGAGAGAGAGAGAGAGAGAGAGAGAGAGAGAGAGAGAGAGAGAGAGAGAGAGATGGTCTACTCAGCACACCATTTGAGAGAAAAACTCAGCAGACGGGGAGGGGAGGGAGAAGAGAGGAGAGAGAGAGAGAGAGAGAGAGAGAGAGAGAGAGAGACGAGAGAGACAGAGACAGAGAAAGGAGAAGAGACAGAGAGATAGAGAGAAGAGAGAGAGAGAGAGAGAGAGAGAGAGAAACTTTAATCATGATTAGGCCATTGCCCCTCATGAAGGCGTGCCTATATACAAACATTTGTCCAATCTGGCATTCATACACAATGACATCGTTCATAACACACTTTGCAGTAATTTTAACAAACGAGAATAGAGCGTATCTTAAAAGCCTTGTAACTATAGATTGACAAATTCCTGACTGTTTTCTCATGTGTGCACGTCATGAACAATACTAATTTAAACTGGCTTGGTACCTTATGATGTTTCGACGGTATGTACTGTGCTCTTAAATCATGTAGAATATGACAGCAGAAAACAAAATGCACTTCGTTTTATTTCTCTTTTTGACAAAGTGGACATATAAAGTCATTTTCACTGTGTTTTCTATAACGATCACGATGTACTGCAATTGCGGAAATGCCAGGCCAAAATCTTATCAAATTAAACCTTAAATGTTGTCTAAATTGACTGACAAATATGTTTTGACATCAGAGAGAGAGAGAGAGACAGAGAAGAGAGAGAGAGAGAGAGAGAGAGAGAGAGAGAGAGAGAGAGAATAAAGACTCAAGGCTAAAATAAAGGCCAAGGCCTCTTACTGGAGGGGTGGTTGGGGATGTGCATGCAACTAAACAAGGAAAAGGATCCAGTGGCACATACAAATCAAGGAATCAATAACCAAGCAGCATTTTTTTTGGTATAGACTGGAATTAACATTCTACCACGTCACAATTTGCAACCTGTTAAGCGCCTGATACATATGCATGCTGCATCATTTTGTAAATGTAGTTTCGTGCCTTGTTGACATGAGCAAAGACATCCTAAAATCACTTTGGTCTTTGGTGGTATTTAGGATGGACACATTTTTACCCTAAAATCACTCAGGGCAGGGCAGCAAAATAAAAAGTGTTATTCATCTTCTGTCCGAGTGTTGCATGGACGGCATGTAAGCATATTTTCATTTCTGACACTGTGTTTAAAGGAATGACAAGCAATACAAATACACCAAATCGAAACCTAGTCAATTTTTATCTGTATCTATTCATTTTGAACTCGAGTTTCAGAGAGAGAGAGAGAGAGAGAGAGAGGAGAGAGAGAGAGAGAGAGAGAGAGAGAGAGAGAGAGAGAGAGAGAGAGAGAGAGAGAGTGTGTGTGTGTTACATTTTCTTTTATAAAGGACAGCAAAATGGAAAATATTCAGCAAAAGTCTTTTGGTTTTTTTTACTTAAATATGACTGTTTCATGTTTACAGTTCTCCGCATTTCCTTATCTGTTCAATGTGTAGACATTCCTTTAACCCGAGAGCATTAACAAAATTTGGTCTTATCCGATTACATATGCGTGAATAAGACTGCAATACCTTAGTGTCACACACACATGCAAGCACACGCACACGCACCCCAACGCCGCCCCCCCCCCCCCCAACCCCTCCCACCCCCCATCCCCCTCCACACACACCGATTGACTAAGCGTGTACGCGAATCAAGTTCCAAAAGTAATCGTTCTCGTAACGAAAGTCTACAGTACAACAAAACCTTCGAAATCAGCAAAAATCATTTCATCTAAAAAGCCAGTCAAAACACCAAAGGACGTATAGAATTTAGGCCGAGCACGACGAACGATAACAGCGGAGATATGTCTGCAGACCCGAGTATTTGAACATTGCATTACATCCTGCATTACTGCCAGAAAATCATCTGAAGGACCGGCTCAAAGTCCAAGAACAGGAAGCCTTGACCTGTGGCTGTCAGTGGAAAAAACATGCCATCGCCAGCATCAGCACAGTTACAAAGGTTAATCGACCAGAAAACGTACTGTGGATCAACTGTGGATTACCTCTTCCTCTTTATCTCTCCATCGGCTTCTCTCTCTCTCTCTCTCTCTCTCTCTCTCTCTCTCTCTCTCTCTCTCTCTCTCTCTCTCTCTTTTTGTGTGTTGTTTGTGTGTGTGTGTCTGTCTCTGTCTGTATGTCTGTCTGTCTGTCTTCTCTCTCTCTCTCTCTCTCTCTCTCTCTCTCTCTCTCTGGATGTATCAAATTTTGGCTGAGATTGACAAGATTAGATAATTCAAGGTACTCAAAAAAGGCCTACAACATGTTGTTGGAGTTGCAGCGTCATAATTATTCTACTTGGGCATGCAGCGTACGCAACATTTTGTTCAAATATGGATTTGGAATCGTTTGGGAGTCGCAAGGTGTCGGAAATGTTAAAGTTTTTATAGCAGAATTTAAACAACGTCTTATTGACTGTTTTAAGCAGGACTGGAGATCTTCGTTATCTTCTCATGATTTTTTTTACGTGTATTCCTTTTTCAAACGCGATGTTATTTGCTCTGAGTATGTATCTTTAATTAAGAATATAACTGTGAGAAAGTCTTTTGCAAGGTTTAGAATAGGGATGTCC
>CM065714.1:92172546-92185046 GCA_033310375.1 Conus canariensis | reverse complement strand
CGTGTGTGTGTGTGTGTGTGAGTGTGGAGATGAGGGGGAAGGTGGAAGGAGAGCGGTTGGTTGAAGGAAAGGCAGCAGAGAGGAGGAAGTGATGGGGAGACGGGAGGGGGGTGCAGGAGATATCTAAAAGGGCGTAGATGTAAATGAGTGTTTGCTTCAGGGGCACGTGGGTCCAGAACTACTAACATTATCATCATAATCCAATCCTCCTTCTCCTTCTCCACCACCACCACCTCCTCCTTCTCCTCCTCTTTCATCCTTCTCCTCCTCATCATCATCAACATCATCAGCATCATCAACATCATCAACCCCCGTCATTATCGACATCATCAACACTCATCATCATCATCATCATCATCATCATCATCATCATCATCATCATCATCTTCATCATCATATCATCATCATCATCATCATCATCTCCTTCCTAGTCATCACCATCGTCATCATCATCTTCTTTTTGATCCTGCTCCTCCTCCTCCTCCTCCCCCTCTCCCCATTATCATTCACTTTCATCCCGACTACCACTACCATAACAGCATTCAAGCAAATGACGCACAACAGTCGCACCTCCACCACTATTTCCACCACCACCACTGCCACCACCACCACCACCACCACCACCTCTAATAACTAAGTGGCTGGGTGTGGCCAAGAAGTCGTCGTCATCGTTGACTGGCTGTGTACAAATGGCTCTGTACTCTCACTGAGAGGTTCTAAGGCCTTGTCTGCTTCGGTTGTCTTCACATGACTCACCCAGCCTCACCCCGACCCCTCACTCAACTCCCACCTTCCCCCCCCTGTCCTCCTCTCTCTCCCTCCATTCCAGTCTACATTACAGTGTTACCCCTTTCACTCTTTGTCTCTTCCCTCCTCGTCCCCCCTCCCATCCCCCTCCCCCCATCTACATGAGGTTTTAACCCCAACCTCCCACTCATCACCCACTGTCACCGTCCCCCCGCACCCCCACCCCATCCCTTTCCGATTTATATCAGTGTGATCCACCCCCATCTTCTTACCTCCGCCTACCACCTCTCTTCCTTCCTCTCCCCCTTTTACTCCGGTTTATAGACAAATTGAATGAACAGTCAAGCCCACCCAACCCCCACCCCCTCTTCCCACTGTCTCTCTCTCCCTTATGTCTTAAAGTGAGTAGGAGATTGGATGGTGTGTGGGATGATAGTGGGTCAAAGCGTGACAAAGAGCGAGTGAGTGAATGAGTGAGTGAGTGCATGAGCGAGAAAGGGAGTGAGTTTTCAAGAAAGGAGACAGAAACAAGGCAGAGAACTACAGGCGTAGAGTACAGCCCTGTGCAGTTTCAGACCAGAGTGAAAATCAGCAGCATCATCTTCATCATCGATCAGCATGAAAAAGAATGTCTCAAATTCTGTGGCCTTTCATGCCTTGCTCTGTTGGTGACTCAGTTTCGAAGGCCCCTCTGCGGCTATGGTTTTAGTTTGATTTTGTCAGGGTCACCGGTACTGGCGAGTTCATGGGGACTGTCGCAGGACGGACGTGGAAGAAGAGCTCACTCGCGCCGGCTCCACGTTAGCAGGCGATACCCCGAGTATGTTTATCAGAACAGGCGCCACTGAATACTACCGAAGTGACTCGGCAACAGTGCAGTGTCCGCTTTGGTGGGTTGTCGCCTGACGACTTGACAGTGACTGCTCCATACGAATTGTCGGTGCTGGGGCAGTGGCGGGCTGGGCTTGGCTGTGGCTGTGGACGAGAGGTCGGAATGAGCGGTGTGGGTGCAATGTCACTGAGGTGGCATAGAAAATGGGCATTTAAAAGCGCGTCCTTTCGCACTTACTGACTTAAAAAGAAAAAGGAAGTCAATAATTGGGAGAGACGGAGAACTCTTTCCACTTCACAGGAGCGTGAAAATAATTTGCAAGTCATTCTTCCGATCTGATAGAGGTCACACTGGAATTTGGTGCAACAACTATTTCCGTGTGGGTGCTGGCGAGTGGGTGAGTGGATGTGTGAATAAGTGAACTAGGGAGTGCACAAGTGAGTTAGCGGGTGGATGCGTGGTTTAATTAGCATTTAAACATTGATTTGTAGTCCTCACCTTCTTCCTCATTCCAACCACTCAAGCTGATTCCATGCCAACATTCCTGATCTCTATCATGTTGCAATGTTACAGTGACTGGAGGGCTGAACGCGTCAGGACGTGGGTGAATGAGTGGATGGGTAGATGAGCGTGCGTTGGTTTGGGATGAGTGAATGCATGAGTTTGAGTAAGTGAGTAGCAAATACGTTAAGTGGGCAGATAATGTCAGTGAGTCGGTCAGTGAGAGGGGGTTGCTGAATATCCATTGAGTGGATGTGTGTGTGTGTGAGTGAGTGGGTGGGTAAAAGGTGGGGTGGGTGGGTGAGTGAGTTGCCCTTAGAGAGTTAAAAGGTACATGCCAGACATGTGAATTTCATATTTTCCTTGGGTCCTATTCTCTCTGTGAAAAAAGTTGAGGCATTAGGAGATGTAATTAAAGACTCAACAAAAAAAAACATGCACTCCTTGACACATAACACGTGTGTTTCAATCGTATAGAACTAAATTAGTATATGTGGCGAATGCCCACACAGCAAGGTCGGACTGAGCCAGGAAAGGGACCAGGTGGATGGAGAAAGAGGGGATTTGGGGGGGGGGGGAGGGGGAAGTGCCGCACCCTACGCCTTTCCCTCCGTGTTTCCCCTTAACTCCATCCCCGACCACCTCCCATTCGCCTTCACCTCCTGACCCTAATCCAATAAAACAAAGTGTTTCCCAAGGGAAGAAAGAGCAACAATATCTGGGTCAAGGCGATCGATTTCCGAGCATCACCCCTCCCCCCCCCCCCCCCCCCCCCGTCCCCTCCCCACCCCTTTTTTGCATCCTTGCCCCTTCCTCTCCCACCCCACTGCCTCTCCTGTGTTGTGTAATTCAGGTCTATGTTAAGCAGATAGCTCGATTTGAATCAGCTTTCTGAGCAGCAGCAAATTCTGTTATTAAGGAGAACTTTAAAGGAATCCAATAACGAACGAATGAACAAGAGAAAGAAAGAAGAAAAAAGGAAGAAAGAAAGAAAGGAAGGAAGGAAGGAAGGAAGAAAGGAAGGAAGGAAGGAAGGAAGGAAGGAAGGAAGGAAGGAAGGAAGAAAATACAAACTATATCATGTGATTTACACATTACGCATCCTCCCGCCCCTTCTCTGTATGTCTATCTGTCTGTCTGTCTATCTGTCTGTCTGTCTGTCTGTCTGTCTGTCTGTCTCTCTCTCTCTCTCTCTCTCTCTCTCTCTCTTCGTCTGTCTGTCTGTCTGTCTCTATCTCTCTCCCTCTCTCTGTCTCTGTCTGTATGTCGGTCGGCCGGTCGGTCGGTCGATCGGTCTGTCTGTCTGTTTGTCTGTCTGTCTCTCTGTCTCTGTCTCTGTCTCTCTCTCTCTGTCTCTCTCTCTCTGTCTCTCTCTCTCTGTCTCTCTCTCTCTCTCTCTCTCTCTCTCTCTCTCTCTCTCTCTCTCTCAAGGTAATTATAAACCCCCTATCAGCCAAGCGGAAGACTGCTGTGACTTTTCAAACCTATTGACAGTGATTCAAAGCGAGGCAAATCATTTTTTTTTTTTTTGGCCCTCTCCAGCGTGAGAAAGACTGCGTAGAAATCATACCATAGAGAGTCGGTCTATCAAGGAAAAACCGGGGGCGTCACGCCTCTTGCTCTCCGATTGTAAAAGCAACGGCCGTGTTTGTGCAGGAAAGATACGGATCACATTAGTTAAGAAGATATGGGTTCGTTCTTTCTGCAGTTTATTCGTATTGTGTGTGTGTGTGTGTGTGTGTGTGTGTGTGTGTGTGTGTGTGTGTGTGTGTGTGTGTGTGTGTGTGTGTATGTGTGTGTGTGTGTGTGTGTGTGTGTGTGTGTGTGTGTGGTGTGTGTGTGATAATAATTTAGAAGTCTGTTGTTTCTGTCTCTGTTATATGTGCGTTTATAGATAGATAGATAGATAGATAGATAGATAGGATAGATAGATAGATAGATAGATAGATAGATAGATAGACAGACAGATAGACAGATAAAGATCAACGTGCATTGAGGATGCTATCGAGTTTCATTCTGGTTTCTGATTATATGACAGGACAATAACACCACCACCGCCACCACCACCAACAGCAACAACAACAACAATGATAATAACTATGATGATAACGTCTCTTTAAATCCAGGGAAAACATAAAATATAGAAAAAAAAGTACATCCCTGTGATAAACTCAAGAGAATCCCCTCAACCACTCACCCTTCCCCCAATCCACCCCCCCCCCCCACCCCGACTCTATACCCCAGTCTCTCCTCCCCCACCCATGCCCCCACCGACCCATCTATCCTCCACTGACATGTCTTCCATGAAGATCACCCTCAGCCCGGTTCGCGGCTGGGGTGGATGCGTTTGAGAATTTTGTCTGAATCAATTATTTACACACTTATAAAAGATAAAAGAAAAGAAAAAAAAGAAGGAAAGAAAGAATGATAGAAAAACGCATGAATTTTTGATAAATTAATACACAACAATTGGCCTCCGCATAGCTTCTTTGACAAGACACCGAACATTTTAGTCAAGAATGGGCGGATAGACTGTCCAATGCCAAACCTTGGATTCAGTCAACAGGTGACAATATTTGTGCCGCGGCCTACTTGTTCATGATCTTTTTTTTTTTTTTTTTTCAAACATAAGCCATATTTAAACGAATGCAAACGTTGCATTCACTTTCTTACCGTTAACATTTTCTTGTTTTGAACCGAATTCAAAGGAAACGATTGGTACAGAAAGTGTGTAAGGACATTTAAAATGAAAGGTAGTTATTATAGTTTGAGTGTCAACACGAAGGATTTGAATAGCAATTATTCCACGCAAACAGCTCCAGCGAACTATGAAGAAAGCTTGCAACAAAAGACAGTTTCTGCAACATCTTTCTAACTTTTCGACCATTACGCCTGAACAAGTTATGAAAAGCTGTACAGCTGACCTGAATCAGAATTATGTGTTTTTTTTTCTTCTTTTTTTTTCTAGTCCCCATTAGGAGATGGTGTTCTTTGCACTAGATCGTATCAGTTTTTTTTTTTAAGGTTCCCCTCCTCTCTCCTCTCTCCGTGAGAGAGGGCCTTTTTCTTGTTGGTGTCCAACAGCGCATGTTGTGTGCGTTTGGCGGTGCTTGAGTATGGACGCGCACGCGTCCATGTGTGTGTGTGTGTGCGTGCGTGCATGCGTGCGTGCGGTGTGTGTGTGTGTGTGTGTGTGTGTGTGTGTGTGTGTGTGTGTGTGTGTGTGTGTGTGTGTGTGTGTGTGTGTTTAAGCGAGCAAGCAAGCGCCGAAGGGAGAGAGAGGGGGGAGGGAGGGAGGGAGGAAGAGAGCGTGAGAATGTGAGAGAGGGAGGAGACAGAGAGGGGGGGAGGGAGGAAGGGAGGCGGAGAGAGAGAGAGAGAGAGAGAGGGGGGGGAAGCGGAGAAGGGTGGATGGGTAGACAAAACAGAGAAGCGTTGCTCATCTAACGACTTGGGTGTGGTGTGTACAAAACTTTGTCACCACACACCTAATGTCGGTGGTAAACAGCAATGGGCGTAGAGTAGCGAAAACTGAACAGGTCGACAGATTCTTCGCTGTCGTTACTCTTTGACAATGCTCACAACAAAACCATATTTCAGCATTCGTGTCTGTAGCTCAGAACGGCCCTCTAATCAAGCGGTCAGAGCTTTCAGCTGCAGAGCTGACGGTCTGAAGTTCGAACCACACGCGGGGTGAATTGGGTTTTTATGGATATATGATTTAGCTTTTGGAATATTGAGGCGACGAGACAGGGCTCTGTCTTCCATAATATTTTGGTCGAGACATGACCAACTTCTTACAGTTCACTGTTCCTTCGGTCCTTAGGCTATGAGACTTTAACCTTGACAAATATCTTTAAAATCAAACTGTCCATATTTGCCTCTTCATCGTTGCTATTTTGTTTGTGTCTTTGTTTGTTTAAACAACCAGTTAAAGAAATTAAAAGGGGCAAAGTATGAATTTTACTAATGAGGATTTCTCACATCCACTCTTCTCACCCCTCTTTTTAAAAAATAATTCATATAAGTATTAGTTCACACCTGTGCTTATCAGAATAATTCTTTTTCATCTATAAAGAGATGACAGAGAGAGAAAGAAAAAGGAACAAATCTACAAATGTCCACCGAGGGTGCTTTTCCCCCTACTGTCTTGTCCACCCTTCCACCCAGTATCCCAGAGTGTATCTTTTCTCGTAAAAAGAATAGCAGAAAAGAAAAGTAAAGAATGTACAAATTTTTCTCACAATGACGCCAGCTCTTAGGGCAAATGGGTCAAAAGGGCCTCAGGAAGAAGAGATTTAATTTACATTTGAATAGGCCGTCCAGTTACATTCAGATGACACACTTTGAGGATGAGGATTTCTGTTATTTTAACAAAACAGCATTTTGAAAAAGTTGTAATCTACATGTAAAGAGAGAGAGAGAGAGAGAGAGAGAGAGAGAGAGAGAGAGAGAGAGAGAGAGAGAGAGAGAGAGTCAAGACTCGAATGGCTTATTCATAAATGCCATAGCTCCATAGAAAGGGGATATACATTTTAAGTGGCACGTGGAAATTGATCTTCTTCATGCTGTATAAACACTTCTTCGTTTGAAAGCCTAATTTAAGTAAACAGCTGACTTTTTAACAGTATTTGGAGAGAGAGAGAGAGAGAGAGAGAGAGAGAGAGAGAGAGAGAGAGAGAGAGAGAGAGAGATGCAACTGGGATAGTTGAACTAAGGTGCTGGTCAGAGGTCTCAGCGATCAAATGGGATTTAAAAAAAAAAAAAAAAAGAGATGTGCCTGGTTAATCGAGCAAAAGTGCCCGCTAGGTGGAAAAACCGGCCCAGAAAGGCCGCTGGAAGAACGTAGTTGATCTGCGTTCAAATAAGCTGTCCACCTACCTTCAGATTACTCACTTTGAGGATGATGATTTTTGTAACTGGCGAAAAACACTTTAAACAGAAGATGTACTTCATTTGTAAATCGCAATTTTCATGTATTGTTTTCTGATATTTCTGTTACTATTTTGGTTCACGGCGGGAGAGAGAGAGAGAGAGAGAGAGAGAGAGAGAGAGAGAGAGAGAGAGAGATGTCAAGGGGTTGGCTGAATAAGTTCATTTTAAGTCAAGGACCTCTTCTACGATACACCGAGAGAGAGAGAGAGAGAGAGAGAGAGAGGAGAGAGAGAGAGAGAGAGAGAGAGAGAGAGAGAGAGAGAGAGGTCACTGGGTTAGTTGATGAAGTTCGTTGGGAGGCAAGGACTTCTTGTACAATGCACTAACGGAAAGGAAAGGAGAGAGAGAGAGAGAGAGAGAGAGAGAGAGAGAGAGAGGGGGGGGTTCAAGGGGCTAAAAGTAACTGGGTTAATCCAACAAACCCTTTTCAGGTCAAGTACTTTTGATAAAAGACACTGATGAAAAGGAGAGAGAGAGAGAGAGAGAGAGAGAGAGAGAGAGAGAGAGAAGAGAGAGAGAGAGAGAGAAGACAAAGTTTTTATTCGTAAAAGTCATAGCCTCTAAGAAGGGGTATGTACACGGAATGATGTTACACGATATATTTCGAGCAGATGATGTAAACAATTTAAGCTAACTGAGTTCCGCCGTTTAAAACCTCTGTACAAATACACAGCAGACTGTTTCACTATTTCATCATTTGTCGATGCCGTTAACAAGATTAATTTAAAGAAGGATGGATGTCTAAAGTATTTAGGAGGGATATACTGCTGTCTTAGATCACTTAATTCTGAACATGAAAGAACAAAATGAACTTCATTTTCCTGTGTTTCATTACATAATGGACACACACACAAAAAATCATACGATCACTTACAATTCTATAACGCTGAGAATGTGCATAAATATCTGAAATACCCAATCTAAACTTTGTCACAGTATGGAGAGAGAGAGAGAGAGAGAGAGAGAGAGAGAGAGAGAGAGAGAGAGAGAGAGAGAGAGAGAGAGTTGACATTTAACACTTACTGCCATTAGCTATAAAGCCCTCGTGACAGGGGTACACAAATGAAATGCTTACAGCGGCAACGTAATTGAAAACAACATACAGTAATACTGATTTTAACACATCCGAACACATCCAACTCCATGCTCTGTGAAAGCTTTCTTGATCTGAAATACCCAGTTTTCTTTACCCTCCTCTGCTTGCATCACCTGCATATCGTACGCCTGTCTACACAATCACAACATTGATAATCTGGTTCATTTTATCCCATATTTTATACACTTTACACATGATTTTATATACAATCGATACCTGTCTGATTTACCATACAAAACGGTATTCGACGAATGCAACGGCACACCAATGAAACGCTTAATGGCAAATATGTGAACATTTTCCATGCAGTTATTGACAGTAAGTCCCCAAACTTCCGCTGTATAAGTTGAAATCGGTTCTATCTGTGTCTTGAAAAGTTTCCAAGAAAAAAAAATTGAGTCTATAGCTCCTAACTTTCGCAAAGACTTAAGAATGTCAATCACATTTTATTTCCCTTTTCTACTTGGTTCTGCCTATGAAGACATTAAACGCAGCCTTGTGGTGAATAACATTCCCCAATATTCATAGGAGTTACTGACAGTAATCACCCTATCTCCATGAACCCACTTTTCGTGTGCTGAAAGATGACCTCCATTACTCGCAATGAAGAGAGAGAGAGAGGAGAGAGAGAGAGAGAGAGAGAGAGAGAGAGAGAGAGAGAGAGAGAGAGAGAGAGAGAGAGAGAGAGAGAATTTCAATGAGCAGGCCTTTGGCCCATATCAATTGAAAGTTGAGTTCATTCATCGCAGAGAAACAAAACGTTTGGTTTAACTGCGAACTAAAATAAAACATGAAAGGAAATAAAGTATAGAAGAAGGGGGATGAACAAACAGATCAAGTACTGGTGCTGTGGGTTGTAAAACAATAAATCTAAATGAAAGCTAGCTTCAAAATAAGGTGATAAGGTGACCGCAGGCTGTAATTGAAACAATTTATTGTTTTTAAAAGAGAACGTATAATTAATCCGCCAAACAAAATGGACAAACAAATTACAGACAGAACACAACGCGTTTCGACCTCTTTGGTCTTCTTCAGGCGAGATAAAAAAATATTCAGGACAATGAAAACGAAGAACGAGCAATCATTTATCTTCTCAAACTGGGCGCAAGATGGACGTCGAATGAGACGTCATTCGACTCATTTAACGGAAAGAAACTCAACAAACAATTCAGAAGGTTTTTTTTTTCCTCTCAATTGATTATCTTCTTTTGATTTATTTGATGAGCTTCTTCAAGATAACCTATTGACGGAAAGGAATGCAATGAACAATTCAGAAGGTTTTTTTCTCCTTCGATGGATTATCTTCTTTTGATTTTTCATGAATAGATTTTCTACTCTTCCTTGTGGATACGAAACCACTGTCTCGACCAGAAAAGGTTTCACAAACTAAACAAAATCAAACGTTCGCACATAAGGTTCATGAATACATGCCAGAACTATAAAAGTAAGTCATAAAAGCTTAACGCTCTACTGATGGGCTTCCTTTATTGCCAAAAATGGGGACTCTTATTAAGTGTACTGTTTATTCTGTCAGTGTCACAACCAACACCATAGACCGGTCTGTATCCCTACACATGCCGTGACGGAGACTGATAGGAGTTCATTCCATTCTGTCCATGTTTTAGTACCGAGCTGCGTACCCAAGTTACGTACCAACGCTTGACTCTGCCTTAAACTGTCCGTCAGCTGTGCCTGTTCCCTTCCCTTCACATGTCAAGCGTCTTCAGACTGATCACCGCTGCCAGTGTCATGACCTGGAGCCGGAAAATTGGAGCAGCGACCTCTAACATGAATACTAGCTAAGCTGACTGGAACAGGCTGCAGAGTTACTTAAAACAACCCAAAAAGCAAGCAAGCAAGCAAGCAAGCGCACACACACACACACACACACACACACACACACACACACACACACACACACACACACACCCCGCACGCACGCACGCACGCACGCACGCACGCACGCACGCACCACACACACACACACACACACACACACACACACACCCAAAGTCCCAGACATTTGGCTTCCTTCACGGCTGGAATGATGGACTTATCTAGCAGAATGTAAACGTCAGCAAAATACTGTCGAGAGATGTGAAAGTGGATGCCATATATTTTTGTACCTGAAAAGGTAAACCCATTTTCCTCACACCACTGTTGAATTTTGTCCACGCAAAGTTGCAGTCGACGTTGTTGGCAAGCATAGGTGGTCCAATTGCATAGAGTGCAAATTCCTCAACAAACAGAGAAGACTCGGAACCCTGGTTGACAGAATTGACGATCTCGTTAAATTTGATGCTGAAGAGAGCAGGTGAAAGGATATTCCCTCGGGGTGCATCCAACTCCTGCTCGTGAATATTAGACAGCATGGTGCCAACAGAAATTTTGAACTGCCGATTAGCCAGAAAGTATTTTTTAAAAATAGGGGGAGGACCTCGAAAACCAAGATAATGAAGATCCATAAAAATTGCAGATTTCCAAGTGGTGTCGTACGCCTTCTCCGGGTCAAAAAAAGACAGCAACCACATTTTGTCTGTTAATGAAGGCATTAAAGATGGTGGTTTCAAGACGGATAAAAAGGTCAACGGTAGAATGGTATTTCTGGTATTTCTGGAAACCGCACTATCTTTTTAGGTAGAAGTCCATGGTACTCCAGTTTCCACATCAGACGAGAGTTGACCATGTGTTCCATTAATTTGCAAAGGCGGCTGGTCAGAGTTAATGGATGACAACTGATGAGGGCTTTCCGATAAGACGGCGGAAAGTTCCACGTGGTCCAGATATGATTGTAGACGTTTCGAAGGGTCCGAAGACAGCTTTCAGGGAGATGTATCAGAAGGTTTTATTGGTTGTCATCAAGGCCAGGAGCAGAACCGCTACAGGTCAGTTGAGCTGGATTTTACTGTTTGGTTGTCGGTAATCTGCAAGTTTCGGGTAATGAATGGAAGGGTTGATATTTTTCCCTTTGATTTTTTAAATATAATTTTCAAGACTTTGCCTTGTATGTTTTTAAAGTCACCTTGAAGCAGAAGTCTCTTCAAGACTGACACTTACTTATTTCAAAAGTATGTGTTGGTTTAGCACGCAGAGTTGATGGGCTCGAGCATTGGGCCCTGATGGTCTGTGATGCACGCAAAGCTGAACCCGTTTGTTTTCATTTGTAAAGTGTTGGCACTCAGAGTCAAACCATGGTGCCTTAGACATTTTCAGTTTGTTGTACGAAGTTGGAACTGTCTTTTGAACATTTTATAAGTATATCTGTTAGGCTTTTTGCAGGTTCCAAACTTGGCAGAACTTGTTTTCGATCAGGTCAATTCTGATATTTTTTGTGTGTGAAAGGATCCCAGTTAGCTTTTGAAAATTGAGGTGTTCCTGTAAAGTGTATCTTTCTGTAGTTTTGCATTTCAATAGTCAGAAAGTGGTCACTTTGGTAGATTGTCGTGAGCATACCACTCATAGTCCAGGTCCAGCCAGGTACCACATACCGACAAATATAAATAGGTAAGTGTGCCTGTTGTGGAATGCAGGTATGTTCGAGAACCATCATTCAGACGACACAGACCCAGGTCTGAAAAGACATCTTCAAGGAGACATTCGGCTAAAATGTTCACACTACCCGAGAAAAAATGTGAAGTGGTGTATTACTGCTCTGTTAAAAAAACAACGATTATGGCAGTCAACAGTAAGAGCTCTCTGTTCATAGCTGTCAGAACTGTTTGTCTTTTATTCTTGTTTGAAGTGTTGTCGTGCTATCAGTTCAGTTCAGTTCAGCGGTTGTTAGGGACTAATTTTACAACAACAAAAAAAGCTTCACACTCAACTTATCATCCATGGTAGTACTTTCAAACCCACATCTGATATATGCATATTTACATAAGTGAAATACCCTAGTGGTACACAAAATTATTGATCTTTATAAAAATTTTGCAACCTGTGACTGCGAAATGATCATGGCAATTTCAGCAACATATGAACTATATAAAATGGTACTGACATTATCAAAGTTATTCACCTCAATACCTTTCTCCTGATAGAGCGAGGTCAACACTGAGCATTCAAACAAAAGATGATGCACAGAAATGTTTTCTCTGCAGATACAAGTAATACCATGAGAATATTTAGTGTTCCAAGTATTCAGCCTTAAATTATGAATTAATCTAACAAGGTGCTTTGGGCACGATGGTAAAGTAGCCATTTTCCTACTAAAATTCTGCCTATATATATACTTTTCCATAATTTGGATTAATTCACAAGAGGACAAATCTAAGAGATCGTTTAATAAATTTTCAGCGTTTCTATTGTCGTGCTGTTCTTGCTGCTGTGTACGAATCGCTTGACTGTAGTATCGCTTCCCTTTTAGAAGGAGCTACGACCGATTCTAAATAA
>CM065714.1:92160046-92170046 GCA_033310375.1 Conus canariensis | reverse complement strand
TAAGGGAAAGAAGATTGGAATTGTTTTTCCCCCGTTTTTTCGCTCTGTATGGAGATGGAAAATACTGAGTGCAGTTCTTTGACGTTTACGCTAAGTCATTCCAACGATATAAGACAGATTGTGAGTACGCGTGCACGGCAAGTTTCAAGACTAGCCTACGTGGTAGATCCCTCATTGCGTTTTATTACTTTATACGCTGACATAGCTTTTTTACATGGCCAAGACTGTATTTTGCTACTCTATCACTCTTGACATCTTAGTGACTTGGCAAAACAACTGTATTTCAGAAATCCCTGTGTGGAAAGGTCCAAATGTTACGCATCAACATGCAACCAATACCAACAAGGGCATGCTTTCCAAAATGTAAGTTAACTAAATTCGTGACAAGCTTCAGCCCGTCCGACACTGGGAACATGCAGAGACTTCAAAGCCACTCGGTAACATGATTCTCTATTTTTAATCAATGACATGCGCTAACATGTTGAGCCCCGCTACGTGCTGACTCCCTCTTTCCTTATCCTCCTTCGCCCTCCCCACTTCCCCAGACACTCAGAGAATTTCTTCCCAATTTGTAAGGTGACACTGTCCCAAAGCCTCCTCAAGAAATTATTCGAAATCCATGTCGGTAGGAGACTTCTCGTAAGAGAAGACGATGACTGCTTGCAAAGTCACGTCAAAAATCTCATTTTGCGAAATGAAATCGAGTAAAAGCTCTCTCTCTCTCTCTCTCTCTCTCTCTCTCTCTCTCTCTCTCTCTCTCTCTCTCTCTCTCTCTCTCTCTTCCCACCCCTATACCCACCCTCGTTGAAGAAATGTTACGTCACTATATTCTATTGAAGAAAAAAAAGAAAGAAAAGAAAAGAGCAGAATAGAAAAGAACAAGAGCCTCTGTATAGTTTGCCAGCATAGGAAACAATGACACCACCTGAAATGACGGTGGGTACAGTAACCATGTAGAGTGTGCAGGGGGGGGGGGGGGTTCTGCCACCCGCCCCCCCACCTCATCCCCCCATGTCCTCCCCTACCCCGCACACCCCACCTCACCCCTCATCCCACACCCCTTCCCCCAGCCCTTCTTACGATGATCACGTTCCATTTGGACTGAAACACTAGCTGTAAGGGCGGGCTATGCCTTTTACTTTTTCCCACAATGATGGTATCATCTTGGCGGCCAGTAGCTTCTTCTTGCCCGCCTTAATCACTCAACCGGTTAACCGTTCATTCATTACCTCACCCAAAGAGGTTATGTTGTCACACCCACCATTTTGTTTGTTTCTCATGTCAGTAAGATTATGCACAAACAGAGAGAGAGAGAGAGAGAGAGAGAGAGAGAGAGAGAGAGAGAGAGAGTATGGATGGAGACGCACACTAAAACCCGTTTCCACCAAACTAAATGGAGAGATGAAGTCGGGCCGCTGGAGAACACTTCCAATTCTGACGCGGATCCATAGTGTTATTACAACTTTGATCTTTCTGGAACTGTTCCAACCAAAACGGGTGAAATGAAGGGATGTGACCCAAGGACAGAGCTCTAAAATTTGGAGCAGATCCGTCGTGCGGATCCCTTATAAAAAAAAATCCAGGATCAGTTTTTAACAGTATTGGAACAAATTTTCCATTGAACATGAAAACTATGGAGTTACCGCTACGAGTTGATGACTGTTTTTGTTGTTCTTCTTGGTTTTTTAAAAATAATTTTAATGGAATATTAAGCATTTCTAGTACTCTAAACGTTCACATTTGGTATTTTCAGTCTCCTCATGTTTTCACGCACAAGGGAACTAACTGTTTTAATTTGTAGCAACCATTACTTCCCCTGGCTAGAAAATTGTTGTTTCTTTCACTCATGAAATGACTCAAAGGACAGTTCTAGGATCTTCTTTGAAGCTTGCGCTCTCCTGAGTTGCTTTGTAAGTGACTTTCCTTTCATCTTGTTTCTGTCTGGCCGGATTCTAACCACGAGCAAATGTACTGCTGTGTGTGTTTGTGGGGGGAGGGGGGGGTGACCTTTCTTTTTTACTATTTTCTACACTGCCCTAGACGCATTAGTGACTTAATTAAGAGTGCACATCGATATTAAATAGCATTTGTTCTCATGTATTAAGAAATATAGTCCAAACATAACCCCTTTGATTTGAACCCACGCGTGGAATATACCACAAGTGAAGCGGTATAGCTGTGAATCCCCATATCTGAAGAGTTTGAAAGCCATTCTGATACCATCTGCTGCCAAAATGTAAAAGAATTCAAAGAAAAGCTACGACGTAAATGGGGTGAAAACTGATTTTGTATAAAAAATTCAATAGCTTTAAAAGCATAAAATTTAGTGCCAGGGGAAAAACGATAGAGGAATTCTTTCGAAATCTTGAAATACAAAAGAAACATCATGTCTCAAGCTGCTGTCTTTAAAAGTACCGGAGATACTAACCCGAAAACAGTGCATGACAAACACATATATACAAGCTTACAACATACAAACCTACAAACATGCCAGCATACAGGAAGTAGAGACCCATTCAAAAGCTGAGAACGGTGCGACATTTGCAAACAAAACGAACTGTCGCCCATCAGAGAGGAATACCCAACGTTAGACAATAGTGTGGTTGCGTTTGTTGTCAACAACCGTTGCAACTCAAGTTACGATTCTAGTGTGGCCCCGTCCTATGATTGTCGTTTCCAAGGAAACCATATGAAGAGGAACCCCGTCCTCGTTAAGAAAAACAACAAAAAAACAAACAAATATATGATATTAATAGTACCAACAACAACAACAATAACAATAACAATGATGATGATGATAATCATAATATTAATAATGATAATTATAGTAATAATGATAAAAACAATAACAACAACAACAATAATAATGATTAAATAAGACAATGATATTAATTAATACTCTCTGACATGTTACATTTTCGCCAAATGAGCAACCCGTATTTTACACGAACAAACCCGTAGAAACAGAATATGTAAATGCTGTACAGAACAATGTAATGCAGTACAGCACAGTACAGTTACATATACAAGAGTGCAGTGTAGTATAAGACAACATAGTGAATTACAGGTCAGAACAAAAGAATACAGAGCGGCACAGTACAGAACAGAACAATACAGCGCAGTACATCACAGTGTATCACTGTATAGAACAGTTGCAGCACAGTACAACACAGAACATAAACAATGCAATGCAATACTGAACATAACAGTACAGTGCAATACAGCACGAGACAGTACAGTACAGAACAGTGCAGTGCATTACAATATAGTGCAGTGCAGTAGATAATACAATATACAATATACAATATAGTATGATACAGTACGGTACAATACAAAGCACAAATGTACAGTGCAGTACAATACGGTGCAGTACAGAGCAGAGCAGTACAGTACAGCAAAGTACAATCTAGTACAGAACAGAACAGCACTGTGCAGTACGAACCAACACAGCAAAGTACAGAGCAGGACTGAACAGTACAGCGCAGCAAAGTAGAATGCAATACTGTGCGGAACAGGACAGGACAGGACAGGACAGGACAGGTCAGTACAGTACAGTACATGACAGTACAGTACATGACAGTACAGTACAGTACAGTACAGAACAGTACAGTACATGACAGGACAGGACAGTACAGTACATGACAGTACAGTACAGTACATGACAGGACAGGACAGTACATGACAGTACAGTACAGTACAGAACAGTACAGTACAGACAGGACAGGACAGGACAGGACAGGACAGGACAGTACATGACAGGAGAGGACATGACAGTACAGTACATGACAGGACAGGACATGACAGTACAGTACATGACAGGACAGGACAGGACAGTACATGACAGTACAGTACAGTACAGGACAGGACAGGACAGGACAGGACGGTTTTCGCTTGAGCATTCAGGGATTTCTCCGGCCTTCTCATGCACAAGCGGCAAGTTAGTTCGTTCCCGTTCAAGACTTTATCCGTCTGCATAGGCAGTCCAAAAAGAGCCAACTTCTGCCATTGTCAAATTGAGCGTGTGCAAAAAAAAAGCACAGTTCTGGAATGGTCTAAATGCGCATTTTTTATGTTTAAAAAACTGCGAATTTTCCAATTCTTTTTAAGCGTGAGTTGACTGCATTTTTATTTTTTTTTTATTTTTTTTTTTTGCCACAGCGTGGTCTAATTCCCGATGTTTCTCGCTCCTCCCTCCCCCTCCCTCCCCCTCCCCCCTTATTCATAGAAGTACTGTACATTACCCATGTATTGTTTAAATCAAAGTTTGTTCTTTAAAATGAGTTAACACTGTAACCAAGGTAACAGGATCTTCTTACGGTATTGTCTTTCCTCTCTTAGCCCCGGGCAATATGAACATCTCGACCCATGTGTTCAAATTGCAGCTGAAGCGAGTTCCAAGCTCATTCTTCAACGTTTGATGACTGAAACCAGCTGCTGTGGCGAAGCGGTTAGGGTCTCGGACTGCCGGCTGCGAGGTCGTGGGTTCGATTCCCATCAGAGCTATATGGGATATTTCTGCCTCGACCGGCCCCAACTCAGAGCTGAGTTTGCTACGGGCTCAATTGGAAAGACTGAGACGACACAGTCGAGTTTCATCCACTAAATGGATGTGTCTCGGAAAGTGTTGCTCAAATTTCCTGACCAACACGGCAGGTGTCTGTATCTCTTGGACCTGTTGACGCCGGAATATGAAAGTACGCGTCGAGTACAGCAGCCTTGTCATGCAGTCTCAGACCGGTCTGGAAATCTGTATCGATCAGCAATTAAAAAAAAAAAGAAAACATCCAAAATTCTGTGGACTTTCATGCCCTGCTCTCATGGTGACCCCAGTTTTGATGTCCTCTCCACATCTGTGGCCTTGGTTTGATTCCGTCCGGGTCACCGGTATTGGCAAATTCATTGAGGCTGTCGTTGGAAGGACGTGGTGGCACCCTCCGGAGGGAGAGCTCACTCACGCCAGCTGCTCGACTAGCAATTATTATCATTAGTAGATGGTGTCCTGCGTATGCTGGATCAGAACAGGCACCATTGAACACCACCGAAGTGACTCGGCGGCAGTGCAGTAAGGGAAATGACAGACTGTAACTCAACGATACGGTACACTACAGTAATAGCGATGCATTACAGTTGTCTGCCACCCTGCAGACGTGCACATTCACAATGTGATCGCATATAGTAAACTTACTTTGGACGTAATACAACTTTGAATGGTTAACGCTAAAACAACACCGGTGCTATACAATGCGATTGCAAGCAGTTTATTAGAATGGAATACTCAATCAAGTGAACACAACTTTATTCTACATACCATACAATACAACACGATACAAAATTAAAGACTACAACTTTCCATGTAGCCATAATGATTTTTTTTTTAATCTACAATGGGGCATACGGGCTGTGACGCTGCCTTCAACCTTGAAATTGATTTTTTTTTTCTACAGAGAGTACTTATATAGCGCCTATCCTCGGCCAGAAACCAAACTCCAAGCGCTCTACAATCCGCATTCTCGTATACACAACGGGCTGCCTACCTGGGTAGAGCTGACTGAAGAGCTGCCTGATGGCGCTTCGTTCAGTCGCTTTCCGTGTCATTCAGTCAATGTTGTTCATTCAATTTAACAACTCTCATTCTTTCAATTTTTCACGTAGAGTGCATACTATGTGTAACGTGTCTTCCATACCAACGGCCAAACTGGCCTTCTGTTCAGAAAGTTGGTGATGGGATTTTACGTGTGTGCAAGATGTTGTGCGTGCGTTCACACATGGAACCTCGGTTTATAGTCTCCTTCGAAGGACTGTTTGGGAGATAGAGTAAGAACCAATATTAACCCCGAGGGAAATCCCCCTGTACCGAAACGGCCCAGCGGAGATTCGAACCGGCAACCCCACCAAGATTACGAGTCCGGCGCTCTACCAACCGAGCTATTTCGGCCCCCCAATTTTTGTTTGTAAACATTACTATAGCCCCTCGGCTGCGCCGTGCGCATTGAGGAGTGATCTACTTCAGTAAATCAAAATGGAAAGAGAAACAATTCTGAAGTCCTCTTGTCCGTCGTGCACAGCGTCTCAGCTTCACTCATTCTCACCGCCTGTAGACAAACAATTCAACGCTAGCGTGACAAAATGTGACACAAAAAAGCCACGCCCAGGTATGGTGAACCTCCAGTGTCAAAAGACAGGAATCAAAATTAAAAAGCACTCGAGAGAATGTTGACCTCCGCCAAGGTCATACAGTCGTCTTAATGTCAGTCCAACCCTGACTCGAATTACCTGCTGTAGTCTCCCAGTCCTGTAACGCTTGCCCATGAGTGTCCAAGTACTGATTCTGTGGAAGGTTTCAAACAATCTGTGCTACTATGTAGCGACTAAGTAAAGGTCCGCCCCCCCCCTTCCCCCCCAACCCCACCCCCCTCTCTTTAAGTTATGAATGCCATTTTTCTTAATATATCCGGTCTCATAATCAGAATCTGTATCGAATCCTGTAAGTCTGTGACTTTCAACATATCTCATAAGCCTGATGTCATTCAGTGAAATCCATTCATCTTTTTTCTTTTTCAAGTTAACAAATATGTTGAAAAAAAAAGGAATGTTAAACAAGCAAGAAAACAATTTTCAATCTATCCTTTGATTCTGATTAGTACAAAATTGAATGGGCTACAATCTACCCACACACCAAGTTAATGGGCTACAATCTACCCACACACCAAGTGTGGAAGAAATCCCTCCGGGGGTTGTAACCTTGCCGTGGTCGGAGGGCTTGCGCGGTCCTGTGATCCCTTAGGCTTTGCTGGCGAAGGCATCAATACTTGGGTGATAGGCCACTTCTTGAAAATGCTTCTAGGCCTGTAAAGTCAAATTGCTGTCTGGCCTAAGCATAACGTGGTAGGAGGTGATCCGCCTGGTAGGGTATCTCATGTCAGACAGGTTAAGAGTGAGAGTCCTGACAAATAGTAACCCGCCTTTTTCTATTGTCTTCTGCCTTCTTTAATGGATTTTGCTGTCTTAGTCTCCCCTTCAAGCCTTCTTTTCCACATTCTTTTTTTCTCTGTGGTCTTCTTAAGATCCGCCGCGTTTGCCGCGCGGTGCGGCCTGTGATGGAGGGAATGAGATCCTGGTGATTGAGGGGGCAGGTGCCTTCAACACATCTCTTTGGCTCAGACCTCTTCTATACACGAAGTATATGGCGATTCAACCTTCCAGTATAACGATTCCTCAGGAACATGGGTGTACATCAGACGATAGCGGTGTCCCAAACGGGATGTACGGTTACCAATGAGTACAAAACGATTCATTGAACACATCGAACATCAAAGTCACTAAGAATTAATTCAGAACTGACTGGCACGTCTTCTTCTTAACCACAATCGATGTCAATCCGGCAAAATAGAACGAAATAAACAAACATTTATTAAAGCAAAAGAGCAAACCGAGATTTTCAAGTCAAGTCAAGAACACTTTACTATCTCCAAAGAGAAATTAAGAGTGGCCATAAAAACAAATCACAAATCACATATCACACCCACCCATCCACCACCCACCCACTCACACACACAGAATCCACAATGTGTGTACAAACAGGTTTTCTGAACCGGATCTTATTGAAAGTTTAGTTATGAATCATGAATATGATGGAACTAAGAACAAAACTGCTTTTGGTTCTATTTGTCTTGAATTTTGTTATATGTCTGTGCGCGCTTTTCGGTTCGTTGCCCCGTTTGAGACCCTACGTACTGGGCGACAGTTTCTTGGTATGCCTGTGCGATAGCTGTGGACCCGACGCTTTCTTCCCTCAGGCATTCCTATGTCATGAGGCCCGGATGAGTACGATCACCTGCAGTCTTTGGAGAGGAAATAATGACCTCGCTGTCAAAGCTTCACCCGAAAAGATGACGCAGTCGACGGCTTAGTTTAAAAAAGAAAAAAAGAACTTCTTCGTGCCCTTGGTTTGTGTTTTGTATTGGGGGGGGGGGGGGGGGGGAGGGGGGGATAATTACCATTCGTAATGTGGACAAGTGAATGGTATAATGTTATACAAATTGTCTTGTAATAGCCTTGTCGACAATCAATTCAGCAGAACCTTTCAACAACAAACTCCCGCAAAATCTTGAATGACATAACGCTTTACAAAAGGTCTCGTAAGAACCTTATCAAAGCTCAATTTAGCCGGCACTTTCAATGAAAAACTCCCCCAAAATATTTCAAAGTGGGTCTATAAAGGCGAAAGGAAAGCATCCTCACTGTCAATACAAAATGTGGTGGTGAGCACGAAAGAAAAAAGGAGAAAAAGGAACGTTGTTGTTCATGTGTCTGTTGCGGTACTCCCTTCGTCCTATTTGTCGTAAGACAAAGATGAAAGTCTTCTTAGTGAGATAAATATAAACTTAGTGTAGACAAAGGCGCAAAAATATCAGAAGAAAAGTATTTCTGAAGCAGAAATGTAGACTTTAAAAGAAAATTATTCAAACGTTCTGTTTGGGCTTTTCTGTTAATAATCATTGTTGTTGTTGTCGTCGTCGTCGTCGTCGTCATCGTGGTTGTTGTTCGGTTTGCTTTTTTTTCTTTCTACAATTCTTGGGTTTTGTTACTAAGAGTATTTAGCCACACACAACCAGTAGACATATTTCGTGCCCCAGAAAGTTGAAGGCAAAGAATTCGCCGAAGTTGTCGCCTTATGCTTTCTAGACTGACATTACATGGCTGCCATTTACTCCTGGTGGTGTCAATGCAGAAATACAAATCGACCCCTGAACTGCGCCCCTTCTCTTTGTTTTGTTTTGTTTACACGTGTAAAAGTTAAAAGAGGACTTACGTCCCAAAGTTTAATAACAGCAAGGGCAATGACCTATCAGTGGTTCATCGTACCTGGAGCACGGCATGACTGAAGAAGGAGCCTGTTCCTGTCCTTCCGCCATCTTGAGCCTTCTGTGACCTGAATCCTACACTGTTGGGTGAAGAGAGCGTTTCCAAGCCCTTAAAAAGACTCCACGAGTTTCGGATTCACGACCGTCAGCTCGACAGAAATGCTCAAACCCTTTGAATCAGGGTCTCTCTCATATTAGAAACCAACTTATCGTATAAATTTAAATCGCTGTCGTTGGAAGTTTTCCATCTTTAAAACTGCACTGCACGGCCAGATTCTGAGTCACAAAAGGGAAAGCTCCTGAAACAACAGCTGTCCGGAAGGTCAGCAAGCCTGCACTACAGTCATAACAAACAACCACAGGTCGACCTAAAGTTGTTTTTTTTTTCTCTTTACATTGGATCTCAGGTAGGGGAGTAACGGCTGTCCGACCTTCTGAGGCAGGTGAGAACTTCCGTCAGGAAAGTAATGAATGCTGCAGCCCGCTTCTGGGCCCAATATGTTAACAAAATTCAACATTTGTGAGTATGCAAGGTGCCCCCGTGGTACAGCCCCAATGACTGTGGAGCACTTCCTGCAGGACCATCCAACATACAAAATCAAATCCGCCGAGCAGAGACCCAGCCTGCAGACGCATCGATGA
This sequence comes from Conus canariensis, assembly GCA_033310375.1. Lineage (NCBI taxonomy): Eukaryota > Metazoa > Mollusca > Gastropoda > Neogastropoda > Conidae > Conus > Conus canariensis. The sequence continues at coordinate 92,160,540 of CM065714.1, read as the reverse complement.
TGGAGCTCCTTGGACCTCTGGAGAACCTCCGCCAAACAGCAGCCTTCGTCAGCGCCTCTGGGCTTCCTTTCTGGGTGAACGTCGAAGAAACTACCGGCCAAAACCACATTTGCAATATCTTCAGCAGACAAAGAAAAGGCGAGCCCTCTTTCGCTCATATTGTTTTTATTGCAATATTTGTACACATTCGTACTTATTGCAATATCTATCTTCTTGTTCGTTTCACTTACGTTTTCTTTAATATTTACTTTTTTTTTTTTTTTTTTTTTTTTTGCTGTCCCAACCTCTGCGCCACCTCAGAGGCAGTGCACCCACGCCGCTCATTCCGACACCCGGGCCACAGCCACAGCCCTGTCGGCCCCGCCGCAGACCTGGCACCAGCAATCCACAGGGAGCAGCCAATGTCAAGTCGTCAAGAGGCAACCCACCGGAGGAGACACTGCACTGCTGCCGAGTCACTTCGGTGGTGTTCAGTGGCGCCTGTTCTGATCTAA
>CM065714.1:92152546-92155046 GCA_033310375.1 Conus canariensis | reverse complement strand
AACAACAAAAAAAAAACCGGTCAGACAGGTACATGCGTCTCTCAGCATGTAAGACCTACGAGCCTTTTTTTTTTTTTTTTCTCAATAATCTTGACCACTTCTTTTTTCATGGCATAATGTAGATGCTGTATATTTTGTACCGGTCATTTGAATTTAGAATAAAGCACTGTAAAGAACAGTGATTGCAGGCAACAGTGCCGTGTCTCCTTCGGTGGGTTGTCTCACGACAAACTTTATATTGACTGCTGCCTGTAGATTGCCTGTGGCTGGGCTACAGCGGGACGGGCCAGGCTGTGGCTGTGGATGGGGGGACTGGAATAAACGGCGTTGGTGCACCGCCACTGAGGTGGCACGAAAGATGACACAATCAACAACAACAACAAAAAGAGAAAAGGGGGGGGGGGGAGGGGGGGGTGAGGGGGTAGGGGGTAGGAAAAAATAAACAGAAAAAAAAATGTATTTCAATATTTTAGAGCATGCTTCTTATAAAGACAAGAACCTTTGCAAAAGTTCAGGAAAATAAAAAGAGGATACTGATTAAAGTATGGAGAAAAAAAAATCACCACTTAGGCAAGCGAAACAGTAAATTTTACTTGACATTTCTTGAATTATACGGTTTTTTAAATTTGCACCTAATTCTTTTTCCTAATTCCCCGAGTTTGCGTTTCGCCTTTAGTATGGGCAGTTCATTCATTTATTATATGTTACTTCTTTTTTTTTTTTTTGGGGGGGGGGGGGGGAGGGGGGGTCAAAACATGTAAATATAGTTGCCATATCTCTTCTACTAGTTGATGCCATTATCAGGATTGATGTGATGTAATAATATTTATAGAGCTCAAGAGTTACTACTTTTGTACATTTTAGTCTTGTTGTGATGCTAAATGTATACTTCAGTTTTAAAGAAAAGAACCCTCTCAGCAAAATAGGGGAGAGGAGGGAGGGCGATAGGAGGAGTGGGGGTGGATCCACTGCCGCCAATACTGAACGGCTCTGTTAACGTCAATGACACTCAGAAGTCAAGATTCCTTCACATCATCTCCTGATACCGTTAAACCACCCCTGGCTACATCAAATCATTCGCATCTGCTGCAGGTTTCTGGCTGTGTTGGTACCAAAGCGAGGTGACAGCAGATGGATACTGAAACAAACTTAGGAGAAGATTTACTGTTTCGCCGAACGAAAGGAAATAAGGAATAGGGGGGGGGGGGGGGGGGGGGGACGGGGGAGAGAAGAGGGGGGACGGAGGGGGGAGGGGAGGGGAGAGGAGGGGGGTGTTATTCATACATTCACCACACGGTACCAGCACTGAGCAAGAAGCTTAAAAGAAGATTAACCGTTCCGCCGATCGAAAGAGACGAACAAAATTCCGAGACAAAACACAACGCGTTTCAACCTTTGTTGATCTTCTTGAGATAAGACAAACATCATTCAAGACAATGAAAACGTAGAAATAACAGTCACTTCTCTCTTCAAATGGGCGCAAAATGGCTGTGGCTCTCACCAGCCTCTTTTTTCGTTCTACATGCATTCGGCGCCCATGTTGAGGAGATATGTGATTGTTCGTTCTTCGTTTTCATTGTCTTGAAGATTGTTTGTCTTGCCTGAAGAAGACCAAAGAGGTCGAAACGCGTCGTGTTTCGTTTTTTTTGTAATGTGTTCGTCTCTTTCGTTCGGCGGAATGGCCATTCTTCTTTTAGATCTCTTGCTCAGCGTTGGCACCGTGTGGTGACTGAAGAAATAACACCCCTCCCTTTCCCCCTCCGTCTCCCACCTCCCCTCCCCCTTTCCCCCCTCCTCCTCGTCGCCCCAGCCCGTCATGACTCTTATTTTGTTCTATGGATCCGAGCCGTCATTCTGATCCGAGCTCCAGATCTTGCATGTTGGTGGGGTATCAATATACTTGTAATCTCAGGTGCAGAGATGGGAGGGAGAGGAGGGGCGCGGGAAGGACAGGGGGAAGGGGGATATAGTATGGAAATCCATGCATTATTTGTGGAAAAATGTACGAAAAGGTCCCTAAACATCTCACTTCACAACGTTAAAGACAGTTTTTCACAAAAAAAAATCTGGATCCTTCCTTTGGCTCTGAATCCGCATAAAAATTAAAAGGATTCGTCATCAGACCATTTCATCTTCCCATCGGGTATCCACTCAGATCGGTTCTGTAGTTTCTACGTAATCTTGCAGACAGACAGACAGACAGACAGACAGACAGATGGACAACCAGACAAACAGACAAACAAACAAACAAGAAAACTAACAAACGCGAGTGAAAACGGGACTTCCATGGTGGAGGCTACTGATGCCCTAATCTGCTCCTAACGACCCGAAAAGAAACCGACCCGCCTCATTTCTTTTTTCTTTCTTTTTTTTTTTTTTTTTTTTTTTTCTTTTTTTGGTCTGTCCCATCTTCTGTGCCACCCCAATAGCATTACACCCGCGCTGCTCATGCCAACCCCTGGTCCACAGCTACAGCCCTGCCCTGCCCGCCGCAGCCTCG
>CM065714.1:92132546-92145046 GCA_033310375.1 Conus canariensis | reverse complement strand
GGACGGTGTGAGCGATGACACTGGTACACGCTTGAATTCGTATGACAGTTTGAATGTTAGCCGTTTGAATGACGATTTTTCTAAATATAATGATGTGGATAGCGATATTAATGCATGTATCGAAAACGGTGCACTTGATCGTGACCACATTTATATTGACAACCGGGGTCTGAATGTGCCTGTGTGTAATAATAAAGTAATCAAGCTTCTTTCTTGAAATATGAATGGTTTACGGTCAAAGGTTTTTGACCTTCAACTACATCTTTATGGAATAGTCTCCCAGATCATATTAAAACCCGTCCATCTTTAAGCGTAGTCAAGCATCATTTATCGGCTGATGATCCTGTCATACCACCGTACTTTTGCCTTGGCGAGAGAAAAAACCAAATCATTCATTGCTGTCTTCGTCTTGGAGTCAGTGATCTGAGATATGATATGTTCAACCGCCATCTAATTAACGACCCACTGTGTGAGTGTGGCAATGGGGAGGAAACAGCTCAGCACTATTTTCTGTTGTGTCCTCGTTTTAATGAAACCCGCGCAAATACTATTTCCGATCTCCCATCACGCTACAGAAATGTTCGAACTCTGTTAAAAGGTGACCGTAATCTGCAGATAGATACCAATATACTGATATTTGAAGCTGTTAATAAGTTTATCTCTGGAAGCAACCGGTTTTAGATACATTGCCTTTTGGAGGTTTCAGGTATGACAAAAAAAGATTGTATTAAAAATGTTGCCATTATTTCAAATTGTGATGATAACAAATTAGTGTGCCTGTGGTGTATTTCTCATCGTCTCTCTTCATTAATCTCCGTTTCTTTCTTCTTCTTTTTTTTTATTAAATTATTTTTTCTCTTTCCGGGAAAGGGTGGGGGGCGGGGGTGTTCTCTTTTTGTATTCTTCATGCGATTTATAAACTTTAAACTGTCAATTGTTTTCATATAAATAATGTAATATTAATGTAGCCGCCAGGTAAATTAGTTGTGTATTGTCATTTTGCAGAGCACACTATAAGCGTTCAGCTTGTTGCTGCTCACTTCGTATTGTGTAAACATTGTACGTACCTGTGATTAAAGATTTATTAAAACTAAAGGTTTTTGACAATGCATTTATTTCCTATGCCTGTGGGTTTGATTTTATATGCTCTGGAGAAACGTTCGTTGAAACTTTTAGCATGGACATGTTTATTGGGTATAAAGCCTTTGTCAAACCTGCTGTAAAACTCTGTCATCAGGGGAGACGATCTGGAGGACTCGTTTGTTTGATAAAACAAGAATTTGTTCTCTTCATATCATATGTAGAAGTTCATTGCTCTAACGTATGCGTCTTTTTAATTGAAAAATCGCTTTTTGGTACACAGAGAAATATTGCTTTGGTTTGTAGCCTACATGTATTCAGCCTGAAGGTTCTCTTTTCTATAATTCTTTCAATGTTGATAATGGTATTTCCACCTTGGAAGAATGTTTGGCTGACTGCTTGTGCTCACTTGGTGACATTGATATAGTACTGTGTGGCGATATGAACAGCAGGACGGCAAATTTTTCTCCTGACTTGTCTACTGATGTTTTTTTTATTCCTGTTTGCAAACAAAAAGCCAGCCACTTTGCACAGATCGACGTTCTCATGATAATGTATTGAATAATTACGGTAAGTTATTGTTAAATCTGTGCGTTGCTTTTGATTTGTATATTATGAATGGTGTATGTCAGGGTGACCGCCATGGTTGCTATGCATACATTTCAGACAGCGGGAGCAGCGTTAATGATAATTTCCTCGTATCTAAAGATTTTTTCTCCACTTTTTATGATTCAAGTCATTTGTTTGTTTCAGAACGCATCGAATCCGATCATTTACCTATTGAATTTCACATTGATTTTACAACAAAAAGTAGTGATAGATCAACTGAGAATGTTGAGGCAACAGTATTCGATAAGTTTGTGTGGAATGATGATTATGCTTTGACTTACAGAGACAATTTGTGTAAAGCAAAAATGTGCACAAAATTAAATAAGGCTTTAGAACTGATCAATGGTGATGTATATAAAGCTTTAGATTTGTTTAATGATTGTATTAAAACAGTGCTGAATGTATGATAAAACGTGTGCTAATAAGAAACGGTGCTAAAAAGGAAGATTGGTTTGACAATGACTGTTTGGTAATGAAAAGAAAAACGCTAAAATTATTAAGAATATGGCTTCGTACTTTGGACGATGGTGACAGAAATGAGTATGTTATTGCAAGAAGAGAATATTAAAAAAAAAAAAAAAAAAAAAGCAGAAGAAGAAACTGTTCAATAAAAATCTATTAGATAACATGATCAGGTCTCTTCCTTCACAGCAAGGGTTTTTTGAAAACAGTCAAAAGAGTTTCATTTAAAAGAAAATATAATAAGAATAATATCTCCCTGGATACATGGTATGAGCACCTTAAACATTTAAATTGTTAGGTAAGGATAATTTAAGTGATGCTGAGCTGTCTGTTGTTATTGATGAGGGAGAAGACGAGCATTTCAATCGTCCCATTTCTAAAGAAGAAAGTATATTTGCCATGCGGAAAATTAAAACTAACAAATCGGCAGGACCTGAATCTATTATTGGTGAATCATTGAAGTATGCTGGCTCTCAAGTTGTTGACTTTTTACGAGTTCTTTTCAATAGAATTTTTGATGAGGGCATCGTTCCAGAAAACTGGACAGTCTCTAACCTTGCCCTTGTTCAAGAAAGGCGACGTAGATAACCCTAATAATTACAGAGGTATTTCTTTGGTTGACGTTGGCTGTAAAATGTATAGTACTGTTGTTAATAACAGATTGCAGCAATGGATTGAATGTAATAATATCACGGGAGAGCATCAGGCTGGGTTCAAAAAGGGTTACTCTACTATTGACAATATGTTTACTCTTCTTGCATTTGTTCAGAAACAATTTTCATTAATTCGTAAATTTAATGTTGCGTTTGTTGATTTTGAAAAAGCCTTTGTCTCCATCAATAGAAAGCTTTTATGGACTATCTTATTAAAATGGTATCAAGGGGAAATCGTTTGGCTGTATAAGAGCCATGTACAAAGTTGTTAAGACTAGGGTAAGAAGTGGTTCCAGTCTGACAGATTATATTAATTGTTTTGCTGGGGTAAAGCAAGGTGATGTTTGCAGTCCTGTGCTGTTTTCTATATTCATTAATGAGCTTACCATTGAGGTTATCGATAATGGCCTTCATGGTGGACGATTTCCAGAAGATGTATTAGAATTGGTTATCCTATTATTAGCAGATGATGTTTTGGTTTTAGAAACGATAGTTGGCTTACAGCGTCAGATAAATGATCTGAACAGAGCTGTCTCTTCATTACAGTTGAAAGTAAACATGAATAAAAGCAACATTGTGGTGTTTTGAAAGGGAAGTTATTTGGCGGCGAGGGAAAGATGGATGTATGACGGACTTACTATACCTGTGCTGAATGTATATAAATATTTAGGGATCTATTTTTCTACACGCCTAAGTTTTACCTTTGCCTGTAAAGATCTTGCATGCAGAGCAAAGAATGCTTTAATATGTGTCATGAAAAGATTGATTGTTTTGAATAACAATTTGCTTGAGCTATTTCTGAAAATATTTGATTCCCGAATACAGCCGGTTTTGATGTATGGGGCTGATATTTGGGGTTTAGATAATGCTGTTGTTCATTGCGAGGTAGTACATTTATTTGCTTTGAATAGGTTTCTAGGTCTTGACAGGCGTATTTCTAATGATTTGGTGTATGGGGAGACCAATAGATATCCACTGTTTATTTGTTCAGCCATTGGATGTGTTCGGTATTGGTTAAAGCTTTTACAAATGGAGCATTATAGATTGCCTCGTAAGTCTTATGAAATGTTGTTCGAATTAGATGTAAACGGAAAAACAAACTGGGTTTCAAATGTACGTCTCTTTCTGTGTAAGCATGGATTTGGGGATGTCTGGCTGTCTCAGGGTGTTGGAAATCGAAGCCAGTTTATTCGTGTTTTCCGACAAAGGTTGATTGACTGCAGATGGCAAATGTGGGACGATCATATACAAAGTAGTGGACGCTATGATTTGTGCAGAAATTATTCTAGTTTTCGTGGTACTCAGCCTTAATTGAAATTTGATTTGGATATGCATCTGAAAATGTTATTGCTAAATTCAGAGTTGGTGTTTCTGACATAAGGACTCATTACTCAAGATACAGACAACATAGACAAAATGACTTTGTATGTCCATTGTGTATGCAAGGTGAGGAAAATGAAATACACTTTATGTTCCTTTGTCCAGCTTTAGAAGATATTCGTAAAAAATCTATCCCACAGAAATATCATAGGCGCCCATGTATGTTTTGTTTACAGTTACTACTTAGCTCTAACAATTATAAGGTTATTAGGAATTTAGGTATGTTTCTGTTTAAGGCGTTTAAGATCAGAGAAATAATGACGTCTTAGGGGGTCTTGTTGTAGTGTTGTTTTTTGTTTTCTGATAAATCATTTGTTTCTTATATTCAAAAGTGAATGATTGTGCTCATTCCCCTTTAAATGGACCAATGGCTTACTGAATAAAAATCTGAAGTCTGAAGTCTGAGGTCTGAACTCTCTCTCTCTCTCTCTCTCTCTCTCTCTCTCTCTCTCTCTCTCTCTCTCTCTCTCTCAGTCTTAAGGGTTGTTTTTTCCTAATTGCATTACTCCTGTGCGTGAGGACATAAGGAAATGTTATGAATTTATTTGTTTTTAACCTTTGATTTGGTGCACACTAGGAATGAATGTGTACTATTTGTTTGCAGAAAAGGAAGAGGGAAATGTTATTGTTCTGTTACCCCCCCCCCCCCCCCCCCCCCCCCCCCCTTGTCAAAAGACCTCTTTGGTAATGACAATAAAATATCAAAGTGTCAAAGTCTCTCTCTCTCTCTCTCTCTCTCTCTCTCTCTCTCTCTCTCCTCACTCACACACACACACACACACACACACACACACACAAACACACACACACACACACACACACACACACACACACACACACACACTGCGGACAGAGCATATAAGATGCATCAGTCATTATAATGGCGCTCTGTCCGCAGTGTGTGTGTGTGTGTGTGTGTGTGTGTGTGTGTGTGTGTGTGGAGGAGAGAGAGAGAGAGAGAGAGAGAGAGAGAGAGAGAGAGAGAGAGAGAGAGAGACCCCGCGTCCCTCCTTCTTTGATTTTGTTTGTTTATGTTTTTGAAATAAACATGTCCTTGACACCATAGGAACCCATGTTGACGACTAAATCACCAGTCCCGGACTCATAATTCGCTGCTTTTTATGGAAATTTTAGACCGGGAAAGCAAGTGTACTTTGGTATTCTTAAGCATTCTTTATTTCTCTCTTTACTATAACAGAGGGTTTTTTTTTTTTTTGTTTTTTTTTGTCCCACCTCTGCGCCACCTCAGAGGCAGTGCACCCACGCCGCTCATTCCGACACCCCGTCCACAGCCACAGCCCGGTCGGCCCCGCCGCAGCCCCGGCACCGACAATCCACAGGGAGCAGCCAATGTCAAGTCGTCAAGAGGCAACCCACCGGAGGAGACACTGCACTGCTGCCGAGTCACTTCGGTGGTGTTCAGTGGCGCCTGTTCTGATCTAACATACGCAGGACACCACCTACTAAGCCCCCTACTGACGACAATAATTGCTTAGTCGCGGAGCCGGCGTAAGTGAGCTCTCCCTCCGGAGGGCGCCACCACGTCCGTCCAACGACAGCCCCCATGGACTCGCCGATACCGGTGACCCCGACGGAACCAAACCAAGGCCACAGAGGTGGAGAGGACATCGAAACTGAGGTCACCATGAGAGCAGGGCATGAAGGGCCACAGAATTTGAGGCTTTTTTTTATAATGCTGATTGATGAGAATGAAGATGATTAAGATGATGCTACGGATTTCCATTTCGGTCTGAGACTACATGACAGGGCTGTACTCTACGCTTCCTTTCATAATATATCCCGGCGTCAACCAGGCCCGAGAGATACAGGCACCTGCAGTGTTGGTCAGGAAATTTGAGCAACACTCTCAGAAACGCATCCATTAAGTGGATGAAACTCGACTGTGTGGTCCCAGTCTTCCCAACTGAGTCCGCAGCAAACTCAACTCTGGGTAGGAGCCGGTCGGAGCAGAAAAACCCACATGACTCTGATGGGATTCGAACCCACGACCTCCCAGCCGGGAGTCCGCGACGCTAACCACTTCGCCACGGCGGCTGGTACTATAACAGAGTTTGTTAACACGCGTGCATTGTAGCCAATAAAAATCAGGTACTCTTTTCGAGACTAGTTTCACTGATGTCGCGACTGGTTCCGCGGATGGCATAGAATTGTGGTGAGGTACCCCAACAAGAGTTGCGACGTATCCCGATACCGGGACTGGCAGTGCCCGCATGTTAGTTTATTTATTATTAAAAGTAATACACAATGTTTTTTCCGATCTTCTCTACTGCAGAATGCAGAAACGAAGAAAGGTTTGCGCAGTTTTTTGTTTGAGGGGCGTATCTTTATTAGTTTGTTGCTAAAGACAAAATAAATGTTCATATTGCAATCGCTCCCGGTCTCCGATAATGGTCTGATCTGGGTAAAATGCGACTAAATAACTTATGCGATGTTGGTATATAATGTACCTTAACATCATTTACTCAGATCTAGTTGCAAAGTGAGGCGACTGCAGGCGGAAATCTAAACAAATTTTAAATGTAATTAAAAGCGAACCGCCAAGAAAACGTAAACAAATGAATCACAAGACAAAACACGACGCGTTTCGACCTCTTAGGTCTTCTTCAGGCAAGATACAAAAACTCAGGAGAACGAAAATGAACGAGCAATCACTTCAACGCCCATTTGGCGCTGAAGTGATTGAAGATAAGTGATTGCTCGTTCATTTTCGTTGTCCTGAGTGTATTGCCCGGGGGCTTTCCATCATGTGACTTCTCACGTCTGATTCAACACAGAAATCAGAGTTTGGATTTCCGTAACCACGTGCTCCTGTAATTTCCAATTACCAAATCATATGGTGGCTTTGGAACGGCCAACGCCTGTGGAATCCCACTATAAAATGGTGTATCAATGAACAGCCTGGCTGTTTTAAAATCTGATACTGTTCCATCAATTTGCTTACACTTCTGTGTTTTACCTGTGAATTGTCCCTTCTTAACCAGGGATTCTTTTACCATTACCCCAGTGCACCCAGAGTCTCTAATGACACTAACCACAGTGTCACCTACTCTGCCTTTGTGCACATCCATGTTATCTCCTGAATCTGTGAACACACAACATAACACTGTCATCTTTTCCATCGTTTTCTACCTGCCTCTCACTTGGCCTGACTCACATTGCTGCGGCTTTCTGTGACTTGAATATACAGTCCCTAGCCAAGTGCCCTGTCTTCTTGCACAGAAAACAGGTACGCTCACCCACAGACTTAACCACGTGGCTGTTGGTTTTCACCCTTGTTTGCTCACGTGGCGCCATGGGCCTACAGGCGTGTACTCTGGACCCATTGTTTGAAGAATGTGCTGGCCTGCTATCCTCTGGATATGCCTCCGGGCTTTCCTCTTGTTGAGGCAAGTCACGCCTCGCTTCCCGGTAAATCTCTGCTGCTTCAAGTACTTCAGCTATTGTGGTTGCACCCTTCTCCTTGAGGTGTATTGTGAGGCCCGGCCCACAACCATCAAGTATCTGTTCTTTCATCACCAGTGTCTTGAGGCCTTCAAAATCACAGTCCACTCCACTAACTTCTACCCACTTGTTAAAATAGTGATCTAGTCTCACCCCAAACTGTGTGTACGTCTCACTCTGTTCGATTTTCGCCTCGCGAAACTTACGCCTAAAACCTTCTTCAGTCAAATCAGTGCATTTTCAGCTATATGTTCCCTGTTACGAAAATGAAATATTCTTACAAATTGTGATCAACTATAGCTGCTGCTTTATAAATGAGTAAATGAATTTTAAATGTAATTAATAGCGAACTGTCTGCCCTGTTGACAGGTCGTGCGTTACACACTGTTTCCACCTTACCCAAAGTTGATCAGAGGGATTTTGACAAGGTGAAACAAGCAGTTTAGTACTGTTTGTTTCACCTTGTCAAAATCCCTCTGATCAACTTTGGGTAAGGTGGAAACAGTGTGTAACGCACGACCTGTCAACAAGGCAGACAGGTTTATTGCCCAGTCATCTTCGGGCCAGCCCTCGTGCTCGGCAAACGATTCAAAACGACTGATATAGGCATCAATCGAATCACTTTCTTCTCTAAAAAGTGAGAGTTTAGATCTAGGTGCGGAATTTAGTCTGCGGCCCACTGACTCAGAACTGGTGTCTGTTTCACTACGATTTTCAGATTTTATTCTGTCTAACTCAATTTGTTTGGCTAAAATCTCTGATTCCGGTTCAGCTCTTGCCCTCGCTGCACTCTCTGCATCTGCTTTAGCCTTCGACGCAGCCGTTTCTGCTTCTATACACTCCTTTTCCAATTTCCTTCTTTCAGTCCTTTCATCTCTCTCAGTCTTCTGCTGAGTCTCTATGAATTTACGCAGTTCATCTCCTGTATATCCTAGTTTCTCTCCGAAACTCATCAGTTTCTCAATGGGAGTAAAACTTTCTTCAGCCATTTTGTCGTTTTAGCACCACAAAAAACAGCTATTCTTATAGACCCGGAAAAAGTCAGTAAACAGTTTATCTACTAAGCGTTATGAGTACACCAACCAGTGGTAATGTTCCTAACACGAAGGAGCCTTAATCTTAAACCACAGCTTCTGTGAGAGTTAAGACTAGAACCTTATTCTTCGTTTCTCTGTACGACCTTTGATTAATACAACCAACCTACACACAAGTCAATACTCAACACTCAAAGAACTAAAGGAAATAATCAAAAGAGCTAATAATAATTGCCTTTAATGGACGATTCGCCCCAGTACTAATCTAGCACTCTCTTTGTTTCCCTCCTGAGACTAATTTGGGCCATGCAATCCTGGCAGGCTCGCCACTTTGTCCAGGACGGGGGAAATCGTGATGGTATTGCTTAAGTGCACTAAGTTGATGCATTATTAGTCAGGCTTAACATGCCAAGGTTATCTCTGCACTCATACCCGCATATGCATACTCATGCGCCCACCGAACATTCACCTCTCTCTGGGAATGGGATGTCATGCATTCGTTTCTCTCCTAACACGACTGAGAACAAGAAATACAATTTCTATGCTACTTATAATCAAACATGAAAAATCCAATTACACAAAATGGAATATCAAACATAAAAGATCAATACTTCCTGATCCCGGATTATAATAAAATGACTTCTTACCTGGCCAGGTTTCCACACACACAACCACGCTTTCACACCACACCACAGTTCTTGAACAAGTCTCTTTAAGTTTTCTCCAGAACTGCTTGATGGTGACGCCCTTGGTTGACTGGCTCCAGGTTTCAGGACTGGGTCTTCGTGGTCATCTCTGGGATCTCGACGTTTTTTTTTTTTTTTTTTTTTTTTTGTTTGTTTTTTTTTTGTTGTTGCTGTCCCAACCTCTGGGCCACCTCAGAGGCAGTGCACCCACGCCGCTCATTCTGACACCCTCGACGTAGAACTCTTCTTCTTCACCTCCTTCACCCACCTCTGGGTTCAAACTCAGTTTGTCTCTCTTCACCCACCTCTGGGCTTCAAACTCAGTCTTTTCACTTCCAGCTTGTCTTTTACCCTAAGACCTTGCTGTCTCTTCTGTCTCCCAGACCACGTTTCTCTCGACCCTACTCTGTCCTGCTCACTCTCCTCTCCTCTCTCTCCTCTGTCCTTCTCTCTCTTGTGGTGTTATTCTCTTCCCCCTTCACGTTGTTCTCCCTCAGTTTATATAGGGATGGACACAAAGGATTTCCCTTCGGGCCATGCCTTTGTCCATGCTGCTTCTCCACTACCTTGTTCACAGGTACCCTGAATTCACCTTTCGCTACATTCTTCCACACATCAGCATTTACACACATCCCTACCTAACTGATTAGCAAACAATCACTTGGCACCAGATGGACATCGAAATTTCCCGCCGACTTCGGGGGCCACTTACACAGTAATTATCCTAGAGAGGGCCACGACAACAACGTCCACACGCATTCAACCAGCCTGACAATGCGTCAACGCAGCGCCCCACATCAATACCCTCTGAACGAGCCCAAGACTCCTGCTCTTCAAAGACTGTTTACAAAGCGACCTCAGCTGACTGAGTATTTAACGCCTACTCGAAGCTCCGAGGTCCTAGTGGTTACATCCCTCCCCCCTTTCGCTATCGGGAAGGTTCGAACCCGGGAGGGTCCTTGCTACCTTACTACCTGTCACCTGACCACTTCGTCCTCCTTGACACAGTTCGACAGTGTGCACTAGGTAAGGCGTACTGCTAATGGGTTATTATCTATTTCTCTACCACGTACAACATTCCTTGCCTCTAAGCGCTTAAGGCCTTTTGTGAGAGGTTTCATTCCCATCACACACACACACACACACACACACACACACACACACACACACACACACACACACGCACGGACGCACGCACGCACGCACGCACGCACGCACGCACACACGCACACAATCCCGAAACCATACGCGTGCGCGCGCGCACACACACACACACACACACACACACACACACACACACACACACACACACACACACACACACACACACACACACACACCAAGACATACACACACTTGGATCATTAGGAAAGAAGAACTTCGGATCAGTAGGAAAAGAAGAATCATGGATCAGTAGGGAAAGAAAAATCATGGATCAGAATGAAAATAAGAAATTTGAATAAGTATGTTTGGTTGGTAGGAAAAGAAAATATCTTCAACTAGTAGGAAAAGAAGAATCTTTGATTAGCAGGAAAAGTTTATTCAAGATCGATAGGAGAGAAGAATTTTGAATCAGGAGAAAAAGAAGAATCACAGATCAGTAGAAAAAGAAGAATATTTGATCTATAGGAAACAGAGGATTATGGAACAACACGAAAGAAAGAATCTGTGATCAGTAGGAAGAGGCGAGTCATGGATCAGGAGGAAAAAAGAATCTTGGATCAGTAGGAAAAGAAGGATTTTTTTATCAGCACGAAAAGAGGAATCATGGATCAACAGGGAAAGGAAAACGTGGATCAGTAGGAAAAGAAAAACCGTGGATCAGTAGGAAAAGAAAAAATCGTGGATCAATAGAAAAAGAAAAAAAATTATGCATCAGAAGGAAAAGGAAAATTGTGGATCAGCAGGAAAAGGAAAGTCATGGATCAGTAGGAAAAAGAAAATCGTGGATCAATAGGAAAAGGGAAATTGTGGATGAGTAGGAAAAGGAAAATTGTGGATCAGTAGGAAAAGAAAAAACCGTGGATCAGTAGGAAAAGGAAAATCGTGGATCAGTAGGAAAAGAAAACTCGTAGATCAATAGAAAAAGGAAAGTTGTAGATCAATAGGAAAATGAAAATTGTGGATGAGTAGGAAAAGGAAAATCGTGGATGAGTAGGAAAAGGAAAGTTGCGAATCAATAGGAAAAGCGAAGTTGTTGATCAATAGGAAAAGGGAAATTGTAGTTCAATAGGAAAAGGAAAATTGTGGATGAGTAGGAAAAGGAAAATTGTGGATGAGTAGGAAAAGGAAAGTTGTGAATCAATAGGAAAAGCGAAGTTGTTGATCAATAGGAAAAGGCAAATTGTGGATGAGTAGGAAAAGGAAAGTTGTGGATCAATAGGAAAAGGATAGTTGTAGATCAATAGGAAAAGGAAAGTTGTGGATGAGTAGGAAAAGGAAAATCGTGGAACAGTTGGAAAAGGAAAATCGTGGATCAGTTGGACGGGGTTTAGGGGCGGAAAAGACTGCACTCTGTTTCTCATTCTGGGTGAGACATTGCGCTCATTTTCATTCTTACAATCAGCTTTTTTCTTTCTTTTTTTTCAGTTACACGTTTTTTCTTTCGCTCATAGTCTTTTTTTTTTTTTAACCACCCATTTCTTATCATCGCTCACAATATGCTTCTTTTCAAAATATCTTCACAAAAAGTCTGCACTCCCTTTATCATTCTGGGAGAAATAATGAGCTCCTTTTCATTCTTACAATCTGCTTCTTTTTCCTTCTTTCGTTTTTCTTTTATTCGCAGATTTTTTTTTTCTTATCACTCATAATCTTGTTGCTTTTTTTTTTATTTTTTAACCACCCACTTTTTACCATTGCCCACAGTATGTCTCCTTTCAAAATTTATTCGCAATCTACACCGCTTGATGATTGCTTGCGATCTGGTGACTTTTTCTGTATCTGGCGAGGTTACACTTTAATGTCCCTGTCACACATAGGTGAAGACTTTAACCAGAATGCCTTCTAACATTTACATGTTAACATGTCGAAAGAGCGACTGGGTAATTGAGAGAGAAATAGGAAAGTAAGAGGGGAGGGAAGGTAAGAAGAGCTCGCGCGCGCGCGCGCGCACACACACACACACACACACA
>CM065714.1:92122546-92125046 GCA_033310375.1 Conus canariensis | reverse complement strand
TTTTTTTTGTTTGTTTTGTTGTTGGTTTGTTTTGTGTGTTTGTTTGTTTGTTTTGCTCGTTTTGTTTGTTTGTTTGTTTGCTTGTTTGTTTGTTTGTTTTGTTGTTTGTTTTGTTTGTGTTGTTTGTTTTGTGTGTTTGTTTGTTTGTTTTGCTCGTTTTGTTTGCTTGTTTGTTTGCTTGTTTGTTTGTTTGTTTTGTTGTTTGTTTTGTTTGTGTTGTTTGTTTTGTGTGTTTGTGTTGTTTGTTTTGCTCGTTTTGTTTGTTTGTTTGTTTGTTTGGTTGGTTGGTTTGTTCTTTTTGTTTGTCCGTTCGTTCATTCCTTCGTTCGTTCGTTCGTTTGTTTGTTTGTTTATTTTGTTTTGTTGGTTTCTTTATTTGTTTTGTTATGACAACAGACCGCATGACTGCACCATGTAGAACATTGTGACACTTGCATGGGTGTGACCAAGGGAGTGGCACAGTTTCGTTCATCGATCAGAAGTCATGACCATTTCTGGTACCTGTTGGGGTGGAGTGGGGTGGGGTGGGGTGGAGTGGGGTGGAGTGGGGTGGGGTGGGTGGGGTGAGATGGGGACAAGAATGGCTGATCACAATCAGAAAGGATTACTTTTCTTTTTTTTAAACTTCAAGTCCAAACAGACAGCTTCTTGTTTGTATCGAAAAGGAAGTGGATTTTAACCTGAACGAATCAGAAACACAGACGAGGTGTTTTTCCTTTTTTTCTTTTTTTCTTTTTCTTTTTTTTTTTTTTTTTTTTTTTGTTCCCTCTATTTATTGTTGTAAGAATGTTAGAGTAATGCCCTCCCAGCCGGAGGTTTTGAAATACACAACCCCTTTTTTCAGTTATGTCGGGCCACCTGATTCAAGAATTCCTAGTAACCAGCCTTGCGATTGGTAGCCGAAAATGGCGTCAATCACCTGGTGTTAAAACGGGTCCACATGATATGGGAGAGAGAGGATGGGGATGGGGGTGGGGGGATGGGGGGGTGGCGGTGTATGTTGTCGAGCTTGTAAAACGTATGTTAATCAGGGTTGCGAGAAACGCACCTCCCACAGGTGCGTGGGTATAGACCCCTATTATCGAAAATATACGCACGTCGCTGTTGGAAATTACCTGGTAATTTTGTCGTCTTCCAAACCAGATCAGACACTGAGATCAGTTGATTTATGTTCAGTACACGTGGGGGTGGGAGTGGAAAGGTGGCCTATTGGGTGGTTATATATTCACGAGTAGATTTTCCTGGGATTCCAGGTTTGAGTCTAGTATCGCACTGTCTGCCTCCCTCAAGCGTCTTCCTCCCCGACGTTTCCTAACAGTCGTTGGAGCGGTGGCGAGGCGATCAGCTGAGGTGCCGTGTGTTAACATGACAGTATCAACTTGACTGCACGTGAGAAGAGTCCTAGGTAGCAAGCGAGTTGGCCCTGGTAGCATTCAAATCTCCTCTGATCAACGAAGAAGACACACACACGCGCGCGCGCGCGCGCTGCGCACGCACGCACACACACACACACACACACACACACACACACACACACACACACACACACACACACACACACACACACACACAGAGACAGACAGACAGACAGACAGACAGACAGACAGAAAGACAGACAGAGACAGAGACAGAGACAGAGAGAGACACAGAAAGAGACACACACACACTCACATACACGCACACACATGAGCACGCGCGCGCGCGCACATACACGCACACACACACACACACACACACACACACACACACACACACACACACACTCACCACCACACACACACACACACACACACACACACACACACACACACACACAACACACGCACCACGCACGCACGCACGCACGCACGCACACATGCACGCATGCACGTATACCAAAAACAAAAGAGAGGGGCGGTTAATTATCCATGTGTCAATATCCATTCAATATATTGATAGAGATGCAGTTACACACATATCAAACTAACGAACAGACAGACAATGACACAGATAGACAGACGGATAGACAGACAGATAGATAAATAGATAGATAGACAAAGGGACAGACAGACAGTCAGATAGACAGACAGAAGTTTGTATGCATACTTACATGTCAGTTACGCATTTGTGTGCATGTGGGTAGTGGGAATATGGGAAGGCGGTTGGAAAAGCATGTATGTATGTATGTATGTATGTATGTATGTATGTATGTATGTATGTATGTATGTATGTATGTATGTATGTATGCATGTATGTATGTATGTGTGTATGTATGTATGTGTGTATGTGTGTATGTATGTATGTATGCATGCATGCATGTATGTATATATGTATGTAGGAAGGTATGTACGTATGTGTGTGTACGTATGTATGCACGCATCCACTGTTTATGTATGTATATATGTATGTATGCATGTATCTATCTATCTATCTATCTGTCTATCTATCTGTCTGTCTGCCACTGTAAGTTTCTGGTCATTGACAGTGATGTTTGGCTGTATGTAGGGGGTTGCAGGAGGTT
>CM065714.1:92115046-92117546 GCA_033310375.1 Conus canariensis | reverse complement strand
GAGGAGGCTGATTGGTCGGTAGCTGGATTTCTTGGTTTTGTCTTTTTGTTTCTTTCTGATGGGGATGATGACTGCTTCTCTCCATCGGTCTGGGAATTTCCCTGAGCTCCATGACTGGTTGATGATCAGAAGGAGCTTCTGTTTTGCTGTGGTTCCAAGTCTCCTGATCATGTCATTGGTAACACCATCTTTCCCTGGGGCTTTCTTTGGCTTTAGTTTTTTTAATGGCTGCATTGAGTTCAGTCATGGAGAAGGCTGACATCATGGACGGTGTAGGGTTCTGGTGTTTCAGCTTCTCCCTGGTTTCCTTGCTGACTTCCTGCACTCGGGCATTGGGTATTGTTGCTTTGCTTTCCTCTTGTAAAATTCTGCCAGGATGTTTGCTGCTTTCCTTCCCGTGTGGTGTGTACCATTTTCCTCGATGACGGTTTTGCTGTGTCCCGCTCTGGTGTCTTCATTCAGGGCTTTTGTCAGATTCCACAGCTTGCTGGTGTCCTTCTCCATGTTGAGGCTGCTGGTCTTCTCGTTCCAGCTCTTCTGGAGTTCAGCTTTCTTCTGTTGGTTGAAAGCTTCTTTGGCGTTGTTGTGCCTCACTAGGTCTCAGGAGTGGGGGTTTGCTCCATAGCTTCTCTGGCATTGTCCATTTCAGTGTGAAGCTGTTCCAGTGTGTCACTCCAGTATGGCAGGTAATGTCTTCTTTTGCCCCTTGTGATTGCCTGCTTTGCTGCCTGAAGAATTGCATCAGTGAAATTCTGGACGTTCTTGTTCAGGTCATTTGCACAGCAAATGTTTTTGGTGTGGTGGTCAGCCTTTTCTGCAAAGAGGGTCCAGTTGGCTCGTTTGAAGTTCCAACTTGGTTGCATGTTGCGCTCAGTACATCCTAAGCTGGAGATGTTGAGAATGACTGGCAGGTGGTCGCTCCCTCCAAGCTGGTGCTGACTTCTCTGGACGTGAGCTTGTGAATGTCCTCAGTAGCTACTGCCAGGTCTGGTGTGGAGGTAGTTTTCCAGGCTCTGGAGAAGTACGTTGGTTTGTCGTCCGCCTGGTTGATGAGTACTAGATTATTTTCCATCATCCAATCCTCCACTTCCTCACCACGGGCATCCATTTCCTCATATCCCCAGCTTTGCGAGTGGCTGTTGAAGTCTCCAACCACCAGGTGTCTGTAAGCTTCTAGCTTCACGTTGTGTAGCGTAAGAGATGAGGTTGATGGGCTGTAACAGTTGGTGATCCGTAGGTCTCCACTGGGCAGCAAGAGCTTGACAGTCAGGTGTTCTAGTTCTTGTCTTCTTGATCTGTTTGTCTCTACTGCAGGGATGGAGTTTCTGACAAGGGTAATGATTCCTCCCTTGTGTCTGTCTTCGCGGTCTTGGCGAAATGTCTCGTAGCCTCTTACGAAGAAACGTCGATGATCTTTCAAGTGTGTTTCTTGGATGCAGATGACATCGATGTTGTTTTTTGCTGAGAAACTTTTGCAGTTCTGGCTTCTTGTTCCCTAGTCCTTCTGCATTCCACTGAGCCACTGTAAGGGTGGTAGGAGGCTGGGTAGTCTGGTCAGTCGCTCTACTCTGCCTTCCCCCGACCGTCAGGTTAACAGAGGCACCGGTCGCTTGGGTGGGCCCCTTTGAGGCTAAGGGCCCGGCTCCGTCCCTCCCCGGTTGTCGCTGATAGGGACGACGCCATGACAACAAGGTAGTCTGACGCATGACCATAATCGCTGATGCGTGTGTGTCCTAATTTATCCCCAGGACCTGCGCCGTAGCTGACACACTCCGTCTTCGGCAGGCTGGATGCTTTTGCCATTTAACCCATGGCTGGGGTAAGGCTTGGAGCAGTGTCAGGGCGTATCCACACGCCGGTGGGCCTTCACTCAGTTCCTTCCATTTTGGTGGGGGCCTTACTCCTCCATCTGGACTGGTCTAGCCTGCGGCTTTCCTTGATTGGAGAGGCCGGGATCTAGTTTTGATATAGCGCCAGTATTCCGCTTCCGTGCCGCGTTAGTGAAAACAACCTGCCCCATGTCCCCCTGAGGAAACCCCACATTAACGTGGCGAGAAGGTGCGACTACGGTGTTCACCCTTTCTTAATGGAAGAAAGGGGTCTTCGCAGGTCGTCTATGTGTATATGCGTGTGTGCGTGCGCGCGAGCGCGCGCGCGTTTGTGTGTGTGTGTGTGTGTGTGTGTGTGTGTGTGTGTGTGTGTGTGTGTGTGTGTGTGTGTGTGTGTGTCTATCTATCTATCTATCTGCCGATGTCTGTCCATCTATGTGTGTGTATGTAAGTGTGTGTGTGGGGGGGTGGGGGGGGTGGGGGGGGAGGGGGGGAGCAGAGACAGAGACAGACAGGCAGACAGAGAGACAGACAGACAGAGACAGACAGAGAAAGAGGTGATCCCCAGTGGGGGGGGGGGGGGGGGGGGTTCTAACACAGTTTTCCTTCTATTTAAGATGGAAAAAAGGTCAAAGTCTGAAAGTCTGCCCATCCCATCACTCCCTCCCCCC
>CM065714.1:92087546-92112546 GCA_033310375.1 Conus canariensis | reverse complement strand
CTTTTTTTACATGCAAACATGTGAACCTTTTCAAGAACGTCGAACTGTTGGAATCCACATGATATAACATGAAATATTTGAGCATCAAACAGTCGAAAAAAACACATTCTTATCAATACATCCTAATCTCCACAAAGACTTCAGTATTTTCACCGTTCTTACTTTGGCTTTTGTAGCAAGTGCTGAAACAGCTCGGTTTAGAGGCAGTTTAGTAGCAAAGTGCAGGCCTAAATATTTGTAGTTGTTCACCACAGCGATTCTCTCATTTCCATACCACCATTGCTCATTCACTCCAAGGAATCCACCCTTTCTAAATACAATCACATTTGTGTTGCTCAAATTTACAGTCAAATCGGACTTGTAAGCAAAACTTTTAAGAATATTGATTTGAGACTGCAGGCCACAAGCACAGTAAGAGGTTAAAATCACATCATCAGCAAAGAGCAGGATCAAAATCTGTATTACATTACGTGTTAGTTGCACACCAAACTGCCCTTTCTGTGTGACCTCAATCGCTAATTCGTTGGTCACAAAGGAAAATAATGTTGAAGACAAAATACAGCCTTGTCTCACACCTTTTGGGCATTCAAAATGATCAGTCAGTTCATCATCACCACACCTCACGCAGGCTGTGACTGCTCTGTACATACCTTGCAGTGTTCTCAACATTTTCCCACCCACTCCCGCTCGTCCTAAAACGTTCCACATGATGCTCCTATTCATAGTGGCAAAACATTTTTGAAAGTCAACAAAACACACATATAGTTTTCCTGATCGTTTTGACGGGTTCCTTTCTACAATTATACAATAGAACTTGCCACCCCCACCCCCACCCCACCCCACCCCTTCACACGCTTGTGTGAAACTTAGGAACATGAGTTGCTCCCGCCCCCCCCCCCCCTCCTTCTTCCCCCTCCCCCCCCCCCCCCCCCCCCCCCCACCTCTCCTTCCTTCAATCCCTACCTCGAACGATTGGATGAAACATCAACAAGATATAGCACGGAAATCAACACTGAGGAGACCAAGTTAATTTGGTGGCTAGTCACAAGACCACCATCAATATTGACTGATACAACTGTCCACCGCCAGAAGCTAGAATCTGAACAACAATTCACTTTCTTGGGATCCATCAGCAGCAGTCCGGGATCCAAACCAGAAGTTCTCTGAATGGGAGCAAAGACAAACACAGAACCGTCCACCCGTATGGAAAAACATCTCCGTGAACCAGAAGATTACAATCCTGCGTGCACCGGTATCTTACTGTATATGCGTGCGAGACATGGACCATCTCCGCGGATCTGGAATGAAGAATCCAAGCCACAGAAATGAGACGTTACCGCCAAATACAACACAGCATAGCACACCGATCACATCACCCCAGTTAGCAAATGCGTTAAGCCATCAGGACACAGGGTAATACAAAGATCTAGTGAACTCAGTAAGGGATAGAAAACTACGTTGGTATGGCTGTGTAAAAAAAAAAAATCCAGTGACCTTGCAGAAACAGTCTTCCGAGGAAGTGTTGAAGAAGGGAGACAAAGAAGACAGAAAAAAAAGGATGGATTGATGCTATCGCAGAGTGGACAGAGAAATATTAATTTTGCCGAGACCTAAGCCTTGATACACAACCGAGAGAACTGGGAGAACCTAGTGAAGTGTTCTTTAGTGTGGTGCCCCAGTGACTCCGCTATGGAGCTAAGGGAGAGAAGAAGAGAGGTGGTGTTATTTTGTCATTCCAGGCAGCATACCTCCCTCCCTCCCTAGAGAGAGAGAGAGAGAGAGAGAGAGAGAGGAGTGATCAATGGGGGACAACAAAACATGTAGGCCTTGCCCTCCTTACGAGTAGTTCCCCTTTAATGCACTCTTCGAGGATACTTTGGTCTGCTGCCAACGCTACTAACGATCTCCTGTTTACACCCAAAACTTCTGCGTTGCGTCCATTGATGCTTCAAGAGAATTGCGTCTTACTATTTCTCTCTGCAATACTTTAAAAGTGTAAGTAAAACTAGCAGATTCTTTCTGTCGAGAATGATTTGCAATTATTTTCGACGATGCACAAGCACTCGCACAGCAGTCAGCACATTTTCAAACCAAGTTGTAGAGTCTAATTGTGAAGTGTCAGTGCACTAAAGTTTTTTGTGCACTGACACTTCGACAAGAATTTTAAGCGAATGTGTCGAGTATATTAACAAATGAGAACAGCAAAACAACAATGCTTTATTAGGGGACGCAGCGCTGTCTACTAATCTGTTCGATCACATGTGTTTATTTGCAGCGTAAGGGAGTGGCGTGCAAGGAAGGCTTAATTGGTCGGATCACAGCGTCGCTACCGTCCATGCAGATCAGCTGAGGTTATGGCAAACCCATAAGAAAGTTGGCCTGGATCGTAAGACTGAGAGGTGGTTTGGAGGTCAGACTTGCAAGATACACTGGTTAAGAACGGAAGAGCGGAAGCCAGGTGAGTCGATAAATTTGCATGAGTGCAAGAAGTGACGATTTACCTTTTGTCTTTTAATTACCGAGTTGGGTGGAGCAAACCCCAACAGATTTCACAACACAATATTAATGTTCTGGAGCACTAAACAAAGAGGGGACAGCATTTGTGTCTAGATCTACCAATGCACTCCATTGCTCTAGCACAAATACTTTACTTTACTTTACTTTAGTAGTACAGCTGTAGTCAGGCTAGTCGCCTATCAGCCGGTCGCTGCAGTCAATGCTTGTCCCATCATCTTCGTTGTTTGCACACTCAGCTAGTAATGTAATGATGGTGGGGATCATGACAGGGATATTGTCAGTCAGGCAGTGCTGATTAGTACAAAGTGAGTTTTTCCATGATTGTTCTTGGAAGGAAGAAATTTTAATGATTTTCTGTTTTGCGGGACAGCATAATGTGTGCATCTGGTTTCAGTATGCTGTATAGGATTGCTCATTTCAATGTCTTTAATGTTCTTGATGAAGATGTTGACTAGATTTTTGTGGAAGGAGAAATTTCACAGGAGGTAGGGGGAGTGGAGGAAGGGTATGGGGGGGGGGGGGGGGCAGGTACCATACCAGCCCTCATGCACCTTGAAGAACAAGATTGAAAATGTCAGATGTACATCTATATTCCAGTCATTCTTGTAGAGTGGGGAGCTTGTGTTTCCTGAGATGTCACAAAACTATGACATCACTTTCTTCCTTCATTCTTTTGTAATTTTGCTATATTATATGGTGTTACGAAAGATGCATACATGCTTAAATGAGGCAAAGAAGTTCAAGTTACTTCAACTCAGATGTATTTCATATCCAAATGTTCAGCATTGTGAAACTCATTTGACTCAAGATGAATGTGCTTGCCTGTTAGTCAAATTGCATTGCAAGAAGCAGAGCAGATGACACAAGAAAAGAACGAAAGTCATTTCCCTTCTCTACCCATCTGTAACGCATAGAGACAGTCTCAGTCTCATGTCAAAATGTCAGCCCTGCAGTGGCTCCAAAAAGCAAAAGCATCAGCCGGATGGAGATAAAACAATTATTAAGATCACTCCATTTGTGCCCTCAACTGTGTTTGCTTTTATCTGAAAACTAGCCACTGACAATGTTGAAGTAGTAATAACATGTGGATGATTCCCCCTTTCCCTGTCTTACTGATCTCTGGGAGATGACCTGCTCCTCTCAAATATCCCTTCCTCCCTACCCCACCCCCTCCTCTCCCTTTCCCCACTGCATCCCTTCCAACCCCTTCCCGCTGCTCTGTTTTGTCTTTTCTTGACAAAGAGCTGTTAACCTGACTGTCTGAAATTAGAACTGACCAGTAAAAATTGTAGCCAGAATCTGAGAATGTCATGATGACCCTCAAAATATTTTGTCCAGGGGAACATGGATTACTAATATACTTAAAGGCATAGCTAACACTTTATATTACATTATTGATGGAAAATTTACACCCTCCCAAAGTGAAATAGATTCTTAAGATATCAGCATTTGCAGTTCAGACAGCAAGTACAGAATTTCATGGTTACATGGTTACACATGAAAATGGCAAAGCCTGGCAGAAAAATCAAGCAGTAATTGTAATGAAAATGACTGCCCATCCCTCATATAATAGACAACAACCAAAAAAGTCATTCTCCACTTCTTGTGACCATAGCTCTTTGTCTGTGCCTATCGTTACCGCCACACAGCTGTTCGACCTTTCAGGAAATGAAATGTAACAAAGTCATTAATTATGAAAGCATTACTTTGATCCAGTGTGACTAAGACAATGAGAGTATGCAGCATCTAAATCTTTTAAGAGCCCTTGCAAGCCACAGAGTGACAAAGATGATGACAGAGGTTATTGTCATGGGATGTCAAAAGTTGTCATTCATAGAAAAAAATAATCAATTATTGAGCTTACATTTTCATTTGAACTGAATTTTGTAGAATAAACAGAAGTGCATGTGCAAGCATTAAACTACATCAGGGTCATCCATTTTAATTTGTAAACAATTTTTTGAAGTTTGGTAAAGGCCATGAAAACACAGGGACAGTCCCATTTCTTTCTTTTTTATTTGTCAAATACATTCTCACAGGAATGGAAATTGAGACCTATTCATTCTTCTCTTTATGGAATTAGATGAACAGAATTTCAGGACTGTTGGTGTCAATTATTATAATAGAACATGTTGGAAATGGCATGTTTTGTGACTCTGTGTTCCATTGTCAGAGACAGATCAAGCCGGTAAATTGTTGATCTGTCTTCAGTTGAACATTTCTTTTTCATGTTTTGCCCAAGTTTGAAAATGCCTCAGATCATGTGTTATTGTGTTGAAAAATATCTATCTTATCAAAATGTCTGTTGAAGTTTGAACAAATACAAGTGCAGAAAATTGATTACTTTCAGTTTTAGGCTTGTGAAAAATAGGGAAATGGCAGCTGTCCCTTTCTGAAGACCACATTCGCATCATCATGTCCTACGCATATAAAACACAACATTTGGAAAAAATATTAAAGATTCTCTTTCTTTTATATTCATATTTTGACATGTGAATTCAAAAACACATACAAAATTGACCTAAGCATGTGAAACTGATGCTACATAAATCAAGAGAGGTTTCTGGCCAAGAGACTGTGAAGCCTGCTTCACATATTTTGTTTGCAGGTTGTAGGGCAATGTTGGAGATTTCTGCAGAGAAATTCAAGTGAGCAGACTGCCTTTTTGGTGATGGAATTTATGTGGGCTGTCCAGGTGAGGTTTTCTGAAGATTATATGAAGAGACTTGCTGTAAAATGTTTCACTATTTACGATGGGCTTATTTTTGTTTGATTGTTTGTTAAAGTCTAGAAGCCCAAGCAAAACTAATATGGGTCAGGATCATCAAATTTTTAATTAAAAAAGAAGAATGAAATAGTGGACATAGTTTGTTGTACATATGTGAGTTGTTGATGTTTTTGTTGTACGTGCATGAATTGTGGATGGGTCTGGAATAGCTCAGTTGGTAGAGTGCCAAATTCACACAGAATTCAGATGACACATTCAACCCAGTGCCTGAGCAATTCTCAGGTGCTACTGAACAGTGCCACAAAACTGCACCCAAGCAATGCTTTGGTGACAGGCCCAGTATTACTCCCAAACTAAGCCCAGTATTACTCCCAAACTATGCAAGTTACAGTTTTCAAATTTTTACACAGCTTATAATAAAATCTTTATTTAGGACGTATTTGAATTTATGTAAAAAGTAAATTAATGTTCGAATTTGTCAAAGCATACTAAGTCCAAACATGCCTAATATGATGCAGAATTTTAAAATGTTTGCAAACAACACGTTTTGTTATAACAGTGTGGAGTTTTTCGGTTCTTGGTAGATGAGTTTTACAGCTATTTAGAGTTGAAATGAAGTATGTGGCCTGTACTGTCCATGTAATAATAAAACAATGTTTATGTTTATCAAAGCATAAAAATCCACAAACAATATCATATTGTGTAAAATTGTAATATCTGCTATACGAACAATCATTTGGCATTTACCATGTGATTTTTGTTTTTTGTTTTTCTGTTTTGCTTCATAGCAAAATAATTTTGAGATAACACAGAGTTGAAATGAAATACTTTTTCCCCTCAAGCAGATCAGTTAGCCAAACTGGCCTGACAGGCCACTCAGGTTGTAAACTTGTCTTGGAAGGGTTAAAAGGGTAGACAACATTTGGATCATCAGTCAATCAGTCAAGAACATTTGACCATGATGGGATGTTACTTAAGTATGTTTATATCAAGTAATGAGTTTCCCATGACTATGGTGGTGAAGATGTGTGAAAATGAAATCCAGTTTTGAGCCTCTTTCATGCTGTTATCTTTAAACTGAAAGGTATGAGTAGTCTCCCTTCATGTGTTTTAGAGAAAACCTAACTGTCTAACTGTATGTTTTACGTATATTCCTTGACATGTATATTTAGCAAGACTGTAATGACATGTACGCATTGATGTCTTAAGTGTACTTTCTTGTGCCACAGGTCAAGGAGCATTTGAAAGAGTTTAGCATCAGGATCAGAGAGTGACCTGGTAGTTCAGAAACCTACATCATGTCGTTTCTTACAAGGTAAGTTTTTCAGAGAGTGACCTGGCAGTTCAGAAATCTACATCATGTCGTTTCTTACAAGGTAAGTTTTTCAGAGAGTGACCTGGTAGTTCAGAAACCTACATCATGTCGTTTCTTGCAAGGTAGGTTTTTTGTTCTTGTTTATATATATATACACACATAGATACAGCGAGAGGGAGAGAGAGAAAGAGATATTTTTTGCATGCTGAGGTTATCAACAATCTTAGTCGGGTGTGCCTAGGTGTATTTTCTCTAGAGTTTCCCGTTTTGTCCAGCATTTAAACAGTATGAAATCAGATATAAATATATGCAATGAAAACGTCAAGGAAGAACTAAAAGCAGTGCTACAGAATTCGCCCTGACATATGTGAAGGTGTGTTGAAATGTCAGGGACAAAATCAAGTCCTAAATGTCAGATGCAAATGCCTCTTCTCATGTCTTCTCTCTTTGCCTGGTTTTAACCCCAGTGTCTGTTGAATGCAGCCTTCATATTTATGCCTAATGACATTAAATATTCAGACATGTTGTTACCGTCTTGCAGGTGTTTATATTTTGTTTGTTACCAGTGTTTAAGATTCATCATTGTTCATGAATTGGATGTCCTGCTAATTTTTCCTGTTACAAAGTATACTTAAGCAGAATATGTCTGCATTCTGGTCTCTTTTTACATACTTTGGTGATTTATTGGGAAAAAAGAACAGTTTCCTTATCCCACTAGCCCCATCTCTTCAGCCTGTCTTCTTCCATTCTTAAGTTATTTTAGTGACTAGTGTTTCAAAAAGCAGCTCACAATTTTCCATCACATTGTTGCATTTTGTAAAACTAAGATTAATATGAGGGTTTTGGCCGAGTGGAAAGCATCTGATTGATGGATTGATATTTGGACAGGGAAAGCCTATTGGTGGACTCAGCCAACCGAAACAATCAGGACCTACTGTTGATGGTGCTGACAGGGGCCTATGGGACCTACACTACTGATGAAGTCAACAATGCCCTCATCCGTGCTGCCATCAACGGCAACACAGGGTGTGTTTCTCTCTTGCTGGACTGGAACGCCGACAGTGATGCTGAAGACATGGATGGTGACACGCCCTTGATGCTGGCAGCCTGCAACAACCATGTGGAAGTGGTGAAGCTCCTCTTGAAGGCAGGATGTGGGGTCAATAGGGTCAGCGATCGGCAGCGCACAGCTTTACACATGGCCGCCTGGGTGGGCAACCTGCAGATCTGTCGCCTTTTGCTGAAAGCTGGCGCTGACGTAACGATCCAGGAAATGTACGGAGACACTGCTCTCATGCTGGCTGCGCACAGGTCACCAGATGCTGCTAGACTGCTGGCTAGGGAGGGGCGCCGGTCTATCAACATGAAGAACGAGAGTGGGGACTCCGCCTTGGCATGTGCTACCAAGTCGGGACATCTTCAGTGTGTGCAGGACTTAGTGGAGGCTGGTGCCGACATTGACTCACAAAATCGTCATGGTGAAACTGCCCTTATGTTTGCTGCCTATGAAAATCAGCCTGAGATTGCCAAGTACTTGCTGGACAAAGGTGCCAGTGCCAACATCCCAACCAAGAGTGGTGTAGTCCCACTGCATATCACATGCCAAAAGAAGTTTGAACCGCTCTGTCAGGTAATGCTGGAGGGAGGAGCTGATCCAGACTTTGCTGACAAGTTAGGACAGAGGGCACTGACCTTTGCTGTGGCAAGCGGAAGTGGCGTCATCATCAGCAAGCTGATTCAGGCGGGAGCTTGTCCGCGGTACCAAGGGCCCTCACTCTTTCATAGACGGACAGTGGTGGTGACCCCACTGTACAAAGCCCTGCTGGACAAGAGGCTGGACATTGCCAGGATCCTCCACAGGTCTGGCAGCTGCTCCCAGTCTGAGCTGCATCAGATCTATCAGTGTGAGGACCTCAAGTCGGAGCTGGAAGATACAGCTAAGGGCAAGGAGGTGCTGAGTTTCATCAAGGACATTGCCAGCTCCCCGACACCTCTGCGCCTGAAATGTCTGCATGCTGTGCAGACTCTTGTGGGGCGAGGCCAGGAGAGGAAGCGCAACATTCTGAGCCTGCAGCTTCCCAGACCACTGATTGCATACCTTTTGTTTCAAGATCTTGACAAATGAACTGATGAAGGAAGAGTTTTAATCTTAAAACAGGACCCCCCCCCCCCCCCCCTCCCCTCCCAACACCGTCCCTGCCCTTGGTTATTGCCTGCCCATCTTCACTGGTCCTCTCCTTTACCCTCTATCTCTCAATGTACACAAACGCTTTTAAACAAATGTTAAGATGTAATTTTAGTCTGGAGATGAGTACATTTTTTTAAATTAACTATGCAACGCAATGAAAGAAAGCTTTGTGATATTTCCAGTATGCACTTGAAACCATTCTGGAAATTATACCATTAGTATAACCAGAATTGGTTTGTACAGACTGGGTTTTGAAATACTTCGAGACTGTGTTGACAATGACAATCGAACCGTGAGGACTGGAAATCAACAGAATGGCGGTTTTTATGCATGAGTTTGTTAGGTTTTTTTTTTTTTACCAATTTGTATGGCAATTGTTCCGATGTTATATGAACAGTTTGTACAATTAGTTTTTACTGTTTGTGTGTGTATGTATGTATCTATGTGTGTGTTTCTTCTAATATATGCTTGCTAGAGTGTTAGACTGACACTTAGATTGTGATACTGACTGCATCATTAGGACGGATAAACGCAATAAAAAACACGCAGTGAAACCTATGTAAACGGTATTGGTCGCACGTG
Organism: Conus canariensis; assembly: GCA_033310375.1. Lineage (NCBI taxonomy): Eukaryota > Metazoa > Mollusca > Gastropoda > Neogastropoda > Conidae > Conus > Conus canariensis. The sequence continues at coordinate 92,103,216 of CM065714.1, read as the reverse complement.
ACCCGCATCAACGTGAGTGTGTAGTCAAAAGCGATGCTGGGCAAAGGTAGCAATGATAGTGAACTGCTTAGCCAGTCACAGCGCTTCCAGCATTGTGAAGATGGAGATCGAGCAGGAGCTGTGGCGGAAATGCAGTAAAACTTCTCAGTAAAGCATGAGTAAACTGCATGGGTCGTGGTTGACCGGCATTGTTGGAAGTGTGAAGTCGAAATCTGTGTCGGGCATGGGTCGTGGTTGACCGGCATTGTTGGAAGTGTGAAGTCGAAATCTGTGTCGGGTAAGGTTAACTGAACTGGCTTTACCAGTTACTGCACTTACGGTATTGTAAAGGTTAGGTCGCTCAGGAGCTGTTTATTTCAAAATGATTCTGAACAAAGCCTTCATGTCCATGGACTTTTCTTCTTAATGTAAATGAATTCGTCACTGATTTTCTTGTTGTTGGTTTTATGGGGTTTTTTTTTGTTTTAGGATGGCTACTAATTTCTTGATCTTTCATTTTATTTCTGAAGTTTTCTGTCTGTGTCTTATTAATTTTTTTTCTTTAAGAAGTTAGTGGTGGTATGGGGAGCAGTGGCTCAGGACTTTAATTTACCATGAATTCATGACTTGCTTCATGCATGAGTGTAATGAGAATGCCTGAATCAAGACTGATGACAGCCAGCACCTTCTCCACAGCAAACAGAATATCTGTAGCTTCAGTGCATTTAGTGTGACGTGGTGTCATTGTTTTATAATGTTCATCTAGGAGTCCTGCCTCAGTACTTTTAGCTCTGGATTGGTGTCTGTTTCTCATTTGTTCTCTCTCTCTCTCTCTCTCTCTCCCTGTCTCTGTCTCTGTCTGTCTGTCTCTCTCTCTCTCTCTCTCTCTCTCTCTTTCTCTGTCTGTCTGTCTCTCTCCCTCTCTCTGTTTCTATCTCTCTCTCTCTCTCTTTCTCTCTCTCTCTGTCACCATGTCTGTCTGACTCTCTCTCTGTCTCTCTCTGTCCCCTCCTGTCTTTCTCTGTTCCTGCCTGAATCCTGTCTGTCTGTCTGCATGTCTGTCTGCCTGTCCGTCTGACTGTTCTCTCTCTCTTTCTCTTTCTCTCTCTCTCTCTCTCTCTCTCTCTCTCTCTCTCTCTCTCTCTCTGTGTCTCATTGAGCCTATGGAAAATATTGGCTGATATACGTCCCTGAACTTGTTTCCATCTTTTATAATGAACTGTCTTGCGTACCATATTTATCAAAGAAATCAGTAGGGTATAAGACCACATGCTATGAAGTTTTCATGCAGAGTTATGTAAAAATTAATATCACAATGTTCATTAGCATTGTTTGTTACCTATTTGGTTAAGAAAAAAAGAGAAAAAAAATCTTAAATTTGTTTTGCACATTTAAACTCATCTCTCTCTCTCTCTCTCTCTCTCTGTCTGTCTGTCTGTCTCTCTGTCTCTCCCTGTGTATATATATATATAGAGAGAGAGAGAGAGTACGAAAATAAAAGCAGGCACACCAACCACACACTCTTCATGTTATTTAAGCTTTCGCCTTTTATTTAGGCTTCGTCAGAAATCAGTACAACGGTATTGTCTTGTTTCACAGTGCACACTGGTTTCTGACGAAGCCTAAATAAAAGGCAAAAGCTTAAATAACATAAAGAGTGTGTGATTGGTGTGCCTGCTTTTATTTTTGTACTCTGTGACTGGCCAGTTTCTGGATCAGCAGTGCACCCACACATCACTGAGTGGTGTCCAGCATATTGTGGGGTTTTATCTTCATTTTATATATATATATATATGTGTGTGTGTGCTTTATTAGTGATTGCATGGTGTTGTTTTTTGTGTGTCTTTTCTTCCGTTTGTTTTATTGCAGTGAATATTTTACCACCCTGTAGATGTTTTTGTATTATTGCCAAGTATAACTTCTCATGAAAAAGAAAAGTGAAAATGAATGAACGTACAAACATTTATCCAATTTCCAGTCATTTTTTTACATCGCTATTTTTTTAAACTTTTTTTTTTGGTTGCAAAGCGAGAGGACTGCAGGCGGAAATCTAAACAAATCTTAAATAAATGTTAGCGAACCGCCCAGAGAACGTGGACAAACGAGTCACAAGACGAAACACAACTAGTTTCGACCTCTTAGGTCTTCATCAGGTGAGACATTAACGAATAAAACAATGAAAATTCACTTAGCTTTGATCGCTTCAGATCACGCCTTCTTCCTTGCGCTGAACCCTACGAAGTGATCTTAAGCGATCAAAGCTAAGTGAATTTTCATTGTTTTATTCGTTAATGTCTCACCTGATGAAGACCTAAGAGGTCGAAACTAGTTGTGTTTCGTCTTGTGACTCGTTTGTCCACGTTCTCTGGGCGGTTCGCTAACATTTATTTAAGATTTTTTTTTTGTTCTAAATTTGTGCGTTTGAGTGCTCACATTCTTAAGAAAATAAGCACACACAAAAAAAAACATATCTAGTCAGTCTGTATGTACATCAGTGATTTTTCTTTTGTCTAGTATTGCATGGTCACTGAAGACCTTTATCAGTTGTCAGCGACTTATTTTTCTTGTCAGTGTGCATGAAAGCACAAGCATCGGTTACAAAACAGTGGATGCCAGTGTCCACATAAACAAAAGTGAGTTTTAACAGGTTCACCCTAGAGATTGTGCTTGTACACAAGACTGTAACATTTCTAAGATGCTATAAGATTGTACATCTGTCAATGCATGTATCACATTTTCTGAAACCCAAGATTTTGTTTCCAGACTTCCAAGACTATGGTTTGGTAAGCACTGATGCAAATGTGTAGGACGCTATTTCCAATTATTCACTTTTCCACCCTTCATTTTTCATGTTTCTCACTTATCAACCCCTGACATGGCATCTGTGGTCGCCAGGACAACATGACTTGTGGACAATCTGTTTGCAACTTTTCTGACAGGATTAAGTCCCTTGCATTAATTTTCAAGAATAACAACAAGGGGAATTGAAGAGAAAAAGAAACAACACTGTTAACTTATTGAATAGTTGGATTCCTAAACCTGTAATTTCAAAGAGAACACATGCATGCATGCAAGCACACACACACACACACACACACACACACACACACACACACACACACACACACACACAACACACACAACACACACACACACACACACACACACACACACACGAAAAAACAAAGCAAACAAAAAGTTTACAGTGTTGAATACATTGTAGTTTTCACTGTAAATTTGACTGAGACATTGAGTAGAGTCAAAATAGCAGCGACACAATTGTATAATACATAATGTAATTTACTGAATCATGTTTAGTACGCACCACTGGGAATAACATGCGCACAAATGTATTAAAAAAAGAAAGTTTTATCACTTTGGGCTATATTTCATAACAAGTTAAACACCATACTTGTCGGCCATCGGCCTGCAGTACCGTAGATCTCCTTTCATCTGAAAACAAAAGACTTCACAGACAATGGATATAGCCATGCTGCCTGTAGTTTGCGACTTACAGTACTATCAGTACAACTTGCATACAACTTGCCTTGATGTTTGGGTTACTGAGAGAAACTGTTTAATATGAAGATGAACCTGCCTGATGTAGACATCTTCATTATCTTGATGAGGAGTGGTGACCTGGATGTGGTTGATCAGCAGCTCTGCATGTTTGCTGACACGCTGAGTGTTCGTGTGATGACGTTGAAGTGTCCTTGCAGCTTCCCTTTATCAGGCATCATTCCAGCAATTCTCTGAAGACCTTCAGCTGTCAAGCTGTCCCAAGAGTTTCTCCCTACTGACATCACCCAGCATTCCAGCGTTCTCTTTCTTGTGCACTTAATGTCAGCATGATTTCTCTATGACGTTGCAACCAGTCGTGTTGAACTTTTTCTGACTGAACCCAATGCCAGACTGCTTTGATGCGTTTGAAGAAGAAAGCTGTGAACACATTCCACTCGGAAGTGGAATATCTGTTTAAATGTCTTGTAAGTGTTGTTTGGGTTTGTACTGGTTATGGGCAGCCATAGTTCATTTCAGGTGCGCTAGTACACAGTGGGAATTAGCTATCCCAGACCCAATGTAAATCCTGCAAATTGAGAGCTGCACAAAGCATAGTGCAATGGTGTATGATCAAAGTGTCTGTATATATTAATGTTTATTCTTGTTACTGTCTTGATACTTTGCTTATGTATACATTAATGTTTATTCTTGTTACTGTCTTGATACTTTGTTTATGTATATATTAATGTTTATTCTTGTTACTGTCTTGATAATTTGCTTATGTTTTTGTGATAGTAGAAGCTTTGTCACTTTTGCTTTTTTTTTCTAAAAACTTGTTAAAAGAGTCAAAATGATTATGATTGTTATTGTTGATATCACTATGTGTGTTTGTCCTTTTGTCTGCAGAAGAAGAAATAGAGAACTTTTGGGGAGGGGGGTGGGGGTGGATTAAGTTATGTATTGATTAGATGACAAATGTTGACATTTTTTGTCCTCTCTTGTGGTTGAACTACAAAAGTGTTTCTTTTTTTTTCCGGAAATAAGGGGTGGGGATCGGGTCTTGTTGGATCGATAACCTAAAATGTTGATGTGATTAATGAGAACTATATACAAGCAATAATTGATTAGGTGATAGCTCAAATATAAGTGCATACAGAATCACCCTGCTCGTTCAACTTGCATTCCCACCTTCTACATCCTTTCGCCATTGTCATCTTCCACCCCAACATCTCTCCTTTTTCTACTGTCTGTACCACCTTCTCACCCCCATTCTTTCATTCCCCTCCTCCCTCCCCTCCACCGGCTGCCCACCTCTCATTTCCTCCACTTCCCCCCCTCCCCCGTCCCCCTTTGTTCCTCCCTAAAAACAGAGGATATGCATCATAATTTAGAATAGTGTTTATGCAGGGCAGGAAATGAGACATTTTTCCATATCACCTTATACTCAATGACAGTGCCTTTTTTCAAGGTCATGGGAATGACCTTGAGAATGGCCATTACAATCAGGAAGGATCCACAGTCTGTGCCTTGTCAGAAAACGGTGCAAACATACCTGTTGATTTGTTTTGAATGCAGTGTTGATTTATGCATGGATATGTACAGTTGAGTTACAAGTCACTTTGTACCATAGTGTTCAAGTACTTCAGCTGTTCGGATGATCCCTGTAGTCTTTTAGCCAGGGTACGACAACAACAACAACTTTGAAAATGGATGCACCGAAAATGTTCAGTTCACAGGAACGGACTGACTAGCCCCAGTGCAGAGAGCTGTCTTAACTTTTGCTCTGCCTCCTGGGTCACCCACAAGCCTAGGAAACTATGAAATGTTATCATTATCACTTGAACTATCCGACATATGTTTGTAAAATATCAGGTGAGAAATCTGAATATTTGTTTGTCATGCTTTTTTTTTTAATTTCCTGAGTGAAAAAAGTAAAAAAAAAAAAGAAAAATAGAAAAAGAAAAACAAAAGACGAAAAAAAAGAGGTAAAAAAGAAAAAGTTCTCGGTCATCTGATTTGAACTACACACATCTGACAATGCGAGCCCCCTGTGAAACCCATACACTGTGATTTTTTACTGCATGTTGCATGGACTGTGCATTCCTAATGATGTGAGTATCTCATGACCCACACAGCTCACAAAGGCTTCACTGTGCCTCAGCCTTAGCTTTTTTGTGATGTGGATCTCCCAGCACCCGTACTGCTAATAGGATGAAGCCTCTGTGAACTGAAATGTATGGCTTGTGAAAGACCTGCGTCGCAAGGAGTGCACAGTCAAAAGTAACACCAGGTAAAGCTTAATTAAGCTACCTGACAACTGGTTAATCCAAAGTCGTCGTCTTCTTCTTCTTATTATTATTATGAATACTTATATAGTACCTATCCTTGGCTAGAGACCAAGCTCTAAGCACTTTACAATCCAGACTCATTTACACAATGGGCTGACTACCTGGGTGGTGCCGACAGAAGAGCTGCCAGCTGGCACTTCATTCAGTCGTTTCCTGTGTCATCCAGTCAATATCATTCAATATCGTTCACTCAGTTTCCTTACTTCCTTCATTCTTTCCATTTCTCATGCAGGGTGCATGCTATGTTTAACCTGTCATCATACCAACGGCCGAACTGGCCTTCTCTTCCGACAGTTGGTAATGGGATTTTACGTGTGTGCAAGATGTAATGCATGTGTTCACACACGGAACCTCGGTTTACAGTCTCATTTGAAGGACGGTATGGTAAATGGAGTCAGAACCAATGTCAACTCCGAGGGAAAAATCCCCTGTACCGAAACAGCCCGGCGGAGATTCAAACCCACAACCCCAGGATCACCAAGATTATGAGTCCGGCATTTTACCACTGAGCTATTCAGGCCCATTTTAGTCTTAAAGACAAAAAGAAAAGGGAAAATTTTAGTCTTGGTGATTTTGTATTTGATAGTCTTGCTAGTCTAAAGAAAAAAAAGAAAAGGGAAAATTGTAGTCTCTGTGATTTTGTATTTGATTGATAGTCTTGCTAGTCTGAAAAGAAAAAAGAAAAGAAAAGGGAAAATTTTTGTGTTGGTGATTTTGTATTTGACAGGCTTACTAGCCTAAAAACAAAAAGAAAAGAAAAGGGAAAATGGTTGTCTTGGTGATTTTGTATTTGACAGTCTTGCTAGTCTAAAAACAAAAAGAAAAGAAAAGGGAAAATGGTTGTCTTGGTGATTTTGTATTTGACAATGGAGGAAAACCAAGTGCAGGTAAAGACAAATTAATCAACTGGCTTACATTTTTCTTCCCCATTTGTTGAGCACGTTTCTTGTGCAAATGTTCATAAGCTTCTTCTTGTTATTGTTATTGCTTTGATGATTATTATCACTTTTTTTTGTCTTTTTTAATGGTTTTTGTTGTTGTTGTTGTTGTTGTTTTTCTACCAGTTCATGTCTCAGAAATATTTCTTTTATTTGATGTTGCTGGAATGTTAATAACATCATTATGTCAAGAGTAAATCCCAGAGTGTGTGTCTGTGTGTGATGTGCGCGTGCATGCATGCACTCTCATGCCTGTGCATGAGTGTGGGGATGTGTGTGTGTGTGTGTGTGTGTGTGGGGGGGGGGGGGGGGGGGGAGTAACAAAAAAACAATGTGTGTTTGGTGAAAAGGAAGAAATGTGAAAGGTTTACATTTTGAACACTTGATTTTGTTCTGTTTGTTTATCTTGGTTTTTTTTATGTATAGTCTTTCCTGTGATTTTGGCGATTTTTTGTTTTTGTTTGACAACATTAAATGATTTTGTATATTTTACTATATTGAATAGTTTTGTGTGATACCTTGGTCTGCTCTTTGATTTTAAAAGATGGTTTTGCTTTTCAGTGTTCTTTGTTATTTACATTTCATGTGTTGTTGTTTACATGTTATATATCATTTTTGTTTGTTTATTTATTTGTTATATGTCTTGCAGCATTTTTGTTTTTCTTTTCATTTGTTGTGTGTGTTGAACTGTGATTTTGCAGTTCCCCACCCTTTGGTAAGTGCTCATTTGTGAAATGTTCATCTGGTTATTCAAGTGTAAATTTCTTCTTTTTTTTTTTTTTTACTTCTTCATTTATACTTTTATGTCTCAATTAATTTGATTACATAACTTTTATATATTTGTTTTTGTGGTTCTTTGTTGTTGTTTTTGTTGAACGTGAGTTTACACTTTGTTACTTCTTAGATGTGTTTGACGTTTACAGATTTTGTGATGATTGATTTTGTGATGATTTATCGCACGAGTCGGACAATATGATTTTCTTACCACAAAAAAAAAAAAGCAAAAAAAGCCCACAAATTGTTGTACATTCATCTGTGATAATCCATTTTGCTACCTTGTGTATGGTCTCTAGTGATAATTAACAATGTTGATTGTCATGCAGTGAGCGCCTGTGCGTTATATCATAAGAATTGTATACAGCAACCACCTTCGCTAGCCCTCCGATTTCTCTATGAATAAAGACCCTTCGAATGCACACTCCCTCATTTTAAAACTTAATTTCTTTTCTGGAATTCTTTACCCACAGCCTTTATATTCCATCTTATTTATGTATGATTGTTTACTTTTATCAGTCTCCCTGTTGATCAAGTTTTGTTGGCTTGAGTGGATAATTTGTTGTCTGTTTGTGTAATGCTTTTTAGCTCTTCCTTATAGGGTTCACTGTCCTTAGCCCATCACCCAGCCTCTGTCCGTTTCAGCCCTCTAAGTTTACCTGGAATTGTTCGTGGTACATTCGTCGTGTTGCCAGTGACTTTGCCCAGATGACAATAGACACTTTTGAAACAAAAAGAAAAGAAAAGGAAACTGGCGTGATTATTAGTTTGATTGGCTTTACTGATGTCTCGGTCATGGCCGTAGTCACACTCTCTTTCTAAGTCTGTCTGTCTGTCAGTCTGTCTGTCTGTCTCTCTCTCTCTCTCTCTCTCTCTCTCTCTCTCTCTCTCTGATCATTGAAAAAAAGGAACGAGAGAAGATTCAATACATGATCCCAAATGGTAGTTTTACCATGCCGAGTGGTCAGATTTGCACACAGAAAAAAATATTCTACAAAATACCAGAACAGATCATCTGTTAGACACAGTCAATAACAGCCATACTGCTTAGGCTACAGTGAATTTCATAGATCCATTTTACATACCGCATATAATTTATTTCAAAACTCTGAATCAGAAAAAAAACACCCGGCAATGTCAGCCGGCAGAATTATCATCGTGAAAAGAAAAAAAAAACTGCACGTTAAAAAGATAGAAAGAAATCGGATTTGAACCACCAGGAAAAGAGAAATCGCAAGTAAGCGAAGTGGCAATAGTAGTAGAAAAACCTCGCGAACAACACAGGAAACCCCACACTGTAAGTTCAAAGTAAGGGACAGACGTACTCGAAAATTTCGCGAAAAGATAGAAAACCATGTAAAATGACAATCATCATGTAAAATGACGTTCATTTATAGGCATGTCCGGTGAAAAGTGAAAACAATCTTTTTCTGCTCGTTTTAGAGAAAACAGAGGCTTTTGCAAATCTGTTTGCTGAGACCATCTGTAGAAAGCGTTTAACAGACGATAGTATAAATTACAAAAAACATAAAGAAGAAAATGAAATACATAAAGATGCTATTTTAGATTATTGCAGTATTACCATCCCAATCACAATGTTCGAAATAAAGGACGCAGTCAGTACTATTCTATGTGATTTCCAAATGCGAAGAAATTCGCCCATCAAAGATATGTATTCAATCGTTGCATAAAATGCTTAAATGTTTTTTTAAGAAAAATTATATATATATATATATATATATATTGGCGTGAAAGCACAATGGCAGAGATTTGAAAACCATCATAGTTCCCATTAGGAAAGAATGGAAATGTAATGCGAAAATGTGCAACTTTAAACTCGTAGCACCTACTCGCATGCATTTCAACTTATTGGAAAATGTTTTGAATAGACTACTGCATTTCTTTTCTTTTTTTTTTTTCTTTTTTTTTTACAGAAGTATAAAGGAATATCAGTCAATCAGGCAGGTCTTCGCAAACGTCCGTCAACCAAACTTGTTATTAGACTAACAAATACAGAGAAACTATTAATTTGCAAATGTGTACTGGCAACATTTTCCGATGTAACCAAAGCAGATGATACTCTCTTATGACACTTTCGATTTTAACCTGAATCTAAGAAGAACCCACTTTCGGTTTTAACCTCAATCTAAGAACAACCCACTTTCGGTTTTAACCTCAATCTAAGAAGAACCCACTTTCGGTTTTAACCTCAATCTAAGAACTACCAAACTGACAGTAAACCACCAACAACAGACATTGATATGTTACGTCACATTTATGAATATGTCAGTTTTCCACGAAATAGAGATATTCAAACAAGAATCGGAAACGCATACTCGACAAAATGAGCCCTCGAAATAGCAAGTCTCTAAAAGATGAGTTGTGTGGTGGCTCCAATGTTGTTTTCATTTTCAATTTATGACATGCGTGGTAATCTCTCTCAAAAAGAATGATTCTAGTTGAATATGTGACAATTTATGCATTTGAATGGAATAAACAAAACAAAACAAAAAACGAAAACAATAACAAACAAAACAAAACAAACAAAAAAAAGAAAGAAAAGAAAAAGCCTCAGCAGCATTAAAAGAAAATTGCATGAGTAACGAATATCATCACGAAAAAAAAAAAATCGTTCAACAGTAGCTCAAACTCACAAAAAAAGGCTTCTTTTCAACTTGGTAGAAGTGTCCTCCGTAGTCATCAGCTAATTAATCGTTCAACTCATCTTGACCTGAATCTCTGTCTCGACAAACTACCATCTGAGAGGAACTTTAATGGAGTACTTTGGCCGGCTTTGTCAAACTGTATCACGTAATACTCATTGACACTGTCTGGTTACCCCTCCTATTCGGACCTTGACTGGCCGCAGCACCACTTGCGAACAACTAGAAGGACCTTATTAAGAATTTCAGTGGGTCGTCAACCTCCCTTCCACTCAATCGGTTCGGTATAAACTTGACCACGTCTGGAGGTTTCAGGTCATGATTGTATGAAATCTATCCCTACTTGACCGTTGTCTTCGGGTATTTCTGAGTCCGCTATTACGGATTTGTCTGTCTGCATGCTTTCTTCTTCTTCTTCTTCTTCTTCTTCTTCTTCTTCTTCTTCTTCTTCTTCTTCTTCTTAACACTCTTGTGCTGAGGAATTGGTACAATATCTGTTAATAATGATAATAATAATAATAACACACACACACACACACACACACACACACACACACACACACACACACACACACACACACACAACATGCGTGTCCGGTTGAACGTGCTTTTGCGCAAGCACATGATTGCACCTGAGCTCTCCGCCATTAAATGGGCTTGGACGTGGCGAGTAAATCGACAATGAGCCACCTTAAGGAGAGGACATGAAGGACCACCGAATCTGATCTCTCCTCTCTCTCTCTCTCTCTCTCTCTCTCTCTCTCTCTCTCTCTCTCTCTCTCTCTCTCTCTCTTCGATGATGATCGACGAGATGTAAGATGGTGGAGATGATGCTGTTGAGTTCCACTCCGATCAGCCACTACATTCGTACTGTATGTTTCTTTCATAAAATATTTCGGCGTCAATCAGGCCCGAGAGATACAGATAACCTGCAGTGCAGCTCAGGAAATGTTAGCAACGCGTTTAGAGGTGAATTCTTCACATAGATGTGGACTCATCAGATTATAGCACATTCAACTTTGTGCAGGAGCCGAAGAAAATCCGCCACAAATAAATACCTCTGATGGTAAATTGAACCCACAACCTCTCAACCCTTAACTGTGATGGACTAACTACTACACCACGGCAGCTTGTTCATTCATAAAACTTGATAGGAAAAGTGTATGACTGTAAACAGAATTAAAGTTTTATTGATGAAAAAAAGGTGGTTATTTTAATCCTTTTTTTCTGTGTGTGTGTGTGTGTGTGTGTGTGTGTGTGTGTGTGTTTTAATCTTATTAGTATCATTTTCAGTCATTGTTCTATGGCTGTTTCATTTCGATTTGTTTGCCAGGGAGCAGTGGTCGTATGTATACAACGTTATTGTATCCACCACAACTCCAACAAAGCGCGGGGATCCAGTGTGTAAGGACTAGTTTGTTGCTGCATCCTCCACTCCTTATAGGAAGTGTTGTTCCACTGTTTAAGGGCTATTTTGTCATATCCTTACACCCCCAAGGAAGCAGTTATCCAGTGAATATATAGGCTACAGTGATCCAGTATGTACGGGCTACTTTGTTGGTCCAGTACCCAGTATGTACAGGCCACTTTGTTGATCCAGTATCCAGAATGTACAGGCCACTTTGTTGATCAGTATCCAGTATGTACAGGCCACTTTGTTGATCCAGTATCCAGTATGTACAGGCCACTCTGTTGATCCAGTATTCAGTATGTACAGGCCACTTTGTTGATCCAGTATTCAGTATGTACAGGCCACTTTGTTGATCCAGTATTCAGTATGCACAGGCCACTTTGTTGATCCAGTATTCAGTATGTATAGGCCACTCTGTTGATCCAGTATTCAGTATGTACAGGCCACTTTGTTGATCCAGTATTCAGTATGTACAGGCCACTTTGCTGATCCAGTATTCAGTATGTACAGGCCACTTTGTTGATCCAGTATTCAGTATGTACAGGCCACTTTGTTGATCCAGTATTCAGTATGTACAGGCCACTTTGTTGATCCAGTATCCAGTATGTGTAGGCCACTTTGTTGCATCCTCCTTACTCCTTCGGAAGCACTAGTCTGGTGAGTACATTCTACTTTGTTGTTATATCCTTCACCACCGCCACGCTACCTCTCTTGGACAAGACAAGACAAGACAAGACAAGACGATAAGACATGACCAGACAAAATTCTTTATTTACGAGGATAATAGATAAGCACTGATGTTGTTTTTTTTTTCTTTCTTTCTTTACATCCAGTCCTCGCCCTGGGTAGGGTCAACAATGCAAAATAAGACAAGGCAATAAACGTAGAAGTATGCAAAGAGTGGCTAAAATGAAATAAGATTCGGGTGAAAAATAATAATGAAAAGAGAGAGAGAGAGAGGGGGGGGGGGGGGGGGGGCGTAAAAAGCCTTTGAATTTCGCAGCTGATCAGTAATAACCTATTTATGAGTAAAACAGGAAAACTTTTTTAAAAAAAGAAGAACAGCTTACATGATGGTATTCTTAGCATATGACGACTGTGAGGTCATCCTGCTTCGACTTGTGCAGGTTTGCGAAATACTGCATCCGTGTGTGTGTGTGTGTGTGTGTGTGGTGTGTGTGTGTGTGTGTGTGTGTGTGTGTGTGTGTGTGCGTGCGTGCGCGCGCGCGCGCGCGTGTGTGTGTGTGTGTGTGTGCGTGCGTGCGTGCGTGTGTGTGTCTGTGTGCGTGTGCGTGCGTTCGTGGGTGTGTGCGTGGGTGCGCGCGTGTGCGTGTGTGTGTGCGTGCGAGCGCGCGTGCATGCTCGTGTGTGTGTGTGTTTGTGTGTGCGCGCGCGCGCGCGTATATGTGTATGCGTGTGTTACGAAATACTGCATCCGTTTGTGTGTGTGTATGTGTGTGTGCGTGCGTGTGTGCTGTGTTTGTGTGTGTGTGTGTGTGTCTGTCTGTCTGTGTGCAAGTGAATGTATGTCTGTGTGAGTGAGACTAGCGTGCGTGCGAACGCGCTCTCTTACGTGTATGTAAGTGTGTGTGTGTGTGTAAGAGAGAGAGAGAGAGAGAGAGAGCGTTTTAAAAGCTTTGAAATTACGCAGCTGCTTAGAATTAATCGATCTTCGACGAAGAAATGAAAAACCAAATAAAACAAAATTTCAGAAAAAGCACCAATGCTGATATTTTTAGCTTGTGACGTTTTCCGGTGAGTTCATTCCGTGTCGACTCGTACATGTTTACGAAATACTGCGTCTCTCTCTCTCTCTCTCTCTCTCTCTCTCTCTCTCTCTCTCTCTCTGTACGTGTGTCTCCCTCTCTCCCGCACCTTCTTTTTTTTTTTTTTTCTTTCAGATCCGTTGGCTCTCCATTTTTCTTTGTCACTGTGGTGATTTTCCCACAGTAGGAGTGTGTCCTCCTGTCATCACACGGTAGTGAGACATTTCAACAGTTCTGAAGAATGAGAACCGTCATGTCATCCAGATCTGATGGTAGCATTCTAGTCCGATGAGTCGTTGACGCACAAGTCTCTCTCTTTGGACCGTTGACACGCACGCGCCGCAAAGCGATCTCCAAGTTACTGGGGCAGAACGTGAACATTTGCTGGTATTGATTTTTTCCCTCGAGGTTGTCAGCTGACACAAGGAAAGCCATCGTTCATTTTGCCCCTGGGTCTTTAGCCCGAATCACATGGCTTTATCTGGCGGAGTGGGGGCAGGGGGGGGGGGGGGGGGGACGCAGTTATCGAACGTGCCGAACAATGTACAAACACGACACAAAACAAGACGCTACGTCTGGTTGCAAAGTGAGGCGACTGCAGGCGGAAATCTAAACAGATTTTGAATAAATGTTAGCGAACCGCCAAAAAAAAAAAAAAAAAAAGTGGACAAACGAATCACAAGACAAAACACGACGCGTTTCGACCTCTTAGATCTTCTTCAGGCAAGATACAAAACAATTAGGACAACGAAAATGAACGGGCAATCACTTATAAATCTTCATTCACTTGAACAGCGCAAGATAGGCGTTGAATGAAAACGAGGCTGTCAGCTAGACCCTAAGGACCTGAACTCCTGAGAGATTTCAAAGACATTACATATGTTTCTGCACTCCTTGAATTTCTTTGAAATCCCCTAAAAGTTTTGGTAACTCTTTTCAAAGATTTGTGCTCTGTTTGAAATTTTAAGAAATTCGTCGTCTTTGAGAAAACGTCTTTGAAAATCCATTAAGTAACACAGCCTTAGAGGACAGAGGTGCTGACTTTTTCTCTCTTTTTTTTTTTTTAAGTTTGGTTTGTTTGTAAGAATGGCCACTTTTCTCAGGTGGCACTGGGAAAGTAAAGAAAAAATTCTGGTTGAGATCTTTAAGGATATGAATGTTTCCACAGCGAACAATCTCAAAATCAGTTATGGAAGGGGGAAAAATGTAGACGGCAAAGAAATTCAAATGATCGAATTAATGCGGACTTAAGACTGGAAGAAAAAAAATGTGTGGCTCTTCCGTCTGTTTGCCTGTCTTTAACAATTCATAGGTATTGAATATTTCTCTGCATGAATCCTAGACAAGGACACTGAGAGATACACTAAGCTTGACGCATCAATAACCGTTTTCTTCTTGTTCTCTACTTCTTTCTTTCCTTCTTTCTTTTTTTTCTTTTTTTTTTTTCCTTTTTCTTTCTTTCTTTTCCTTTTTTTTTTGTATTTCAAAAGACCTCCGTAGTGTGTGTGTGTGTGTGTGTGTGTGTGTGTGTGTGTGTGTGTGCGCGCGCGCGCGTGTGCGCGCGCGCGTGTTTCCGTGTGTGTGTGTGTGTGTGTGTGTGTGTGCGCGTTTCCGTGTGTGTGTGTGTGTGTGTGTGTGTGTGCGTGCGTGTGTGGTGTGTGTGTGTGTGTGTGTGTGTGTGCGCGCGCGCGCGCGCGCGCGCGCGGTGTTTCCGTGTGTGTGTGGTGTCTCATCTTCCGCATCTTCGCAGTGGTGTCACTCCCATACAGATTATCCGGCTTCCCCTGTACACAATCACACCCAAGTTTGTCATGTCGCCAGCTCCAGCAGCACCGCGGTCGACAGGAATAGCCACCGACATGCAGTGTTCATGAGGCAACCCCACAGAGGAGATCCCGCGCTGTGGCGGAATGACTTCAGTGGGATTCAATGCTGCCAGGTCTGATCTGTAGTACGTTGGGTACCAGCTGTAAGGCACCCTGTTGACAGTCCATGACTGGCCAATCGCGACAGCAGTGTGAGAGAGAGTGTCCGAACAACGTCATCTCTCTCGTGTGTGTTTCTGTACCCGAGAGTGCGTGCGCCGAGCGACTGCAGGTGCGTCTGTTTTTATAACATGCTTGTGCGCATGCTGTTTTGAGTTTACATACACGGGAGCACGACCTGTATGTTTGTGTGTGCGTATGTGTGTTAGTGTGTTTGTATCCAAAAACATTCCTCGTGAACTTACCGTTTCCGACGATTTGGACAAAAACAAATGGATATGGAGAGGGAATTGTAACTGGTGTTA
>CM065714.1:92070046-92080046 GCA_033310375.1 Conus canariensis | reverse complement strand
CATGATTATATCCATCTCTGGATCAGCTTTACAAAGAGTCGCACACTGTCTTCTCTTCTTGTTTTTAATCTGTGTGCTCTCTGATGATGATTCATGTGTGCGTGTGTGTGTGTGTGTGTGTGTGTGTGTGTGTGTGCGTTCTTGTGTATGTGTTTGTGTGTTCTCACATTGTTCTGTTCAAAAGGAGCATTTTGGCAAATTTCTGGCACTTTGTCTTTTGATCTGGTCCTCTAGCTAAGACATAGACTTACGTAGTCGTTGTCACAGTTGAGGCACGGCAGCACGGTCAGTGCAACTCACTTATTACTCT
Source organism: Conus canariensis (assembly GCA_033310375.1). Classification (NCBI taxonomy): domain Eukaryota; kingdom Metazoa; phylum Mollusca; class Gastropoda; order Neogastropoda; family Conidae; genus Conus; species Conus canariensis. The sequence goes on along the minus strand of CM065714.1, from coordinate 92,079,736 downwards.
TTAAAGCCATTTCCTGCCAGTTTTTGTTTTGTTTTGCTTTTTGTCGTTGTCGTTTTCTTCCCTCAAACATGCTCTGTTTTCATTATTTTGTTACAGTCTTCACACACAGTACGGCAAAGAACACGAAATAAGATTTCTTCTGCCATGTACAACTTTCAGTCAATGTTTTTGTAGAGCATCTTTTTCTGTGATCGTTGACAATCAGTCTTGTCATTGCAACAACTTCGATTACTGTTATTGCCCTTTTCTTGCTGCCATCCTTTCCATTTTTGGTGCGTCAGACCCCAAAAATCACTGTCGCCTTCTGCACAGGCTCATCTTTGAGGAAACCCGTCTCGAAACCCGACAGACTGATATCGACACAGAAGCATCGTTCCTTGGACGGTCTGTGAAACAGTCTCTTGCTTCTCAGCTACTTCGCTTCTCATTGCCGTGCGTGCCACTCCTCGGTGAAGTAATCGAACACGTTGTATTTCCGCTTGAGGAGGAAAGAGCCGTTGGAAAAGACGGTGCTGTCCCGCTGTAAGGTCCCGTAACTCTCGTGCACGTGACCGAAGAGGTGCAACTTGGGCCTGTTGACACAAGCAAGACAAGGGATGTTGCAGCGTTTCTGTTTGGCGGGGAAAGTAGTGATAGTTTAAATCAATATTTGAATTTGAAAAACAAACAAACAACAAAAAAAAACGAAAAAAAAAAAAAAAAATTCAGGTGAGCGCAGACCTCAACCAACGTCAAACGGATCCTGGATCCGTCCTTTGATCCGGATTCGCACCATGGATCACGGAAGAAAAAAAAGAGAAAAAAAAACACAACAGAATGTTCTTGAACCACATTCCATCTTTTCACCAAGTGTTGTTATCACAATATCTTGCTGACATACAGAAATAAGTACAGATTAATATGTAAAAAAAATAAATGAATAATATAAACCATGCAACTGACTGACTACATAAATAAAGGAATAAATAAATAAATAATCAAGCAAATCTATAAATAAACATAACACTGACAGGGGAAAAAAGTGAAAACTACCACACGCAAGAGGTTCATTGGTTCATTGGACACGCAGCATACTATCAGCACTTCCCAGCAGAATCAATGCAATCTATTCCTTTCTTCTACCGTCTTCTACCCCGCCCCTTTGCCTTTTTTCCTCACCCCCCCCCCCCTCTCCCTGCCCTCCCCTTCACAATATAGTTTCTGTTTTCAATCTCTTGACTATTCACACTAACGCGACATTTATATATTTAGTTCAAACAGTTATAAATGGAAACGTGTGTGGGGTTATTCTTTACCTCGCTATTGTGTTCTACTGCGTGGGTCAAAATGTTTGAACAGAAAAAAAACATGTCTATAGGTTTATTCGTCTTACCTTACAAATGTGTGATATAACGTATTGATCAGAGGGTTTCACAAAAATTCTTGGCTTATTGTTATCTCAGGAATGCTGCAAAATATACACCTGAAAAGTTTTGTCGTTGCTGTTGGCTGTTTCTTCTAAACCGGTGGTTTCCTTTTTTGTTGTTTTTTTTAATTGTTTTTTAAAACACAATATATGCTAAATGTCGGCCTATGTTCATGGATGTCAAAGCTTGCAAAGTTACAAATAACGGTTATTTCTTTTGTTCACGGTAAAAAGGCTGACAAGTTGTTTCTGACCTAGGCCTTACAGGTTCAGTGTTTAGAGAGAGTTGTTTATATCATATGAAAAGCTTGAGTTTCGTTTTGTAATTTTAAGATTAAATCATACTGGGATCTGACTCTCTAGTTAGCAAAGTCAGTCTTCAAAAATGACTGATTAATCAAACGCTAATGCGTGAACTGGTAATCCACATCAGCAGTTTCGAGTACAGTTCGAAGAGTCTACTTAGCAGAAAAGACCCCCCCCCCCCCAAAAAAAAAAAAAAAAAAAAAAAAGTGTTCTTTCGCAATCCCGACATCAAAAGACTAAATACAAAAGAAGGTGTTATTTTGAACCCAAAAGGCGAGGGGAAAAAAATCATTATTTCTCAATCATGACATTTGAAGACTTAAAGAGCAACGTCTTCGATATCCGCCTGAGAATACTAGTCTTCCCTATTGTGTCGACCTTGACATTAACCTCACCCCAGGGGTCTGCACATCGGCCTCAAAGACGCCAGCTCTCATTCCATTCAAGGACTGCCATTTTTCTTTAAATGCCTCCTATCAAATGCCAGCAGCTGTCTTACAGACTTCAAATAAACATCGTCAGTCTTTTTTGACTCGACTCGTCACCAGTGTCAGCAAATGCTGTGCCAAGACTTTAAAAAAAAAAGGAAAAGAAAAATGAAAGAAAGAAAGAAAGAAAAAGGAAAACGATAAATAACAAATAATGAATCAAGGCTACTTAGAAATGAGATCAGTTAAAATAGCAGTCAAAATTAAAGAGGGTGAAAGATAGGCCTACACCTGTGCAGTATTCGCTTTGAAATGGTCTTTATTTCTTCTTCTCTTTTCTTTTTTCAATCTCATCTTCCTTAATTCGTGCATTCCTATTTATTCTTATTCATTTATCATTTCATTTGTTTTCATTCTGCCAATCTATCGTATTTTCATCCATCCATTCACGTATCCATTTATCCATCCATCAATCCGTACTATTTGTTCTTCTTTCTTTCTTTTTTTTTTTTTACTTAAAAAAAGCCTTATTTTTCTTTTTCATTTGTTTGTTTATTCTCTTATTCGTTTTGCCAGTTATTTGCTCTCCGTCTGTCCATCTCTCCGGCTTCAACCATTCCTCCATCTATTCATTCATTCATTCATCCATCCATCAATTCAACCATTTCGTCGTCTATTTATTTAGTCACTTGTTCTCTCTCCGTGTGTTCATCTCTCTGTAGCTTCATTCATACATTCACCTATTCATCCATCCATCCATTTAGTCTTCTATTCATTTAGTTTTCGCTCAGTGTGTTCTCATCTCCAGCTGTATGCATTCATTCATTCATTCACCTACTCATCCACCCATCCATCCATCCACCTACTCCGTCAGCCCATCCATCCCACCCGTCCCCCCATCCAGCACTCACTTGACTCTCGTCAGCACGGTGTCTCTCAGTACGGGGCACCCCCAATGCTCGCGACCCGCGTGCACGAAGCCGCACGTGCTGCACGTGGAGGGGGGCAGGCAGGTGGTTTTCAGGCGGAAGAGGGCGGGGCACTTGAGGGGCAGCTTCTCGGAGGCCAGGTCCAGGATGCCCAAGGGAGGCATGTGAGTCACCAGGACGTCCGTGTCCTCCGGGATGAGCGCCCAACGACGCTTGAGGCGCCGCCACGATTCTGTGAAGCCTGTGGCTCTCGTGAGGAACCTGATTAGATTGGAGGGGGAGGAGGACGAATAAGAATCGAGTCTATGATCGTTACGTACTGTGGTGTGTGTGTGTGTGTGTTGTGTTGTGTGTGTGTGTGTGTGTGTGTGTGTGTGCAAACGCATGTGTGTGTGTGTGTGTGTGTGTGTGTGTGTGTGTGTGTGTGTAGAGAGAGAGAGAGAGAGAGAGAGTGTGTGTATGTATGTGTGTGTGTGTGTGTGTGTGTGTGTGTGTGTGGCGCGCGCGCGCCTGCGTGCTTGCTTGCGTGCGTGCGTGTGTATGTGTGTGCGTGTGTGTGTGTACGTACGTGCGTGCCTGTGTGTGTGTGTGTGTGTGTGTGTGTGTGTGTGTGTGTGTGTGTGTGCGTGCGTGCGTGCGTGCGTGCGGATGAGACAGAGGGATTGACGATTGACTTTACAAGAGTTACAGACTGACAATCAAGACACTCTTGAGGGAAGGACGGGAAGTGGATAAAGATGTGAAGGTAAAGAAGAGTGTTGGGGTGAGGGGGTGGGTGAGGTGAAGGAGAGGGAAGAGGAAAATGAAAGAGGAGGGGAAAACTTGAACCAACTGATAAATGATTGAATGAATACATACACACATACATTACATATGTACGTACATACATACATACATATATGCATGCATACAGACATACAAACAGACAGACGGACATAAATACATACACTCATACATACCTACATACATATATACATACATGCATACACACACACTGACAGACAGACAGGCAGACAAACAGGTCAGCCAACACACAAACCAAACAAACTGCCAAACACCCAGTCAACCATCCGATCCGATCCATCCATCCATCCACCCACCCACCCGTCTATTCTCCCATCCACCCCTCCTCACCTGGATGCTGTGTAAGGGGACCCGAAGATCTTGATGCCGGCGAAGGTGGTGGAGGTGTCACACAGGTAGACGCAGCTGGGCAGCTGCTGCTGAATCTGCTGCGGAGTCAGACCTTCCAGGCACATGTCGTGGTTCCCAGCCACGAAGACTTTCAGCTGATGGGGGAATCCCTCAAAGAACGAGTTGATCTGCACGGCAGCACAAAGAGAGAGAGAGAGAGAGAGAGAGAGAGAGAGAGAGAGAGAGAGAGAAAGAGAGAGAGAGGTGATGAGATCAGGCGTGGTGTGAAATTGGGAAGGATGGGGGTGGGTGGGTGGGTGGGGAGTGGGGGGTGGAGGGCGGGGGTGTTGGGGGGGTGTGTGTGGAGGGATTGGGGGAAAAAGGAAGAAATCGGGGAAAAAGTGTGGAGAAGGAAGTGAAAGGTCAACGCGACAAAATATGAAGATAACCTCTCTTTCTCTCTCTGTCTCTGCGTTTTCACTGAGCCCCCCCCCCCCCTCCCCATCTCTCTCTCTCTCCCTTTCTCTCTCTCTGCGTGTCGACTAGGCTCCTCCCCTTCTCTCTCTCTCTCTCTCTCTGCGCGTATTGACTGCCCCCCCCCCCCCAATCTCTCTCTCTCTCTGCGTATCAAATAGGCTCCCCTCTCTCTCCCTCCTCTTTCATACACACATAAACACCAGCTCTCTCTCTCTCTCTCTCTCTCTCTCTAGCTCTCTGTCTCACACACACACACACACACACACACACACACACACACACACAACACGCCATCTCTCTCTCTCTCTCTCTCTCTCTCTCTCTCTCTCTCCTCCTCTCTCTCTCTCTCTGCCCTCACTCCTCTCACCCGTTCCCATCCTGCCCCTCACCTCATGCAGAAGATCTTCATGGTGCAGTGAGCGAACACAACAGTTGGCCCTGTAGCGGTTGAAGTCCCCCGTGTGGACCAAGACATCCCCGTCCGGAAGTCCGTCCGGACTCGGCAAACCTCCTGCCGGATTTCCGGCAGCACTGATTCCGGCACGGCGCAATCGGTCATGCTGCAAGTGTGTGTCCGACGTGTGGACAATTCGGACAGGTGGCACGCTTGCCAGGGTGATGTCCAGACAGTCTGTGAGACCGTCGGAAGGCACGTGACCGACCGGTACGACGTCATCAGTCATGTCCTGCAAAGAAAAAAAGGGAAGATCTTAGAAAGCAGCCTAAGCTCTTTAAACACTTTCTTTCTTTTCTATTCTCTCTCTGTCTCTGTCTCTTTCTGTCTCCCTCTGTCTCTCTCTCTCTCTCCATTGTCTGTCTGAATGTCTGTCTGTCTGTCTGTCTGTGTCTGTCTGTCTGTCTGTCTGTCTCTCTCTCTCTCTCTCTCTCTCTCTCTCTCTCTCTCTCTCTCTCTTCTTTGTTCGTGTTTGTCACGTTTGTGGTGTCTTGACTTATGAACACAGAAGTGGAGAGCACTACCTCCCATATCTATGCTTATGAAGACATCGAGGTCGAAACTTGTTGCCTCTGTGTTTTGGGTCTGCTGTTCGTTTCATTCATTCGGCGGTGTAGTTAACGCTGTTTTCATTTTTGTTGTTGCTCGTTTCTTATTTGGGGTGGCTTACCTTTGTGAGAATACATTTGTGCGTGCATGCTTGCATTGAATATATCTGTATGAGTATTCGTGTTTGTGGAGATGTATGTGCTCCTGTTATCATGCTCGTGCGTTGTGTGTATAAGATGGGAGAGAGAAAAGAGAGAGAGAGAGAGAGAGAGAGAGAGAGAGAGTCATCGGAGTTTGACAGAGTAAGTGTGTGTGTGTGTGTGTGTGTGTGTGTGTGTGTGTGTGTGTGTGTGTGTGTGTGGTCTCTGCATCTGCTTCGGCGCACGCTCGCGCGTATGTGTGCGTGTCCGTGTCTGTGTTTGTCGTTGTGTCTTTGATGATGTGGATATGTCTCTGTGTGTACATATCGTTTGGTAAGCATTTCTTCAGTTTTGCTGCCCCAACCGTGTGGAGCTCAGTGCCTCCCACTCTACAAAACCAGCGCGCCTTATTTGTTTTCAAAACTAATCTTTGCAGCAAAGCAATTTGAACGATGCTTTCCCCACATTGTGTATGCACAATTATTTTCTGTTGTAAGACAGTTCGAGGTCTGAATGGTGTATGAAAGTACAATGAGTAGTTTTCAACCAGAATTGCGCTATTATTGTTATTATCATCATTATTATTACTATTATTGTTGCTGTTGTTGTCATTATCATCATCATCATCAAACTAATAGTATTAGTAGAAGTAGTGGTATCATTATCATTATTATCATCATCATTACTATTATCATCATTTTTATTGTCATTATTGAAGTGGAACCATTAATCCTGTTTTATGTTCCTCTGAAAATGACCAACTTCCTCTACTTTAAAAAAGAAACCAGTGATACGGATTAGTATTCTCCCTTTCACATACCTGATACAAGCCTGACCAGCTAGAAGTACTTTTCCGTCGTTTGCTATTTCTTCGTCCCATTTGTCGACGAGTAGATCGCTGTCTTGTAACAGTCGTCAGCTTCGGCACTGGTACACTTTCGGTGGCGGCAGCCAGTTGTTGTGTGTGTACGTGTGTGTGCGTTGACACGATTGTAGGCTTCGGTGGTTTGCGTTCCTTATCGGCAAGAATGAAATTCCAAAGTCCTCGGAAAGCAGTGGAAGAATATGTTGTGAGTCAACCAATGAACCAAACGCACTAAGTTACGTACACGGAAAGCGCTTTCCGTTTTGCGATCGGTCGATCCACACAACTCCGCACAGTGGCACAGTTTGTGACGAACTAAACGCTCCCTGACCGGAATTCCCTCCTTTATAATTTTGGATCAAGCAGTCGCGCAGCGAATCTCGGCTTGTAGCTATGGTAACACGGGAATCCCTGCGAAACTGGGTCTGCTGGCATCAACAGTAGTTGCTACAGCTGCTGCGCATGTGTCGTAATTTTATTCCAGCTCTGCCGCCGGGAGTTTCGTAGAACAGCCTGGAATGAAGCAATCGATAGTTATTTTTAGAAGATAATGTCATCGAGCTCAAACCGAGGCTCTGACGTATGTGTGTGTTTTGAAGCTGGGGCTAAATTTAGCCGTCAGCTCCAACGAAAGCATGGCACTCTCTCTCCCTCTGGCGTGTGTGTGTGTGTGTGTGTGTGTGTGTGTGTGTGTTGTGGTGTGTGAGAGAGAGAGAGAGAGAGATAGGGAGGGAGAGAGAGAGAGAGACGGAGGTGCACTCAGATGACAATTATCATTTAAAAAAAAAAAAAAAAAGGTTGCAGAAGTTCTACAGCATCATGCCTGTCATTTCGAGATTAATATCAGGGGAAAAAAATTAAGATACAGTTCACGTTATGCGGGTCGCAAAGGCCATGTTTTATCTGACAGGATTTATTGTTTGTTTGTTTGTTGAGAACTTTCAAGGATTTTTCGTTTCTGTTTTTGTTGTTTGTTTGTTTGTTTTTAAAAACCTTTTACATTAGAAGGAATTATAAAGAAAAAGACTGCAAAGTAGCCAACCAATTTTCTGAATTAACTGTGTTTGCGCACATGTTAATTGTCGCGCTTGTTCGCCTGCGCACGCGTGCGCACGCACGTACACACAAACACACACAAAACACACACAAACACACACACACGCACACACACACACACACACACACACACACACACACACACACACACGCACGCGCGCACACACACACACACACACACACACACACACACACACACACACACACACACTCACTCACTCACTCACTCACACACACGCGCGTGCGCGCGCACGCACTTTTTTGTTGTTGTAGTTTGTTTGTTTGTTTGTTTTAAAAAAAAAAAACTTTTACATTAGAAGGATTTACAAAGAAAAAGACTATAAAGTAGCCAACCAATTTTCTGAATTAATTGTGTTTGCGCACATGTTAATTGTCGCGCATGTTCGCCTGTGCATATGCACACACACACACACACACACGCGCGCGCGCGCGCGCGCGCGCGCGAGCGCACGCACGCACGCATGCACGCACGTACGCACGACGCACGACGCACGCACACACACACACACACACACACACACACACACACACACACACACACACACACACACACTCGACTCCTCGAAAGCAAGGCCTTGGCGCATTAATTTTTGGTGTGCAAGCCGCGTGTCCCTGAAGGATTGATTGTTTGAGCAAGGTCAAGGGACTCATCTTAATACGAAGCCAGCCATGCCAACGTAGGTTTCTTTTCTTAAATGACAGATCATAGTTATGATCCGATGTGCTGATTCACGATTTGACCCGCCTCAGTGCTCAAATGTCATACGATTCTTGCTGGTCACGCCTCATTTCCATGTTCTCCGGTCATCTTCCCGGATCTGTTGTGAAGATCCGCTTTGACGTTTCTGTGTTCTGCATTGTGATTCAAACGGTGAATTATGTCAGATGGTACATGTGTGTATGTATGTATGTATGTATGTATGTATGTATGTATGTATGTAGGGCTATGTGTGTGTATGTATGTATGTATATATATATATATATATGTGTGTGTGTGTGTGTGTGTGTGTGTGTGTGTGTGTGTGTGTGTATGGATGGATGGATGGATGGATGTGTATATGTATGCGTGTATGTATGTTTGTATGTATTATGGAGAGAGAGAGAGAGAGAGAGAGAGAGAGAGAGAGAGAGAGAGAGACTTATCGACTGATAGCTAGACAGACGAATCGAGAGATAGAGGGAGACAGACAAACACGCACATAGTTACGTACATCCATTCATTCCTGCGGCCATCTATACATATGTACATACACACAGGCGTGCGCGCTCACGCAAACACACACACACACACACACACACACACACACACACATACACACACACGGGCGCTAGTGCGCGTGCACACACGCTCTCATCAATTCAGCATTGTCTTTGACAGTTCTGTGTAGGCGACTCTGTAGTGAGCTAGTGATTCATCACTTCCACGCAGGTGCATCGTGAAAATCGCGAGACTAAAAATCCCATATTTGTGTTTATTTGTTTACAGTGTGTTTATTGCAGGAGCAAGATGAATACCAAATGGTCGTTGGAAACAGAGAACAGTTGAGCTGCGTAGTAGAAGGACTACAGATTATGCTGGAAGCTTTTATTTGTGTGTGTGTGTGTGTGTGTGTGTGTGTGTGTGTTTGCTATTATGTACTTATGTCCGAAGTGAAGCTTAGTAAAGCAAACGAGGAGGAAGTTGTGACCTTGGTTATTCTCTGAGCATATTTGTGCATCCTGACATGTTTTATGCGCAGTTGTTTTCAAGAGGCCGTGTGGATTATAAAAGAGCTGCTTTATTTCTTTTTCTATGCAGGCAAGTCTTTGTGAGGAAGGATAAAGTTATTCTAACCTGGTTAGCAGAGAAGCACAATAACAGTAAACCGGAGAATAAAAAAACAGAGAGAGAGAGAGAGAGAGGGGGGGGGGGGGGGGGGGGGGGAG
>CM065714.1:92060046-92065046 GCA_033310375.1 Conus canariensis | reverse complement strand
AGTTTTTCCTGCAAAGTCCATCATGTTGAGGTATAGTCAATATCTGGTTGTGTATATGTATGAAAGAATGATTTTCGAGTACGTTGATCAAGGAAGTGTTTTATACTGTTTAGCTTAAATAACTTTTTCGAATGTTTACGAGTTAGAGAAGAGAAATGCGAAAAAAAAAAACAACAACAACAACAACCAAAACAAGAGAGACTGTTACCAATACCGAGACCAAGTGACCTATGGCAACCAACTTAAAAAATTTTGTCATGGACTTTCACATCAATCAATTCAGAATTCATGATGTCTCTGTCTTGTTGTTATTAACATAAGCTTTGATCTTAAAAAATGAAGAGCTATATGATTAAATTCCACCCATTTTTCAAGCTTGTTAACATCCTTTTTGTAAATCCATTAATGCACAAATTTGCGGGTTTTTTTTTTTTTTTTTTTGCCTTCATTGTGGGATGTGGTGTCATCCGCAAACAGCTCGCAAGCGGATGAAATGTACAAGGGTAGATCATGAATATAGATAGAATATAAAATCACACCTAATACTGATCCCTGGAGAACACCAATATATGAATGTCATGAACGAGGATGATATAAAGTCTTGAAGAACTGTTTGTCTTCTGTTTGAAAGCAAGAATGAAATAAGATTGATGGACTGTGTAGACAGGCCATACAAAGACAATTTCGTTTAAAGAAAACTATGATTAATTGTGTCAAATGGTTTACAAATCTAAAAACACTGTTCCTATGATTAGATCATCATTATGATGGAATTCCACTGTTCTGTAACATAAGTTGGCGTAGCATGAAAAGAATGATCCTGATGAAATGATTTATATGTGTGAAAATGGGTTGGATCGTTTGTTCTCTATATATTGTTTTCAGAGGTTTAAATAGAGTACATAAAACCAGTATCGGTCTGTTTCATTTTGAACAATCATTTGGATCACCTAATACAAAATTAGGCAGCATGTTGGCATTGTTAAAAGATTGTGGATAACAACGTATTGAGAGAGAGAGAGAGAGAGAGAGAGAGAGAGAGAGAGAGAGAGAGAGAGAGAGAGAGAGAGAGATTGATGGATTTATTGATTGATTGATCTTTAATACGCAAGGATGAAGATTTTAGGCTAAAGCCTAGTCTTACAATGTGTCCTTGTCATGCATAAATTATTTCAACACATATCATTCATACTGACAATTCAACATAGCAACACCACATGTACTCTAATTCTACAATGAAAAGCAGACTAACGTAACAATGACATGGTGGGTTGTCAAACAGAAGGAAACAAACAAACAAACAAACAAACAAACAAACATACATGCATACATACAAGCAAACAAACAAAACTACAGAGAGAGAGGTCGGAGGAGGGCGGAGGGAGAGAATGGTAGGTAGGGGAGGAGAAGAGGGATGGTAGACAGAGTGGGAGTGGGGATGGGAGATTCAATGGAGTAGGTTATATATGAAAATATGGTTTACAGAAGACTTTGCAAATGGATGCTAATGATTTTAATCAAATAATCAATTATTGTAACATAAGATATTCATGTAAATGTTTCTTGAAAAGTTTTAACGTATTCGTAGTTTGTAGACTACGTGGAAGTGAGTTCCAGACATTTGGTCCAGAGAGAGAGAGAGAGAGAGAGAGAGAGAGAGAGAGAGAGAGAGAGAGAGATGGTAAGTGCAATTCGAGACGGGCGTGTGTGTGTGTGTGTGGGGGGGGGGGGGGGGGGGGGGGGGGGGGGGGGGGGGGGGGGGAGGGGGGGGGGGAGGGGGGTGAAGGGAGTTTACAGTTTACTGGTTTGTAACCAGAGTTTTCAGTTTTCGTCCCTTCGCATACCGAATCCTCTCTTTGAACCTTCTGTATAATAATTACACAATCACACTCACACGCAAATGATAAAGCGTCTATTTCTCATCCGATTGTTAACATTCGGGTGGTTATTTCATTGTTGTTTCCGTCGTCAGTTGCGGAGTTAGGTTTATTTGTTTGTTTGTTTTGACGCTGTTGGCTCGACGTGTGAAGAACATACTCAGATCCGGTCACAGGATGTTGTATGATCGATTGATGACTTGTACTATTTATATGCTAAGCTCTATATAGGTCTAGCTTTGCTTAGAATAGCCTCAATGCTTCGATCTGGAGAGTTGCCGATAACACCAGTAGCTGTTCAAACGTAGTAACGGGGTCTAGATCGTTAACCTAATAAGGAAGAAAACGGCACCCACCTTGTCTGTCTGCCGTTGACAAAGAAAGGACGAAAGAGGAAGGAAAAGAAAAGAAAAGATAAGAACAGAAAGAACATCAATCGCGCGCACACACACACACACTCACAGCTAGTACACACACCACAACACACACACACACACACACACACACACACACACACACACACACACACACGACACACACACACACGCGCGCGCGCGCGCACAAGCAGACACACACAGACATAGGCTACACACGCACGCACGCACGCACGCTCACACACACACACACACACAACCGCCGCGCGCGCCGCCACACACACACACACACATACGCACGCACGCACGCACGCGTGCGTGCGCGCGCGCGCGCGCGCACACACACACACACACACACACACACACACACACACACCCGCACGCACGCACTGTCACTCTATCATAAATCTATGCATGTATGTTCTCTCAATTTTATCTATGCACATATGCTCACTCAAGATTATTTACAGTGGAAGGAATTATTCTTTGATACACTTTATTCTCAAAATTCTGTAGACAAAGTGGCCTGGGGAAACAAAATCCATGCTAAACAATGCTGGTCTGGAGTGGTGCCGATAGCGGCAGTGATAGTCTAATAGCACTTATTTTGCGTATAAGTTTAAGGACTGAAGCACTGTAAAAATTGTGCGAACACAGCTAGCGTGTGGCCTATTGTAACTAGTGAGCAAGATCATCATTCGACAGGAAATTGTACAAATCGCTTCCTCACCCACCCATCCACCCACTCCCATCCCCATTCAAGCCCCCCCCCCCCCCCCCCCTCCTTCCCAATGTCGCTTTCCCCGATTTCCCCTCCCTGCACCCTCACCTTCTTTCCCCCGTCCCCTCTCCCCCACCGTCTTCCCCCTCACACCTCTTTATTGTGTACTCCAAGTCCCCCCCCCCCCCCTCTCTCTCTCTCTCTCTCTCTCTCTCAAGGAGAGTGAAGGAAAGATCCAATCTTTTTCAAGAATGATTAGACTTGTATTACTGCATTTGATAATGTCAGAACAAACTCCCGTTCAAACGTACACTTGCACCATTGCATTAGATCTATAAACATGCCTTACAAAGTTCCGTTTCAATCGCATATGTGTAAGTTACATTGTATTATGTAAGGACAAATTTTCATTTCAAACGTAAAGAAACGAAGCAGTTTCAAGCCAAAATTCATTAAAACAAAGTAACCAGCCAGCTAGTCAATAAGAACAAATCACACGAATGAATAAGGCAGACCAATCAATCAATAAAAAAAAAAAAGTCACAGGAATGAATATGGCATTTCATACATACATTTTAGACCACATATAACCAGTGACATAACTGAATATGGCAACCAGCCAGTTAATGAAAACCAGTCACACAAATAAATATGGCATTTCATACACACATTTTGGTGTACATTTCCATGTCCAATAAAGAAACAAAATACGTTTAAGGGTACATTGCATATCTATGTACACAGTAGCCGTTCATTTCCATTCAGACGTGCAGTTTATATACACGATGGAGAAGACACACGCTTGGATTTGCATAGAACCCAGATGATGTTCATGTCCAGGCAGGGAGTGGAGAAGAATCATCATAATCCGACCCTGTCTACGTCAGATAACTATCACAGTAATGAAGAACAGGGGTCACTGCTATGTACAACAGAAATAATAAACATCAATGCGTAATTTTTTTTTTTTTTTTTTTTTTTTTTTTTTGTTGGTTGGTTGGTTTGCTTGTTTTTCTTTTCTCCATTGTAGTTTCTTCTCGGTCATCCGCGCTTTCTTCCATCGGTTTGTTGATATGTATTGCTCACTGCTTCATGTTTTTTTTTTTATAGTCAGTTTGTTTATTTGTGCTGTTTGCTGCTTCTGTATTTTGATTTTCTTTGTTTTCGTTTGACATCTTTGTTCGTCCCTTGTTCTCTTTACATCTGTTGTCAGGCAACGTTTTTGTCAATGTCGGTCTACGAATACTTTGCAATGTACATGACCGGGAAGTAGACAACTGCAAACAGCAACAGCAGAAATAATACACAAAGAAAAACAATCGAAGCAGCGGCATCGAACTTCCTCTGATCACAAAGAGCTACCTGCCTGTGTTGGTTCTGTCGTTTGACACTGATCGTGTCGGGAAAGTTCCGAACATCTCCTTTCAAGAGGTGGTGTAATTCTTCGTCGGTCAGCAGACTGACAATTCGCCCATTTTTGTTCTCCAGATTCCCCAGCATACGACGGGGTAAGGCGAGGTAACGCACGTGATAGATCAAGTCTCCTGCTACTTCCCTCAACATCTCTAAGCTGGGAGTTGCCTCCCCTCGCATGGCGCATGCGTGATGAGCCCACATGACCACCGCGCCATGAATCCAAATCTCCGGAACCGCCAGATTATCCAGCTGGATCAGTCGGAGCATGCACTGCTGGCACAGTTCCGACAGAGCGGGCATGTTTCTGAAGACCTGGCGAGCTTTCTGTTGGACGGCTGGCAGGCATTCTTCGTAGTGGACGTCCATGTACCCGAGCTCGTGCGCCATCTCCAGAACGACACAGAGGTGGCGGCTTCTGTGGCGACGGGGATGATGGTGGAGGAGGAAGTGGAAGCACTCCTTCACGACAGGCGACACTTGGTACATGTCCGCCGCTTTCAGCACGTGCCACACATTGTCCTCTGTCAAGTGAAGGTCGTCACCTCGTGAGCATCTGAAAACACAGACGCACAACACACACACACACACACACACACACACACACACACACAC
>CM065714.1:92052546-92057546 GCA_033310375.1 Conus canariensis | reverse complement strand
ACACGCACACATAGAGAGCCCAAGCACAGTCAAACAGACAGACAGACACACACACAGACACACACACACACACACACACACACACACACACACACACACACACACACACACACACACACACACACCATTAGTGACAAAAGATAACGTCAACACAAGAAACTCACCTCAGAATCACAGCGAACGTATCGGGGTCGACATCGGGAATCTCCGCTCCGAATCTGGTCGACCCGCACCCTCTCCAGCGCTCCGAGACCATGGCGCCAAACACAGGGGAGATAGCCGCCAGCTGACTGTCTCTTCCCGTCATGAGTTGTCTCCCTTTACCCACGAGAAAGCCCACTTCTCCCTCATCTTTGGAAGACGATTCCTTCGAACGGTCCTCTTCTGCTTCTTCTGTAGGACGACTGGGCGGACTATTTCGAGTTCTGTCCCTTCGCTCCGGAGGGATGGGTGTTGTGCCATGGTCTTCGTCCTCTGCATCGTCGATTTGGACACTAGTTTGAAAAGTTGTGGTTTGTTGCGAAATCTTCGGCGGGTCAGTGATAGGGTTGTGACAGCAGGGTATGGGTTCTGGCCGCGGCAGCGGCTGAAGCATTGCAGCTGGCTGACCAGCCTGATTGTCATCATCAGCGTCGTTATTGAGACCAGGCTGCTCGCTGGGGATGTGATGATAAGGTTCAGTATCTTTGGTCACGGCATCGTTGATGTGGAGGACGCAGTGGGAGGATTTCCTAACAGCTTACACGTCTCTTCCCTTGCTGCCCTGGCTACTTTAGGGGTTTTGGTGTTCCTGTTTGTAGAGTCATCCCGCTTCTTGTTTTTCGGATCGTTGTTGTTCATTGTCAGGGTTGTCTTTGGCTGTTAACTCTTCATACGCTGTGGCTGGTTGGACTGATGGAGATGATGTGTCGAAGGTGGGAACTGTCAGCTGAGGTTGTCTGGAAGAGATGGAAATTTTCCGTAGTGTATGTTGTGAAGACATGATGTCGCGTGCGCGCGCGCGCGCACCCCCCCCCCCCCCCCCCCCCCACACACACACACACACACACTGAACGGCAAACGTCTAATGATACTGGCGGTCTTTTGTAATTATATGTACACACCCACACCTGCAAACACAGGCACGCATGCACTCATGCACGCACACAGGCATGTAAGCACTTCTCTCTCTCTCTCTCTCTCTCTCTCTCCTCTCCTCTTCTCTCTCTCTCTCTCTCTCTCTCTCTCTAATATCACATAATTTTGTGAAAAGACGTAAAATAAAAGTATGTGACGAGTAGGAGTAGCAGGTGTGGTCCTTCAGGGGTAGCATGTTTTCTCTATAAGAGTTATAGAGTAGTTTACTCATCACAATTTCACCTCCACCCTTTATGATGGAAAGACAACTTTCCGGTTTTAGTCATCGAAATAAAGTTTTGTGTTTCTCGGGACTGTTAAACATACTCAAGAGTTGACACAGGATCTCAGAGTAGGAGAGACGAACGTTCCCCTATGTGGTATACACTGGTGTTCTTTGTTGGTTCGCTGTCTGGGATGAGTCTTTCGGCCTTTGGTGCAGCAATGGAGTGAATGAGAATCCTCTTAAGGACTTGATCAACGAGTGAATGAACAAGCTTGTTCTCCCCTTTTTGTGTGCTAGGCTACACATCCTGTCTCTGATACCGGGCCGATTGACAGCTGCTGTCAGAGGTACAGGACAGCCAATAGTATCATTAACACACACACACACACACACACACACACACACACACACACACAATATATATATATATAATATATAATATATATACAATAAACTAATAAATTCCAAGGGAGTGGGGGTGTGCGTATTAGTAATCCGAGGAGGAGGAGGGCCGATCTTGAATGAGGCAGTCACCCCTCAACACCTGCAGTGGGAGGTAATGTGCTAGCGAGTTGTCATCTCTGTTCTTCTCCTCCCTCTCTCCCCCCCCCCCCCTCCCCTCTCCCCCTCCCCCCCCCCCCTCCCTTCCCGTCTGACTGCTCTGATAGGACAATCTTTAAAATGCTGGAGGCATTTTTAGCCTTTAATGACCAAAGCTACTTTGTCCACACCTGTGAGGCACGGCCAGACACGGTCATCTTGCTGATCCATGGAATTTACGTAAAGACACGGTAGATCGCGCGACGGCCGACGGTTGTCGTTCCTGTGACCACGATGAGTGTGGAAGGGAAGGGAGAGTGGGAGTCAGCGGCTTCTCTGAAGTCGAGAGGAAGTTTGGGCCGGAATAGCTCAGTTGGTAGAGCATCGGACTCGTAATCATGGGGTTGCGGGTTCGCATCTCCGCCGGGCCGTTTCGGTACAGGGGGATTTTTCCCTCGGCGTTAACATTGGTTCTGACTCCATTCCCCATACAGTCCTTCGAATGAGACTATAAACCGAGGTTCCGTGTGTGAACGCACGCACATCTTTGCACACACGTAAAATCCCATCACCAACTTTCGGACAAGAAGGCCAGTTTGGCCGTTGGTATGGATGACACGTTACACATAGTATGCACCTTCCCCGAAGTTGGAGTATGGCTGCCTTAATGGCGGGATAAAAAAAAAAAAACGGTCATACACACGCAAGTGTCAGAATAATCAACTTGAAGATTGTGGACACTCTATGGAAAGAAAGGAAGAGGGAGTGGGCCTACTCGCGCGCTGTGCTCACACACAGCCCTGTGCTATCCGAGCAGCTCGGAAAGGGAGGGAGAGAGGGCAGAAGAGCGGAGATGACGACTCCTGCTGCAGTTACGTCAACATTCTCTTCTCCTTTGTTGTCATCAGTAAAACAGGTTTTAGTGTAGTCGCTTGGCTACAAAACACAGCCAGGTGACAGAGGGAGGGAGGTAGAGGAGGAGGGGGTTGAGGGGGTGAAGGTAGTCATTGAAAAATGACGTACACTGCTAACCCTGATTATAGTTAGTAAAACAGAGAGAGAGAGAGAGAGAGAGAGAGAGAGGAGAGGAGGGAGGGATGGAAGAGAAGGAGGAAAAAGAGGGGGAGGGGGGCGGGCGATTGAGGAGGATGGTATGGCTGGAATTTGTCACGTCACAAAGTACTGCTGCTATTACTAGTCTAATGATGAGGCTGATGATGGTGATGATGATAATGATGATGGTGATGATGATGATGACGATGATGATGATGATGATGGTAATGATGACGATAATGATGATGACGATTAAAACACTACTACTACTACTACTACTACTACTACTACTACTACTACTACTACTACTACTACTAACAATGATGTATAATGATAAAGACGAAGATTATAAGCAGGAACAACAACAACGACAACAATGAATAACGACAATACACAACCGCTGTCACTATGTACATGCAGCCACCCACAACTGTCCCCTGGCTTCTTTCTGTCTGACTCTTTGGCTATCCTATGGCAGAAGGGAGATGAGGAGGAGGGGGGCGGGAGAGACTGAGCTTACGCTTACACTCCACAAGAGAGAGAGAGAGAGAAGAGAGAGAGAGAGAGAGAGAGAGAGAGAGAGAGAGAGAGAGAGAGAGAGGTGATGATAGATGATGATGATGATCTTTATTTCCAAGGGTAACAGATAAGCAAACACATGCTTTTTTTTTTTTCTATCTGGCCTTCCCTTTCTCTGCACCTCAGCATAAAGGACTACTAAGCATAACTAGCGACTAAGACTTACAAAAAATTGTAACAAACACACATATCTTCACAAATGCATTAAAAGTTGATGAGTTGTTCATCCATTAACATTTAAGGCGTAGATGACTTTAAAGGGAAACAAAGCGATTGAAACAACAAACAAAAATAAAGAAATCGATTTCAAAAAAGAAAAGAAAAAAAATCAGCACACGCAGACATAGAATAAGCGATCCTCCTGTCGAAGAGAGAGAGAGAGAGAGAGAGAGAGAGAGAGAGAGAGAGAGTTCTCATATGTAAATCATATTTCCTTTTATAAGACTTACGTTTTCAACTCGGTGTCGTGTGCATCTGTGGCTTACGTGATGTTTGACTACGTATACACGCCTAAACAGGCATTGGGATTTCCCGATCATTTTGTTTATTCTCAATACTACACGATCAGGCTCCTTTTGCCCTCCACTCGGCCCCCCCCCCCCCCCCCCCCCCCCCCTTCCCTTTCTTCTAGTCCCCCGACACACACGCTTCCGCTTCTTATTGTCCAGTCTCCCCCTCAGTCCATCTCTGATCCTCCACCACCTTTCCCTCTATCCCCGTGTCCTCTCCGTCCTTGCCGGCTTCTCTCCCTTCCGTCGCCTTCGGATTCGCTGCTTTCTTCCCCTGTCCCACACGCGCGTGTGTCTGTCCACTGACATCATTGTTGTTAACGTTTGTCAATCAATCAAAATACACACACACACGCAAAAGAAGTAAACAATGGATAAACGAACAAACGAACGAATAAATAAATTGATTGATTGATTGATTAACGGGTCAATCGATCGCTTGATCGATCAATCGATCGATCGAACTAATCAAATTAATTTAATGCCAGAACCTGGGGGAGGGGGGGGGGGGGGTCTGGAGGTCTTCGCAGAAAGAAATAGGAATAAACAATAAACATTTCTGACCTACGGAACCACTTCCCTCACCCTGTCTCCCCCCCCCCCCCCCCCCCCCACCTCCAGTCCCCGCATTCAGTCCTGTCCCTCACATCCCACTTCCCCCGGTCTGTGAGACAGCTTCTTCGGTTCGGCTTCCCATCGACGAGTACAGCAGGTCACTCTGATAACGTGACAGAGAACAGGATGAAATGCTAGCTAGCTTTTGCAAAGGACGTAGGCGACCTCAGTTTGCACTCATGCACACACACACACACACACACACACACACACACACACACACACACACACACACACACACACACACTTACGCACACACACACATAGACGCACGCACGCACGCATGCACGCCACACCACGCACACACATGCACACGCCGCTCGCGCAAACACACACACACACACACAACACCACATACACAC
>CM065714.1:92027546-92032546 GCA_033310375.1 Conus canariensis | reverse complement strand
TTTCAAATCGCATTTCATTCATGTTTACCCATATTCAAATTGTGTGTTGTGTATGAAGTGTTTTATCGTCCCCTTGTACACTGGACTGAACTGAACACGTATTGGATTTTACGGATTTAAAAGAAAAAAAAAAGGACCTTATATGGCTGATTGGCTGACCGAATGGCTCGTTGACTGGTTGAACTGTTGGCTGACTGGTTGACTAATGGCTGACTAATGGACTGATCGACCGATCAACCGTTTCATTAGTATTATCTACCGATCCATCTCACAGGTCAACAACCCGCAGCTAGCCAAACCAGTCACCACCACAGCGAGCGAGCAAGCCAGCCAAGCCAGCCCAGCCAGCCCAGCCAGCCCAGCCAGCCAGGGGTCATGGGGCAGAACGCGCTGTTCGAGGAGTTCCGCACCCCGTTGCACGTGCTGTGCGGCCGCCTGTTGATCATGGCGCTGGTCCCTGGCTTCATCGGCATGGCCTCCGAGCACTGGCTGAAGGCCCCCGCGGGCTGGGCGGGGGAAGGGGAGGAGGGGCAGACGGTCTACGGGCACGTGAGGCACCTGGGTCTGTGGAGCGTGTGCAGCAACTTCTCCCGCTGCGCTTCCCTGCCCTCCAGCGACTTTCCGGGTGAGTTCTGGGAGGAGGGAGTTAGTGGTGGAGATTTCATTCAAAGTCGTTTATTCGTATTTGGGCGACGGGCCTACATACAACGGAAAAATGATCATAATAATTGCAACAATAATACAGGTGGATTGAAACAACACACACACACACACACACACACACACACACACACACGCGCGCGCCACGCACGCACGCACGCACGCACGCACGCACGCACGCACGCACGCACGCACGCACACGCAACAACAACAACAACAACAAAAGAAAAGGAGTTGGGGGTGGGGCTGAAGGGATGGGGTTGTGATGGAGTGGGTGCCAACTGGGACTCTGGGCTGTGAGGAACAGAGACGGGCAGAAAATACAACTGCGCGAAATGTTTAAAACGTCTCAACACATAAAAAAACAATGGCGTGAGATTATAGACGAGTTAGCTATTACGTATTATCGAGCAAGGAAGGGTCTAGCCTGCGTCGCCGAGTGGGCGGCTCTTGAGGCTGTTGGGTAGTACGGCGACGAGCCACTGCCATGTAGACGCAAGTAATATTTTTTTGACCTCCATTTGGGGAGAAAAAAAAGTTTTAATGCTGTAATTCATCAAAAAAAGAATTAAAAGAAAAATAGAAAATGATGCATGGAGAGACTCAGAGAGAGAGAGGGGGGGGGGGGGCGAAGGGGGGGGGGGTTGTGGAGGGTGGGGGTTGTGGAAGATGCGGAGGTTGGCGGACTGAGGCAGGGGTTTGGGGAGACTGGGGAGATAGCTGGGGTAGCGGAGTGGGGTGGGGGGGAGGGAGGGCGGAGGGGGAAGAAGGAAGAGGAGGAGGAGGAGGGGATGGTGATGGAAGGTTCAACGAGTTTTAGGTGACATGCAGACACAAGGCTCCTACCACAGGTAAACAATGCAGACGGGAGTGTGGGATACACGAGGCAAAGGGTAGAACGGTCAGGGGAGAAGGAACTGCCTATTAATGAGGTGCTCGCAAGATCAACTTTGAAAACAAAATATTCTTCTGTACTAACTTATATCCTGGCCACCGATTTTGTTGTGCCCAGACGCGTACGCCCCGGTGCGGGGGCTGGTTTTGACGGCACTGTGTCTGCACGTGCTGTCCGTGGTGGTGGGGACGGCGTGTTCCTGTGAGGACCCGGACAACCTGCAGGGCATTAATAAGCACGTGCCTCGTCTGGAGGAGATTCTCGCTGTGGTGGCGGGTAGGTGTAGGGATCGTGTGTGTGTGTGTGTGTGTGTGTGTGTGTGTGTGTGTGTGCGTGTGTGTGTGTGTGCGTGTGTGTGTGTGTGTGTGTGTGTGTGTGTGTGTGTGTGTGTGCGTGTGCGTGTGCGTGCGTGTGTATGTGCGTCCGTGCGTGTGCGTGCGTGCGTGCGTGCGTGTGTGTGTGTGTGTGTGTGTGTGTGTGTGTGTGTGTGTGGCGCGTTTGCAATGCACAGCAGGAGTTGTGCATGCCTATGTGTACCTGTGTGCATGTGTGTGTTTGTACATCAGTATGTTTGTGGACGACGGACTCGCGCAAAGATGCGCATGGTCTCGCCAGCTTTCTTTTTTTTTCTTCCTTTTCTTTTCTTTCCTTTTGTTTTGTTTTGTTTTCTTTTCTTTTGTTTCAAACCATGGGTCAATGTTTCTATGTCTTTTGTCAGTTCTTGGAAGTAAATATGCTTGATCCAATGAGGGCAACATTATTGTTTCTTTGTTCATTTGTTAGTTTTCAACTTACATATCGGAACTAGTCTTTTTTGTTGTTTTAAATCCAAACAATAATCTGCCTGTGTGAATGTTTTGAAGATTGATTTTTTTTGTTCACACATGCTGTCAGCATTTGATCATCCTACTTCAATCCTTTGCGATTATAAACTCAAATTTTAATATGTCTGCATCTCATTTTTTTTTTCCACAGGCATTGTAACGGGCAGCGCTCTGGGTGTCTTTGCCCAAACCAGCCATCAGCACCCTGTCTACCATGTCTTCCACCCCGACTGGTCCTACTGGGTCATGGTGTTCTACGTCGGCTGTCTCCTGCTCGCCGGCGGAGTGATCGTTCTTACCCGACGCCAGTGCGCGTGCCGGAAGAGGCGCGCGTGCTGCTTACGTCACCGTCAGCAGACGACTCTTCTTCACCAAGTGGGAAATCGGAAACCCCGAGCTCTTCGAACGACAAGCTTCGATCGTCCAGCGACAGAGAGGCGTCTCTATCAACCTCCGGACGAGAAACGCTTCAAATATTTCGTAGAACCCGAGCAAGGCACCGCAGGTCTGGGTTCTGACAGGCTGGCGATTGGCGACGACACAACCCCTTTTTGAAAGAGATGAAAGAGCCTCCGTATGTGTACAGCTCTTGGGAGGGCATCCCTAGAATGGTGCAGCAGCTGTCGAACAAACGTGGGGAGATCAGGGAGCTTTGAAGTGGTGGTGTTTGTCAATGGATGGATGGGACGTAAGACGGGGGGAGGGGGGGGATGGGGAGGGGAGGGGGGAGTGGGGAGGGAGGGGGGGGGACAGGTTTGTCGAGCTGAGGGGGGAGGGGGGAGCGCGGGGGGTCTCTGTGCCGTTTTTGCTCCCTTCTCTCTCTGTCTGTCTGCCTCTTTCTGTCTCTGTCTCTATGTCTGTCTCTCTCCGTCTGTGACTGACTCTCTCTGTGTCTCCCCCCTCCCCCTCTCTCTCTGTTTCTGTCTCTCTCCTCTGTCTCTCTTTTTCTGTCTCTGTCGCTCTCTCTGTCTGTCTGTCTGTCCCACCTCACGTATTTCACATTTGCCTAGTTGCAAAGTGAACACACCCCTCCGCATCCTCCCTTAGCTTGTTATAAGCCTATGTACAATAAACCATCTGAATCTCTGTCTGTCTGTCTGTCAATCTGTCCCCCTCTCTCTCTCTCTCTCTCTCTCTCTCTCTCTCTCTCTCTCTCTCTCTCTCTCTCTCTCTCTCGTTCCTCGATACTTCCGATCAAAACGTCATCATTCGCAAATTGAACCAAAGTTTTGTAGAAGACAAGACTTTTTAGTGTACGCCAAAGAAACCAAAGCTGTCAAGTGCAGAGTGCCTTAACAGTTTACTGAGGATGTTACATGCTTACGTAACTGATCCGTCCCTTGTGTCATACCAGTCAAAACATGATGTGATGAACACGATGAATAACGCAATGACTGATGTTGTAATGCTGCCCATTCGTTGTCGCTGAATAGCTGATGAACGTATAGTTATAATGACAGCTATGGGAATCATTAGTCACCTTTTTTAACCTCCGTCAAGAAGGGTTATGTTGTTCACCGTTGTCTGTTTGTTTGTTTGTCTGTCTGTCTGTCTGTCTGTCTGTCTGTCACCGAAAGGTACTGAGGTCATTTATATTAAACTGGTCAAAGGACGGAATGTTGCCCTCGGACGAATCCATTAATTTTCTTTTTCTTTTTTTTTTTTTCGGGGCTGGGGGTAGTGGCTGGGGGGGGGGGGAGGGGGGGGGGGAGTTGCAGATCCGGATGAAATGTGGTAGATGTCTGATCATTCAATAATAGTAATGATAATGATAATATTAATTATCATATAATAATTCTAACGACAACAACAACAACGACGACACCATCACCACCAGCGACGACGGCGAGAACAACAACAAAAATGACGACGACGACGACGACGATGATGATGATGATGATGATGATAATGGAAATAACAAAAACGACAACAATAACAAGAAGGACAACAATAACAACAATAGCAACGAGAATGACAAGAGCGACAAATAATAATAATAACATAGTAATAATAATATTAATAGTAATAGTAGTAGTAATAATAATAATAATGACAATAATAATAATAATAATAATGAAGTGTGGTTATAAAGCGCAGCATCTCCAAAAGTAAAAGAAGCCCTTCGCGCTTCATGTAAAGTAATATAGGAAAAATGTGTACACATGCACATGGTTTCAAAAGCAAAGATTTTACAATCACCTTTGCACGAAATAAAAAGCGCTAAAGGCTCTCACATTTCCAAAGACATATTCACACCGAGTATTCTAAGAAGTGCTTTCCCGAACTCTTTGTATTCTGTCAACCTCGCCTTTCTCCCCAGCAATCACTGCCCAAGTACACACCAGAAAAAAGCGCAATAGAAGACTTGAAGGCAGAGAAAGTTCTAATCATTTCAAAGCTTGGAAAGATGTTAAATAATTTAGCGAACCGCCAGAGAAAGTGACAAACGAGTCACAAGACGAAACACAACTAGTTTCGACCTCTTAGGTCTTCATCAGGTAGACATTAACGATAAAACAATGAAATTCACTTAGCTTTGATCGCTTCAGATCACTTCGTAGGGTTCAGCGCAAGAAGAAGGCGTTCAACGCCTTCTTTCTTGCGCTGAACCTACAAGTGAT
>CM065714.1:92005046-92010046 GCA_033310375.1 Conus canariensis | reverse complement strand
AATCAACTATGAACTATAATGCCTTAAAGTGCAGAGTTGGGTGTGTTCCATTTCATTTTCTGGTAAGTATGTTTGTCTAACCAAACAATGAGAGGGTCTGTTGTGTAACTTTCGTAATTTGTTTTCATCGTGTAAATTTCTCAAACTCGGTAATTGTTTTAATATCCTTTCACATGTAGCTAATCTGCATCACTATTTCGTTTTGTGTTGTTTATGCTAGTTATTGAACACAGAAAGTATACGTACGTCAGGCGCGTATGGACTTCTCCACAAGCTTTTTGTGCTAAGCGTCGTTTGCGAAATAGCCGTGAACCCACTAGGCCGCCGCCTGCAGTCATAGGTCTTTGCACAGATATTTCAACACACACATGCTGCTCATAAGACTTACCGCCTCTTCGGTTTTCGATTTCGGCGGAACAAAACTACCTGTTGTGGTATTCTTTAATACGTGCCAGAAAGACTGCTTTTGTGCCTAGCATTTCGCTTGGGGATAGCCGTCTTTGGCTGGGAGTTCGAGTATTGATTCGTGGATACATGATACGGTGCTGAACTTTTTGTTTAATGCTTGTATGAAAATAGTCCATATCAGGTAAGGTAATTAGATAATGTGGTAAATTTGTGTGCATTCATTGTCAGGGTTGACTTCGAATTTGAATTTGTGTTCTTGTTTACGGATTGTTTTGTCATGTGACGTGAATTGTGGTTCATACTGTTCTGTTCTACTGTGTTTATTTCTACTCGGTATTGGTTTACTCCGTCCGTTTTCGCTACAATTCTCACTGGGGTTTCTTTCATTGTCCGTTTTCGGTATTCGTTTTTCTTTTCAGATCAGTTTTAGTTTACATGATGCATAAAATAATACGGACACTGGCATATGAACATGATGGATTGTAGATAATGATACTTATAGGCTGCTGAGCAAGACAACGAAAACTGAAAACAATGAGAAAAAGATACAAACAAGCAAACCTTACCTAACATCATACAAACACACACGCGCGGGTGCGCGCACGCAGGCAAGCGCGCGCGCGTGCACACACACACACACACACACACACACACACACACACACACACACACACACACACACACGTACGCACGCACGCACGCACGCACGCACGCACACACACACTTGTAAGTACACAAACACATACATAGACATGTACGTACACACACGTACATAAGCATGCGCGCGCACTCAAACACACACACACACACACACACACACACACACACACACACACACACACACACATACACACACACACACACACACACACACACACACACACAGCACGCACGCACAAGCACGCACACACGCGCACAAACGCACGCACGCACACACACACACGTGCAAACACACACACACACACACACACACACACACACACTCTCTCTCTCTCTCTCTCTCTCTCTCTCTCTCTCTCATATACGCACACTCAGAGAGAGAGAGAGAGAGAGAGACGTCTTTCTGAATGCGACTGTTATCCCCGCTATTCGCACTCGGCAGTGTTCCCTGCGAGTTTGTATCAATTAGCTAGAACACTATCATTATTGAGGTGATACAACCTAGATGATTAATAGACCGTGATGAGCAAGGCTTACAGATGGGTAATAGAGACAAACTGTAGTGAAGAGGGAGGAATATGGTTGGGAAGGAAAAGAGATGGTGTTTAGAGGGACCGGGAGGTCGTGGGGGAGGGGGGGGGTTCGGAGAGGAGTGAATGGGGAAAGTGTGGAGGCGGGTATAACGGAAAAGGTCGAGAGAAAGTTGCGGACACATCTGATGACAAATGTCATTGTTACGCAGGCGACTGTTGCTGCTACTGAATTTTTAGAACTCATCGCTGACATCTTCTTTGCCTCTGTCTGTTGTGTCTGTCTGTCCGTCTGTTTGCCTGTCTGTCTTCTCTGTTTCTGTCTCTGTCTGTCTGTCTGTCTATCTGTCCGTCTGTCTGTCCGTCTCTCTGTCCTGTTCCGTCTCTGTCTGTCTGTCTGTCTCTTTCTTCTTGTCTTTCTCTCCCTTTCTCCCTCTTTCTCTCTCTCCTTCACACACACACATACACACACACATGCACGCGCGCACACACGCACACACACAGACACGCACACACACGCACGCACGCACACACGCAGACGCACACACACACACGCGCGCGCACGCAGACGCACACCACACACACACACACACACACACACACACACACACACACGCACGCACTAAAGCACACACTAAACACACACACACTAAAAACACACACACAACACACACACACACACACACACACACACACCACACACACACACACACACGTCCTAGGGGCAGACGAGAGAAGTACTTGAAAAGCTGCACTGGTTATAATGATCACCTCTAGCCTGTTGCTTAGTATTGAGGACAAAAAAAAACTAGGAATTTCCCGACTACCCACGAGTCCGTCATGGTACCTCCACGACGTGAGACACAGAATGGTGATTCATCGATCTATCCATTCATCAATCTATTTAATCTTCATGCATTCATCGATTTATACATTCAACATCCATTCTTCGATCTATACATTCATCATCCATTTATCAACCTATACATTCAATAATCTATCCATTCATCATTCATTTATCTATACATTCCTTCACCGTTTGTTCATCCTTCTCTCCATTCATCATCCATTCATTAATCTATCTTATAAATCCTTCTCTCCATTCATCATCCATTCATTAATCTATCCTATTAATCCTTCTCTCCATTCATCATCCATTCATTAATCTATCCTATTAATCCTTCTCTCCATTCATCATCCATTCATTAATCTATCCTATAAATCCTTCTCTCCATTCATCATCCATTCATTAATCTACCCTATTGATCCTTCTCTCCATTCATCATCCATTCATTAATCTATCCTATTAATCTAGCCATTCATTATCCTCTCATTCATTTGTCCCTTCATCATCTATTTACCATTCTACCCATTCAACATTTTATCCATTCATCATCTGTTCATAAGTCTATCCATTCATCATCCATTCAGGAATCTATCCATTCATCATCCATTCAGGAATCTATCCATCCATCATCCATTCAGGAATCTATCCATCCACCATCCATTTGTCATTCCATCCATCCATCATACATTCATGATTCTAACCAGTTATCATCCATGTATCGCTTTATCCATTCGTTACTTATTAATCATTCCATCTATTCATCAGTCTATCTATTCATCATCCGTTCATCAATTTGTTCATTAACCATTCACCAATGTATCCATTCGTCATCTGTTTATCAATTTTTCCATTCATATCCATTCATCATCCATTCATCAATCGATTCAACCTCCCAACATTCACCAGTCACTGTATCCGTTCATTCAGCAGGTTAACGCCGAACAGGTGCATTCAGAGGATTTTGAAGTAGAGCACTTTTGTCTTAAGTTATTTTGATTACACTCTTATATTGTTGCCCCGCATGCTTACTGCAATCAAAACAACTTGAAAACTATCATCTTGAAACAAAATTTTTCATATCTCTAGAGAAAAGATACGTGCTTTGCTTGACTTCGAGTTAAACAACTGGTAAATCGAAGATAACACGCGATTTTCAATAATTTAGATGTGTATTTAAGTGTAATAAGAAGTACCGATAACACAGAAAAAAATATGAAAAAGCTTCAAAAGGGCAATGGTAGCTTTACTGCATGGATGTAGACAACTGATGTTACTTCAAGGTATTCAATTTGAACTCTTTGAACTCTTTGATTAAAAAGATGTTCCCTGTTTTACTGCATGTCTGTGAGGACGGCACTCTTCCCCCCCCCCCCCCCCGCCCCTCTCCCCCCCCCCCGCATCCCCCCTCCCCCTCGGCACCCCCCGCCTCCTAATGCGTGATTTGATAGTAATCCTGCAGTTATGCTTCATGTTTAGTGTTTGTAGATACACTCCCGCGTGTATGTATGCTTTAGATGAGTTTGGTCGCTATCCAGTTGACATTCCTGCCAAAAGCCGAATAACTAACTTTTGTTTCAGGTTGGCGTTAGGAATGGTAATAGGTTTTCAGGTATCGTGTACAGATTTGCACTGAAACTGCATTAAACAAAAAACCAGTACAAACAAAACTTCTTTCGACGGTAATTTTTCTTCTTCTTCTTCTTCTTCTTCTTCTTCTTCTTCTTTTTAAAGTTCTTTCCTTCAAACAGTTGAAAATAGATAAAATAATGTTGGGTGCTGGATTCACCAACAGAACATTCAACTTACATCTCTAGTTTTCAAAAGACAAGGGAGCTTAGGAATGCAGGATCAGTAGTTCACGTAACACTGCCTCTTCAGAACGACTGCTCTGAATCAAACTTTTTTCTTTATTCTGTGCGTTCCAGTGGGATTAGCCTAATCGCTCAAATTGCAGAAGATCGGAGGTTGTTGATAACCTACCTGACCATTAGGCAGTGTTTGCGAAATCAATCATGTTTAATAATTATTCTTATTTTTAGCTTGTGCGAAGTGTTGTTACATTGCGCTATTTTCCAATAGCGTGTATCAGTGAGAAATTCTGTTCGATAGATCCTCTTACATTTAGTGGGGCAAGTGTTTTGCGATTTATAACCTTAAGATTATGTGAAAATATATATGCATTGTTACATTTGATGTGAAGTGTTTAAAATCGTCTATTTTTCCACTGGTATATATATAGTTTTAAATTTGTTTAGAGTGTATGGATGTGGCATTTATGATGGGCAGAGTTGTGTTTTGTGTGTGTGTGTGTAAATGTTTTCAGTTTGTTTTTGGTTGTTGTGTGGTGTGGTGTGATGGGTGTGTGGTGTTGTGTGTGTGGTGTGTGTGTGTGGTGGTGTGTGTGTGTGTGGTGTGTGTGGTGTGTGTGTGTGTGTGTGTGTGTGGTGAGAGAGAGAGAGAGAGAGAGAGAGAGAGACACAGAGACACACACACACACACACATACACACACACACACACACACACACACACATACACACACACACACACACACAC
>CM065714.1:91987546-92000046 GCA_033310375.1 Conus canariensis | reverse complement strand
ACAGACAGAGACAGTAAGAAAGTCAATGAAAGTCACAACTTCTGTGTATCCATCAGAACAGGGTTCCCTCACTAATTCCAACGTGTTCTTATGTTGCAGGTTTTCTGTGAAACTGGCATTTTTTTTCTGGGTG
Organism: Conus canariensis; assembly: GCA_033310375.1. Lineage (NCBI taxonomy): Eukaryota > Metazoa > Mollusca > Gastropoda > Neogastropoda > Conidae > Conus > Conus canariensis. The sequence continues at coordinate 91,999,913 of CM065714.1, read as the reverse complement.
GAAGACCTGCCTTCCGTTCCTGTCTCGCTTATGTATTAGGAAAAAAAAGTACCTATGTGAGCGGCAGCAACTAGATCTGTACACTGAACGCGTATCGTTTGTTGTCCAGCAGCAGCCCGTATACTTAGTACAAACAGTCAGATACTTTTACCTGAAAGAGGACCAATTAAGGTTTAATAATTTGACCAAAGCAAATAACCTTCAACACAGTTATAAACAATGACACCAATTGGGACAACAACACAACAAATATAGTTTTTCTGTGGTAAAAAAAATACAGCACTATTAAACTATAACCAGCCCGTACGACATGACAAACATTAGGCCCATCACTAAACACCCCAAACAAAACACATTCGAAAGTATAACAAGCGACATGAATCAGACAGCGAAGGAATTGGATGTCCTTCTGTCACCATCACACCAACGTTAAAAAAAAAGAAAGAAAATGCTGTGCCAGCCTCACACACAGCAAGCCCATTCCACAGAAATTCCCCAAAACTCAAAATCAAAGCGAAAACAAGCTGAAAACCAATACTTTGCCAGCAAATAAACGAAGAAAACTCTTCAACAACATTTTTCGTTTAGAAGGTAACGAGTCGGTGTCTTTGACCACCAATACATCATCTGAATTGTCTGGCACCATCTCTCATGCTTCATTGTGCCACAGGACTCAGATACAAAACTCTCTCTCAAGTCAAGTCCACCAACCGGACACACAGTCCTAACTCGTGAGCCATGGCGGGCAACGGTGTTAGTCACTGCTGTTGTTTCCGGGCATTTCTGGCTCTGGGGCACATGGCACTGGTCATAGCCACCATCTTCATTCCGTGGGTGGAAACTGACGAAGCTGACTGGTCGTTGTTCAACATCTGCTTCCACAACGCGTACACTCCCAACTACAAGAACTACAGTTTGTCTTCGGACCTTTGTGGCTCTCTTGACAGTGGTGACGTGGACATCCCTGGTGAGTCAAAACAGCGTAGACTTGGATAGTACTGATGACAGAATCGGACATTCTTGGTGAGTAAAAACTGTACAGGCTTGAATAGTACTGGTTGTTGCATCGGCCACATCTGGTGAGTTAAACAGTGTAGACTAGAGTAGTACTGTTGAATCGCACATCCTTGGTGAGTGAAAGAGTGTAGCCAAGAATAGTACTGACTGTTGAATCGCACATCCTTGGTGAGTAAAACAGTGTAGTCTAGAATAGTACCGGCTGATTAGTCGCACATCCTTGGTGAGTAAAACAGTGAGACTAGAACAGTTCTTACCATTGAATTGGGCATCCGTGGTAAGTAAAACAGTGTAGACTTGAATAGTACTGACCGTTGAATCGAACAGGGAAAATTTAAATAGAACTCAACATGACAATGCAACACTGGATAGCATACAGCGTGCAAAACCATGTGCAACAGAGTACTTCACTGCAGCAGGTTGTGGGCAGTGTTGGTGGGTGGACGTGATGGCACAGTCCAGAGAGCAGGCGAATATTCATGCTGGAGTCTCGACTGAGTATTTGTTTTCGCCAGTAGGAGAACGGGCGTGCGGAAGAAAACGGGTGCGTGAGTGTGTGCTGTGCTGTGCTTTGTGTGTGCGTGTGTGTGTGTGTGTGTGTGTGTGTGTGTGTGTGTGTGTGTGTGTGTGTGTGTGTGTGTGTGTGTTTGTTTGTGTGTGCTCTGTGTGTGTGTGTGTGTGTGTGTGTGTGTGTGTGTGTGTGTCTGTGTGTGTGTGTGTGAGGAGGGGGAGAGGGTTCTTATTAAGTGGTGCCGTGCATATGCTGGATCGGAACAGGCACTGATGAATACCACTGATTCAACCCGGCAGCAGTGCAGTGTCTTCTCTCGTGAGTGGGCAATAACCGCCTCACATTCATTGCTTCCCGTGCACTGCCGGTTCTGGGGCTGCGATTGGTCGAATCTGGATGTCTGTGGCGGGAGGTGTGGTGGTGGTAGAATGATGGGAGTGGAGAGAATGCCACTGAGGGGTTACTGGAATGTGGCGGGAGGTGTGGTGGTGGTAGAATGATGGGAGTGGAGAGAATGCCACTGAGGGGTTACTGGAATGTGGCGGGAGGTGTGGCGGTGGTAGAATGATGGGAGTGGAGAGAATGCCACTGAGGGGTTACTGGAATGTGGCGGGAGGTGTGGCGGTGGTAGAATGATGGAAGTGGAGAGAATGCCACTGAGGGGTTACTGGAATGTGGCGGGAGGTGCGGTGGTGGTAGAATGATGGGAGTGGAGAGAATGCCACTGAGGGGTTACTGGAATGTGGCGGGAGGTGCGGTGGTGGTAGAATGAGGGAGTGGGGAGAATGCACTGAGGGTCTGTGCGGAGGTGTGTGGTGGTAGAATGACGGAAGTGGAGAGATGCCATGAGGGGTTGGAATGTGGGAGGTGTGGTGTAGAATGACGGGAGTGGGGAGAATGCCACTGAGGGGTCTGTGGCGGGAGGTGTGGTGGTGGTAGAATGACGGAAGTGGAGAGAATGCCACTGAGGGGTTACTGGAATGTGGCGGGAGGTGCGGTGGTGGTAGAATGATGGGAGTGGAGAGAATGCCACTGAGGCGTTACTGGAAGTGAGACAGAAAAAAAACCTGGAATGGCATTGAGGGGAAACGTAGACCTCTGCCAAGGTCCAACGGTTCTCGTAGTGTTACATATTCTACCGTCCATCTCTTTAGATATCTTCCAAACACAGATACACAGACACTGTTAGACCTAACGGAATCCTCTTTCCCTCAGCTATAATTCGTGTTATAGTTGCGGGTTTGTAGATTTATTTGTCACTGAGCAGGAACTGAACAAGTATCCAACTGCTCCGACATAAACGTGATCTCGTTTACAGGGCTGACATCCGAATTCACGCCAGATCTTACAAGTGCGTTAATATCAATATAACCAATGAGCTTGATTTTTTTTTCTAGTGAGATTGATGCGCTGTTTCTGGTGAAATCTACGAAAATGTTGGAAATTTACCTGGATTTTAATGTTGAAGAAAAATAAAACCGGGCTTCGCCTTTTGATCTAAACCAGTTTCAAAAATGACTTGTCACGCAGAGGGCTGCATTCCATCTTTGCACCTTATTCCGTTGAAGTCAGTTCAGTAGTTTGGGTTCAATTATGTCGACAGACATACAAAACAACAGTTGCAAAGCAAAGATAACTTCCTTGACTGAAGCGATCATGAAATCAATAGATCTGATACTTTGAAATAAATGTCTTTCGTTAGTTATAGTGAAATGAGCATGCTGACCGGTTAGCGAAGGCCGGAAGCCAGCTCCCCCAGCCAACTCTCCCTACCATATATGGGGAAGTCAAGACACTCCTACGTGGTACATTTAGAGCTGACTGGATTAAAATGAACCAAGGCTATGAGGCACACCAAGACCCCATCCACACACTGGAGAGGCAACACCAAACAGCCATTTTCCGCTTGCGCACTGGACATTGGCCGGAATAGCTCAGTTGGTAGAGCGCCGGACTCGTAATCTTGGTGATTCTGGGGTTGCGGGTTCGAATCTCCTCCGGAGCGTTTCGGTACAGGGGGATTTTTCCCTCGGAGTTAACATTGGTTCTGACTCCATTTCCCATACAGTCCTTCGAATGAGACTATAAACCGAGGTTCCGTGTGTGAATGCATGCATAACATCTTGCACACACGTAAAATCCCATCACCAACTTTCGGAAGAGAAGGCCAGTTTGGCTGTTGGTATGGATGACACGTTACACATAGCATGCACCCTGCGTGCGAAATGGAAAGAACGAAGGAAGTAAGGAAATTGAGTGAACGATATTGAACGATATTGACTGGATGACACGGGAAACGACTGAATGAAGCGCCAGCTGGGAGCTCTTCAGTCGGCACTACCCAGGTAGGCAGCCCGTTGTGTAAACGAGTGTTGATTGTAACGCGCTTAGAGCTTGGTCTCTAGCCGAGAATAGGCGCTATATAAGTATTCATCATCATCATCATCATCATCATTGTGGCCTGCGTGCCCACCTCAAGAGGATAGGAGCCGCAGACTCAGCCCTGTGTCCTTGTGGGCAAGCCGACCAGACACCAGCACATGTCCTCCAGGACTGTCCCCTCAATGATGAGAGACGAGTGTGAGCCTGGCCAGAAGGGGCAGTAGTGTACAAGGCAAAATATACATCAACACACAGACAAGGTGGAAAATAACGCTCATTTACTGTACGATATCAAACAGACAAGTGTGGATTTTGCACAAAGATGACTTCTTCAGTCGGTACGAACAACACCAATTAAATAAGAAAAAACAAAACAATACTTCTCAAGCAGGAGCAGCAGTGGCAACAGCAGCAGTAGTAGTAGTGGTATTGTTGATGTTGTTGTTGTTACTGTTGTAGTCATAATTGCACAAGTAGTAATAATAATAATGATATAGTAGTAGTAGAAGTAGTAGCAGCAGCAACAACAGTAGTAGTAGTAGTAGTAGTACTAAGAGTAATTGTAGTTGTAGCAGTAGTAGCAATAGTGGTAGTAGTAGTAGCAGCAGCAGCAGTAGCAGTAGCAGTAGCAGCAGTAGTAGTAGTAGTAGTAGTAGCAGCAGTAGCAATAGTAGTAGTAGTGGTTGTTGTTGTTGCAGTTGTTGTAGTAGTGCTTGTTGTTGTTGTTGTTGTTGTGCTTGTTGTTGTTGTTGTTGTGACTTTTTTGTGATTGTGAGAAGAGGGAGAGGAGGACATGGACAGAAAAGGCAGTCTATGACAGTGTTGGCAGCCCTCTGTCTGCAGGCTACTACGTGGCAATGCAGGCCTTCACCATTATCTTGTGCATCTTCTGCTTCCTGCAACTGAACGTCTGCTGTGACAATCGCGGCCTGGACCAAGGCAAACGACCTGTCTTCATGGCTTTCCTCTGCAGTGAGTTTTTTATTTCTTGGTTTGTTGTTGTTGTCGTTGTTGCTGAAGTTCATTGTTTACTTGTTGTTGTTGTTGCTGTTGTTGTTGCTGTTGTTGTTGTTGTTGTTGCTGTCGTTGTTGCTGTGTCGTCCTCTGCCACGCTCTCAGGCCGGAACATGGCGAGAGACCTGTCGTCATGGCTTTTGTCTGAAGGTGAATTGTGAATTGATTTGTTGTTTGTTTGTTTGTTTGTTTGTTTGTCGTCTTCTTCCACGCTTTTTGATCAGACCATAGGGAAAGACTTGCTGTCATGGCTTTCGTCTGCGGTCAGTTGTTTATTATATTGTTATGTTTCTTGTTTGTTTTTGCAGATGGTGTTATTTCTTGTCCTCTGCAACAACCTCTAGCTGAACCATGACAAACGATCGCCCATGGTTTTTTTGTTGTTGTTGCACTGAGTTGTTTGTTGTTGTCGTTGTTGTTGTGATTGTTGTTATGTTAATGTTGTTGTTGTTGTTGTTATGTTGCTGTTGTTGTTGCTGTTATTTTGCTTTTCTACTTCGTCTTCTATTCTTCTTCTTCTTCTCCTTCTTCTTCTTCTTCTTCTTTCTTCTTCTTCTTCTTCTTCTTCTTCTCCGTCGTCGTCGTCGTCGTCTTCTTCCTCTTCTCCTCCTCCTCCTCCTCCTCCTCTTCCTTCTTCTTCTTCTTCTTCTTCTTCTTCTTCTTCTTCTTCTTCTTCTTCTTCTACTTCTTCTTCTTCTTCTATTCTTCTTCTTCTCCTTCTTCTCTTCTTCTTCTTCTTCTTCTTCTTCTTCTTCTTCTTCTTCTTCTTCTTCTCTCTCCTCCTCGTCCCTGCAGGAACCTTTGGGAGAACGATGGCAAGAGACCTGCCGTTCTAGATGTGTGCAGCATGCTGATTATGGCTGTGTTGTTGCCCACGGCATCAACGTCTAGATGGACCGTTGCTTTCGTTTGATAGTTCTTGCTTTTTCTTTCTTTGTTGTTATTGTTGTTGTTGTTGTTGATGGTGCTGCTGCTGCCGCTTCTGCTGTTGCTGTTGCTGCTCTCCATCACAAACACCTGGCTTGACGATGCCAAAAGACCTGCGATTGTAGCTTCTGGCTGCGGTGATTTGTTCACTGCTTTTGCTGTTGTTATTGTTGTTTTGTTATTATTGTTGTTGTTGTTGTGTTGGTGATGATGCTGTACTCTGGAACATCCCGGTGTAGACTATGGTAGAAGACCTGCCGGTCATGATCTTTGTTTGCGGTAACTTTTTAAAATTGTTTTGTTGTCTCGCCTAGTTTTGTCGTGTCCACTTCTTATCGTTACCCTTGTTGCCCATCACAATTGTTGTAGTTCGTGGTGATTGTTGTTGTTGTAATTGTTGTTGTTGTTTTTCTTCTTCTTCTTCTTCTTCTTCTTCTTCTTCTTCTTCTTCTTCTTCTTCTTCTTTCTACTACTACTTCTTCTTCTTCTTCTTCTACTTCTTCTTCTTGATGTAATCTCTCTCTCTCTCTCTCTCCTCCTTCTCTCTCTCTCTCTCTCTCTCTCTCTTTGTCTGTCTGTCTCTCTGTCTGTTTCTCTCTCTCTCTCTCTCTCTCTCTCTCTCTCTCTCTCTCTTTGTCTGTCTGTCTGTCTGTCTGTTTCTCTCTCTCTCTCTCTCTCTCTCTCTCTCTCTCTCTCTCTCTCTCTCTCTCTCTCTCTCTCCTCTCTCTCATCTCCATCCAACACGTAATATTTGAGGTCTTTGTGTACGTGCTGTCAAGTTCATCGTTGAGGGACGTGATGGTGGGCATAGGGAAAAGAAGTGCTCATTTCGGCTTTGTTTGTTTGTTCTTGGATGTATTGATTTCTCTCGTTTTTCTCACTTTTTTTTACGTTTGTTTGTTTGAGCAGTTGTGGTGGACGCTGTGCTCCTTGGCATAGTCTTCAACGCGGTACCCAAAGACGAGGGAGACTACTTTCAAGGCGAACATCTGGCACTGTCTCTGTCCGTCTACCTCATCCTCGTCAGCCTCATCCTCAGCATCTTCCTCCTCATCGGCAACTATCTCTACGACAAGCACCGAGCACAGCAGGCAGCGATAAATGAGGAGAAGGTTCTCCAATCCACCCGGATAACCGCCAGCGAAAACAGAAACATTACAGAGCTGCCTGCTAACAGTTATGTGAAGTCGAAGCCGAGTGTAAGTTTACTGCACAAGAATGCCGTTGCTCCCTCTCCCTTCGACTCTGAGGACCGCTCGAGTTTAGGAGACCATCGTCATGAGTTTGAACAACAAAGGTCTGAGAGCCCGGCAAGTCCAGGCAGCGACGTGAGTAGCGATAGGTCTTCTGACGAAAGTTCTTCAGTGATGGACATGTCCTATGCCGACCATTCTCAGATGCATAACTTGGACGGCGTGGCCCAGGAAGAGCTGTATCTGGAGGATCTGCGCTCCGCCTCCAGAGCTTCCGTCCTGCACAACCGACAGACCTGTGGGGAGGCAACGGAGGAACCTATGGAGAACTGCCTCTCCTGGACAACATGCCGACCTATACCTTGCCCCCGTCCAGAGACTCGCGCACCCCCAGGAGACCCCCGCCTTCTTATGAATCGGCCATGAGAGAGGACTACATGGACATGCCAGCGCCACCTGTGGTGACAGTACCGCTCACTTACTTCGCGGACACACAGACCGAATTGAATCCCGACGTCTGACAATGCTTGAAGGCAACGAGGGAATGCATGACTGGGTGGTACACAAACCGAATGTAATCCCACCTCTAATTACACTTGAAGGCAACGAGGGAATGCATGACTGGGTGGTACACAAACCGAATGTAATCCCACCTCTAATTAACACTTGAAGGCAACGAGGAATGCATGACTGGGTGGTACACAAACCGAATTGAATCCCACCTCTAATAACACTTGAAGGCAACGAGGGAATGCATGACTGGGTGGTACACAAACCGAATTAGACCCCACCTCTGATAACACTTGAAGGCAACGAGGGAATGCATGACTGGGTGGTACACAAACCGAATGTAATCCCACCTCTAATAATACTAAAGACAACGAGGGAATGCATGACTGGGTGGTACACAAACCGAATGGAATCCCACCTCTAAAATACTTGAAGGCAACGAGGAAATATATGACTTTGTGATCCAGTATGTAATGTCAATGAAGATGGTGAGGAAATGTTGACACTTTTGATTTAATACACCAGTATTACTGAGGACCGTGAGAAAATTTGGACACTTTTGGTCCACTATCTAAAAACACCGAAGACCGGGAGATAAGTTTGACACTTTCGGTGCAGTATTTTAATATCGCTGGAGATGGTGAGGAAACTTTGACACTTTTGGTGCAGTATTTAATATCGCTGGAGATGGTGAGGAAACTTTGACACTTTTGGTGCAGTATTTAATATGAATGGAAATGGTGAAGAAACTTTCATGCTTTTGGTCCACACTTCTGGTCCAGTATTTAAAATAACCGAAGAAGGGGAGGAATTTTGACGCTTTTGGTGCAGTATTTTATATGACTAGAAATGGTGAAAAACTTTAATACTTTTGGTCCACACTTCTGGTCCACTATTTCAAATAACTGAAGAGGGAGGAAACTTTGACACTTTTGGTTCATTATTTAAAACAACAGAGGACGCTGAGGAAACTTGGACACTTTTGGTCCGGTACCTAGTATTACTGAGGACCATGAGGAAAGTTTGACACTTTGACCCAGTATCTAACACCACTGCAGCTGGGGAGGAAACTTGGACACTTGAATCCAAGTCACAACTTAAAACAAACAAACAGACAGACAAACAAAAAAAACAAACAAACGGGGAGAGGGACATCCGGGAGAATGGAGACCTCTGCTGCACGGACAATTTTCCTTCAAGGGAAAGTAACAGTATGTGCGGACTGCAAGAGTTACTTCCCATGTACTTTTAGTAACAGGACATGAATGATTCAAAATGTGAACGTTTGATATCACTTTCAAGATTCAATGTTCTATGAAACTTTATTAATTCACAAACAGTTATCAATTCATAAACCGCAACTTCATCGCGTTCATGCTAAAAAAAAATTGCAATAATCTTGCCCATGGGATTCTGGGTCCGCCTCTTGAGTCAGTCCTGCACCACATATCCGCCGCCTCTACACATATCCGCCTCTTGAGTCAGTCCTGCACCACATATCCTCTCCAGCCTCTCACCACCACATATCCGCCTCTTGTGAGTCAGTCCTGCACCACAAATCCGCCGCCTCTACACCACATATCCGCCTCTTGAGTCAGTCCTGCACCACATATCCTCCGCCTCTACACCACATATCCGCCTCTTGAGTCAGTCCTGCACCACATATCAGCACCAAAAATGCATGGGTTTATCCCTGAGGCCCATATCACCTTCACATCAATTTTTTTTAATCTGTTCAGCACCTTTCAAGTAATCTTGCTGACAAACAAACAAACAAACACACTGACATAGGTAAAAGCATCATCTCCCTTGCGGTGGTAGTTTTATGTTGAAATATGTTGTTGTTTAAAATAAAAGTAACGATCAACAAAGAAAACCATGATTAGAAAACGGTATCACAAATCTTGCTAAATAGAAGATATACAACATAAAAGCCACATGCATATCAAACATCTATATCTGTTTGCATTATAGGTCGATTTGTCCCGAGAGAGAGAGAGAGAGAGAGAGAGAGAGAGAGAGAGAGAGAGAGAGAGAGAGAGAGAGAGAGAGAGAGAGGTACTATCCGCAGTTTCAGGCCTCACTGTCTGCTGGAAAAGAAAAAAAAATTCTGGGTGTACTTTTGAACATAGCACACACGGGCCATTGTCTCATTGACGTCTTTAGACTGTGGCTGCGGATAAACTACAGCATTGATTTGGTAACCTTATTTACACGTGAACAAATGAATGAAAAGTCTTCAGAAAGGAAAAATCAATATTACTATTATTTTTGTTGTTGTTATTATTCTTATCATCATCATCAAAACTACAATCATTATTATTATCATCACTATCATTATTGTTGTTGTTTGTATGATGATGACGATGATGAGTATGACTTTCTCATGAACATACTCGAGTTTAACAGTTACACACACTCACTCACTCACTCACCCCGCACACGCGCGCAAAAAAAAAAAAAAAAAAAAAAACACGCATACACGCGCGCGCGCGAAATGAGTCTTGTTCTAAAATTGGGGTTGTTAATCACGAAAAATTAATTACGAGAGCAAAGGGAGGAGCAAAATGCTTTTTGCCTTATCTTGATGTATATTTATATTGATAGTGACATTATCTATACAAATGTGTGTGTGTGTGTGTGTGTGTGTGTGTGTGTGTGTGTGTGTGTGTGTGTGTGTGTGTGTGTGTGTGTGTGTGTTGGTCAGTGTAAATTTAACACTGCTTGATATGATGCCGGTATGCCGCCGCCTGTTTAGTAGGTGAGTACATCGATATTGAAAAGTGGATCTTTGGGGCATTTGTTAGCATTTGTGGATTTTACAGATGAACTATTGCGCATATAATAGCGTTAGTTCCCTTAAAGAAATTAATGAGATGTTTGTTGTGTATTGTGTCTGCGTTGTTTGCCTATAGATTGAACAGTGTGCAACCCGCCTGCATTTGATAAATAAACATTTCCTGTGTGTGTCCATGTGTGCGTGCAGAAGTGTGCGCTGTGTGGATCAGTTTCCTTTGAACAAGAGAGAACAAAGTCAAGCACATGCAGGCTAAAACAGCAAAATCAATCAATCAATCAATCAATCAATTAATCAGTCAACCAGTAGAATGCAAGCTCTTGCAACTAGAAAAAACAAAAAACGCTAGGACACAGAGAATTGTGAGTTCGTGTCTCGCGTCGTGGGAGCCAAAATGTCACGGACTGTCTGAATGAGTGTCTGCATGTGGCGATAAGGCAATCTGATGAGCAAGGGGAGAGAATAATAATAATAAATAATAATAATGAATACTTATATAGCGCCTATTCTCGGCTAGAGACCAAGCTCTAAGCGCTTTACAATCCACACTCGTTTACACAACGGGCTGCCTACCTGGGTAGTGCCGACTGAAGAGCTGCCAGCTGGCGCTGCATTCAGTCATTTCCCGTGTCATCCAGTCAGTATCGTTCAATATCGTTCACTCAATTTCCTTACTTCCTTCATTCTTTCCATTTCTCACGCAGGGTGCATGCTATGTGTAACGTGTCATCCATACCAACGGCCAAACTGGCCTTCTCTTCCGAAAGTTGGTGATGGGATTTTACGTGTGTGCAAGATGTTATGCGTGCGTTCCCACACGGAACCTCGGTTTATAGTCTCATTCGAAGGACTGCATGGGAAATGGAGTCTGAACCAATGTTAACTCCGAGGGAAAAATCCCCCTGTACCGAAACGGCCCGGCGGAGATTCGAACCTGCGACCCCAGGATCACAAGTCCGGCGCTCTACCAACTGAGCTATTCCGGCCCAAACAGAAATCTCACCATACACCGTTGACTGAACTGACATCACATCGCAACATAAAACTGATGAAACAAATTCCACATGTACCTTGTTCCTTTTTTTAAAATTCTCTTTTCTTCTTCCTCTTCCTCTTTTTTTTTACTTTTTTTTTTCCTTTTCTTTCTTTCTTTCTTTCTTCTTCTTTTTCTTTTGCTGTCCCATCTTCAGTGCCACCTCAGCGGCATTGCACCAGCACCACCCATTCGAACCCCTCGTCCACAGCTGCGGCCCAGCCCAGCCTGCCACGGCCGCGGCACCAGCGATCCACAGGAAGCAGTCATTGTCAAGTCGTCATGAGGCAACCCCCCAGAGGAGACACCGCGCTGCTGCCGAGTCACTGATCCAACATGCGCAGGACACCACCTACTTAACCTCATACGGACGACAGTTATTGCTTTGCCGCGGAGCCAGCGTGAGTGAGCTCTCCCTCCAGAGGCGCCAGCATGTCCGTCCAACGGCAACCACTATGAAGTTGCCGATATTGTGATCCCAGCAGAATCAACCCAAGACCTTAGATCTGGAGAGACAATTAAACCTGAGGTCAAATTGAGAGCAGGGCATAAAGGGAGATCTTTTTTTTCTGAATCTGATCGAGGAGGAGAAGGAGGATAAAGAGCATGCAACCGATTCCCATTCTGGTCTGTGACGCCATGGCAGGGCTGTACTCTAGTCTTACTTTCATAATGTATCCTGGCATCGACGAGGCCTGAGAGATACAGACACCTGCAGTGCAGGTCAGGAAATTGGAGCAACACTTTCAGAGACGCATCCATTAAGCGGATGAAACTCGACTGTGTGGTCCCAGTCTTCCCAAATGAGCTCACAACAAACTCAACTCCGCGTAGGAGCCGGTAGAGGCAGAAAAATCCCACAAATAAATGGTTCTGGTGGGAATCAAACTCACGACCTCGCAGCCGGGATTCCGCGGGACTAACCACTTCGCCGCAGTGGCTGGTTCACATACTGAAAATTTATAAATTAATAAGCCTTTTCA
>CM065714.1:91967546-91982546 GCA_033310375.1 Conus canariensis | reverse complement strand
TATATATATATATTATATATATATATTCTTTTTTTCTGCCCCGTCTTGTGTGCCACCTCAGTGGCAGTACACCAATGCCGCTCATTCCAATAACCCATCCACAGCCCGCCTGGCAGCCCCGGCATCGGCAATCCGCAGAAAGCATTCTATGTCAAGTCGTCAAGAGACAACCCACCGGAGGAGAAACTGTGCTGCTGCCGAGTCACTTCGGTGGTGTTCGGAGACGACAGTTTTGATCCAACATTGGCAGGCCACCACCTACTGACGACAATAACTCGTCGCGGAGCCGGAGTGAGTGAGCTCTCCCTCCGGAGGGCGCCACCACGTCAGTCCAATGACAACTCCCAAGGACTCGCCAATACCGGTGACCCCGACGGAATCAAACCAAGGCCACAGACGTGGAGAGGACATCGAAACTGAGGTCACCATGAGAGCAGGGCATGAAGGGCCACAAAACGTTTTCTTTTAATGCTGATCGATGAGGATGAGGATGATGTAGATGATGCTACGGATTTCCATTCAGGTCTGAGACTGCATGGCAGGGCTGTACTCTATGCTTTCTTTCATCATAATATCCCAGCGTCAACCAGGCCCGAGAGATACAGACACATGCAGCGCTGGTCAGGAAATTTGAGCAACACTCTCAGAGACGCATCCATTAAGTGGATGAAACTCGACTTTGTGGTCCCAGTCCTCCCAGTTTAGTCCGTAGCAAACTCAACGCTTGGAAGGAGCCGGTTGGCGCAGAAAAATCCCACATGGCTCTGATGGGAATCGAATCCACGATCTCCCAGCAAGGAGACCGCGACGCTAACCACTTCGCCACGATGGCTGGTCTTCTTCTTCTTCTTCTTCTTCTTTATGTTGTTGTTGTTGTTGTTCTTGTCGTCGTCGTCGTCGTTGTCTTGTTTACTCTGTTGTTCATTTTCTCTCAGAAACAAATTTTGCAATGATCAAGTCACCGGTTCACAACCCATGAATGGACGATCTACGGTAGTTGACTGAGTGTGTGTGTGTGTGTGTGTGTGTGTGTGTGTGTGTGTGTGTGTGTGTGCGTGCGTGCGTGCGTGCGTGCGTGCGTGCGTGCGTGCGTGCGTGCGTCCGTGCGTGCGTGCGTGCGTGCGCGTGTGTGTGTGTGACCTGTAAAAGTTGTGCCTTTTGGTAGCTGTTGTTGTTGTTGCTGTTGCTGCTGCCGCCGTGAAAGTGATTCTTGATTTTTTTTTCATCCCAGGTTATTACGAAGCGGCAAGGGTGCTTAGCTGTTTTGCCCTCATAATGTTTGCTGGAAACTGGCTGATGATCAGAGTGTGTGCCGAAAAACTGGAAAAGACTGCCATCTGGCTCTTTCTCTACACCTTGACATGTGAGGAAAGGAGCGCCCGGCTCTTTGCGTGCGCGCGTGTGTGTGTGTGTGTGTGTGTGTGTGCGTGCGTGCGTGCGTGCGTGCGTGCGTGCGTGTGTGTGTGTGTGTGTGTGTGCGTGCGTGCGTGCGTGCGTGCGTGCGTGCGTGCGTGTGTGTGTGTGTGTGTGTGTGTGTGTGTGTGTGCGCGCGCGCGCACGCGTGCTCGTGTGACGAGTAAGGGTTGAATGTGTAATCCTCTATGGGATGGACTCTAAGTTTGTCCTCTATTTATATCATAAAGTAGTTTTGACAAACAGATTTACCTTCGCCCTCTCTCTTACTCACGGTGGAAAGAGAAACTTTCCGGTACTAGTCATTTAACGACAATTGTTAATTAATACTCGAAACTGACTCAGGTGTAATGTACCTTAAGCTTGTGCACTTAGAAGTGCTCCGATTGACAGACAGAATTATAAGTAGGTTCAAACATGAAATGATGCTTGAACAATAGAGAGACTGCGACAGGATAAGTGCAATTTCACATTCAAGATTTTACAAGTGGATACAAGATTGAAAAAAAAAAAAAAACATGATTTTACTCAAAGATTCAGTCTGGCTACACGCGGCTAGTCTGGTCTCACTTTGTCTCACCATTAAGAGAAGTAGAAAAGTCACACTGATCTGAGATGGAGTCTAATGGGTTCATGAGGACTTGGCTGATGTGACAGTGGAGATGTTCACAGGTCTCGCTCCAGCTGGTTGACGTCACCACTAGAGGTAGGCCTGCTGACTAGTCGTTTGTCCTCTTGGCCTTGAGTTTGCGGGGATTCTTGTTCCTCTGCTGGGCCAGATGTGATAGGCGATAGGCTTCCAGGATCTGTGGAGGTCACAGAACCTGGTTTGTTGATGAGTGTCTAGGATTTGGGCTTGACAAGTCCTGGCACCAGCTCTCGGAACTTTCGTGAAAGTGTCAGGTCTCGGCCATCATAGGTGAGACTTAAATACATGTACCACCTTTAATCGTCTGCTTCCACTTTCTTTTCGTTAGTGGATTTTGTCAAAGTGGTGTGACAGAGTAAGAAACTGCTGAACAATGGAAGGGAAGTAACTCTTCAAAGGAGTAAAAAAAAATAGTCAAGTGGTGTAATTAGGTACTGAAATACATTTAGTCGAAACATATATGTTAATTAGAGTCATCCACTGCAGAGCAATTTTTTCCTACAATCAAGAGTATTCATAAATCGTTATGACAGATTTACCAAGTATCGGTATAAAGTTATCCTGTCAAAATAGAAGGCATAAATTCAAACAATGCATAGCCTCAAGACCCAGAAACAAGATTCCACTCTCTTTTCTCTTATGACAATCTGCAAAGCTGGACACAAGATTTCAGAGTAGGAGAGATAAACATTTCCCTCTGTGGAAAACACCAGAATTAAGGCTTACATACCAAAAATGGCCATTTATTTTCAGACTTGTGACCTATGGTGGGTCTGTGAATGTTGGAGACATGATCCTTCCTTTTAAAGCTAACCATCCTGTTTCTGTTGGCAGAGGCGCATGATAGTCAATGTAAGTTGTTATGGAAGGTAGTAGTGTAACCTGCAAGGGAGCAGAGAATGTGCTGTGTGACAATGCGGTTTGGACAAAACATGACAGTTCCTCAGATTTTGGCAGTCCTTCAGCCTCTGATATTGATGCATGAAGTTACGTGTGCTCCGTCATGTTGTGTGACACGTATGAGCTCAAGAAATGTGTGTTGGAGTGTTGCGGCTGACTGACAGCATCCTTTTGTAAAGGCGTTGGTAGCGTGTGTGTGTGTGTGCCACATGATCCCATTTATGAGCATCACACCACCACCAGTGGGTGGGCATAGAACAAAGTCAGCCAGACAGATGTAGCGAAGTAGATGAAGGAAGGAATGGTGATGGGCATCAAAAAATGATGTAAACTGATAACACTAAGGAATTTGTGTGTGTGTGTGTGTGTGTGTGTGTGTGAGAGAGAGAGAGAGAGAGAGAGAGTGTGTGTGTGTGTGTAAATGGTGGCTGTAAATACCATGTGACAGAGTGTGGTGTGTGTGCGCGCGTGCGTGTGAACATACATTTGCAGATGTTTGTGTGAAATTAGTTTTAGTGATTATTTGTTTATGCATGACGAAAAAAAATGGCTTGACCACGGACAAAAATTGAGGTCTGACTGGCTGAGCGGGTAAGGTATCAGCTCTTGTCCTAAAAGTTTGAGGTTCGATTCTCACTTGTGACAACCAGATTGAAAGAAAGTTTCTTTTCAGGGTTATTATTATCATTGTTATTGTTATCATCAACACTGTAATCATACGGAAGATAAAAACGATTCAAGGGCAGAAACGAGACGTGTCTTTTTCTTGTACATAAGTAAGTGACATAGTTTCCCCGATTTTGGCCTAGCGTTCCATGTATTTTTGTGATTTGTTAACTTGCATTTGACCAATCGTGGGGGAGTGCAACACAACTATGTTAACACACATTTTCCCAGTATTTGCATGCTATGACATTCTTGAGTCATGACAATGTACTACTACAAATTATAACTGGATTTAAGAAGAAAAAAAAGACCATCTGATTTTTCACGAATGGGTCACATTAGATAAAACACCAAGAAATTGACATGGATCAAAGAAAGAGAGAGAGAGAGAGGGGGGGGGGAGAGTGAGTGAGTGAGTGAGTGAGAGACAGACAAATACACTGACAGCATACAGAGATACAGACAGACAGTGAGAGATAGAGAGATAGTGAGTTGGGAGTGAGGGTTGGAGTAGAGGAGGGGGTGAAAGGGGTAGGAAGATGAAGGGGTTGGAAACGGGAGGAAGGGGATTGGGGGGATGGGAAAGGGGCAAAGATACGGACGGGTAGCTAGACAGACATACATACAGACAGACATACAGACAGACAGACAGACCATCTTTATGAACGACAAACCTGCCCCTCTGTGCTGCAGTGGCGCTGACGGTACCAATCGTGGCAGTGGTAGGGGCCTACTACAAGGAAGACAGCCGATGGGGCCATCTGGACCCTGAACTGGGGTACTCCTACTGGGTGGTGGTGGCCACCATCATCATGATGGTCATCGCTCTCCTCAGCACCATCTTTTCTGCCTGCAAAGAGTCTAGCGATGATTGCAACTGCAAAAGTCCCTCCTGCATTTGCTGGAAGCGATGTCAGAAGAAGAAAGCCGTTTCCAGGATAGCGCCACTTGTCATTCGACGCACTAGAATCACCGCCGACCCACCGAAGTCTCCATCATTGTCTTCGTCGTCTAAATGTTCGTTAAATGAATATTCAACCAAAAAGGTCACCTCTGGAGACATAAACGACACCCAAAACAATAGACCCAAGATGCAGTTGATTTTGCGAGTCCCCAAGCACAAATCTTCCAGAGATGAAATCAACAGAGACTCTAGGTCCCCATCACCATCACCATCACCATCACCACCACCATCACCTCCACGACGAGACCCTTCACCCCCACCTCAGCCTCTCCCTACTTCCAGATGCCTGGAAGAAGAGCAGCGTGATCAGAGAATCCGACCAGCCTCGGCGCCCAGTCCTGCTGGACCAACTCGCATGAGCCGAGTCCTTGGGGATGAGGAGCAGGGGGTCGTTAGTCCCAGGCGTCAGAAGCTCCCGGCACTGTTCCCGCCGCAGTACGACTTACCGGCTGAGCCTGGGGAAGGGTATCATCTCCCCTGCCCGCCTCCCCCTACCTATGAAGAAGTCATCAGCAACATGGAGGAGACAGGGCCGCCTGATGTGAGCCACCCTGAGGAGGTATAGGACAGTCTGTGGCTTGGAGCTCAGACTGAGAAACAGTCCTTTGGACTTTGTTTTAATTGAGTGGTGAACCACGTGTTACTAGATCTTTGTAAAAACAAGACCCATGTTTGGCATTGCTCGGTACAGAGATGAACAACGCAGGTCCTTTCTGTTAGATTTTTCCTTCAACCAGAATGATGTGCCAAACAGTACTCGAGTTCTGAATGTTCACTTAACTCTTAGTCTAATATCACCAACACCCCATACAAAATGATATTCAAAACTAATCTGTTGAGAAAGTCACCAGGTCGAGGGTACGGAACTTTGGAAGGCTGAACCTAACTCGCTCTTTCGGCCGCCGTAGCCTTCCTTGAACTAAATCAGAACACATTTACTGCTGGGTGGAAGAGAGAGTTTTCAAGGGGAAAAAAAATCTACTCCAATGTGATTCGAATTCTCGACCATCGAATCCATTTTTAATCAACATATTTGAAGCAGTGACCGATGAACAACGTTTATTCACATCCATCTCATTCGAGGGGGGGGGATGGCATGGAGGATAAATTACACTGGTTAAACTGTCATTACCAAGAATTTTCAACTCGCATTCTATTTTTCGACTCGCATTATTTTGAATTAGCAAATATTTTCTCGAAGAGCTGTCTAACGATCTGCAGGAAGCTAGAATGTACTTTTACTTTATTTACTGTTTAGAAGAAAGACTATCTTTGGCAAACAAACACAGAATGAATCCTCCATCCAAACCATTAATGGTACAGTGTACATGTGATTTCTTCTCTCAGCTAACCAGAAGCTGGAAATTGCTCTAACATGCATATAAATATGTACTTTTTCATCAATCATCAGTCAACACTAATAGAATACACTAATTTTAGGAAACATTCGGTCAGTATACATAAAACGTGCACGTTAACACAGTACCTTTGAAATCTTCACGTCTTGCACTGAATCATATGACAAAGAAATGAGAGTTGTCCCCCTGGAGGATAGAAAGAATCGAGAGTTGTCCTCTTGGAGTAAACCATTGACTGTCAGTAAAGGGACGCTTATGCATCACGTGTGCCTGGAACACAGACTCTTAATTTACATTTAGCACTTTTACAGCAAAATGCCAGTTTTCCACATCCAGAATTACCGATCTGAACCGAATCTTTGTAACTGTGATGTCAGAGCGTTTCCACGCTTCCACCAGACCTAAAATGAACCGGAAGTTCAGAATCTTTCAAAAGACAATTGTATACACCCTTCACAATCACTCAGTAATTGCTCACGTAGCAATCATGCAAAATTTAATCGGCACTACTTTCCTTTATAATTTGTGAAGCCGCTTTTCTCGCTTCCATCGCATCAGCGTTAATTTCTGGCATCTCATGATGAACATGCGTCGAGGCACACACGATTTGCGGGTAATGACTGGTTTTAGTAAGAGTATTGTTAGTTTTATCGTTGTTTCGTTGTTAGTAAGTAATTTGTTCATCTGTTAGTGGTGTATGCTTGTGTGGACATGAAAGCAAACCTAATTTGGTTCTTATCATTTTCATTGCTAAATTTCTCTGTCGTTTTCTCTTAATACTTGAAAACATAAATGCACAAATTTGAATATCATTCAACGAATGTTTTTCAATAAGATGTGGGGAAGGAGGATGAGAGAAGAAGCATGTGGGGAAGGTGGGTGGGCGGGGGAAATATTTCAGTTTGGTTAAGATATCGGTATTTTTGATTGACGAAAGCATTTTTTTTAATGAAACCTTGGTTAGTAAATCTGCAGAAATACGAAAACATTTGTCCCCAGTTCGTGTTTCTGCATGTATTTATCTGTCTGTCAGTCAGTCTGTCTGTCTGTTTGTCTATCTGTCTGTCTGTCTGTCTGTCTTTCTCTCTCTCTCTCTCTCTCTCTCTCTCTCTCTCTCTCTCTCTCTCTCTCTCTCTCTCTCTCTCTTCTCCTCCTCCGCTATCTGAGCGTAAGTACGTGATATGCATGTGCGTGCGTGCGGACGTGTGTGCGTGTGTGTGTGTGTGTGTGTGTGTGTGTGTGTGTGTGTGTGTGTGTGTGTGTGTGTGTGTGTGTGTAAGGGGGCAAGGGTAGAAAGGGGAGGGAGGCGGAAGGAAAGATGGGCAAGGGGAATAAGCGGTGGAAAGGGAGGATGTGGCCACCTAAATCGTGGGATGAAAAAAGAAAAAAAAAGATCACATAGGCCAAACGTCAGCGATCTGGAAGTTCCAGCCAGCCTTTCACAGAACATTTTGCAAATTTGTTTCATTTCGGTACAGAATTATTGTCGCCAGGCAATATATGTTGAAACTGCACCCCCCCCCCCCCCCCCCCCCCACACACACACTCACACCTCGTAAAAAAGTTACATCAGACGTATTCCATATATCAGGGATTTGTCCACATTCTGAGCACTTCTGAAATAATCTAGATGAAATGAGTATGCAGTACTCTGACAAATAGTTTAAAACGGTGTAAGAAGTTCCATCCATACAAACAGGCACATATATCCATTTCCCAACAAAGAAACAGCATGCTTGACTTCCTGCATAAGTGACTGTTGAATTGATAGTACTATTATTATTATTTGGGATCAGAACACCGTATTTCCCAGCTGTTTCTTCTTCCTATCTGGATGACTTGTGTCCATTTGTAAAACTGTCCACGCTGCATGTTTTGAAATACATAAAAAAGAAACAGCTCAGACCTCTCGTGAGGAGACAGAAACATTCCTCCTTTGTGTTTGATATGGTAGTCTTGCAGTTTAATGCCCGATTTCATTTCTTTCATTCTGACTCATATCTGTTCAAGTCCGTATGGTCAGAGGTTTCATTCAAACAGAAAATGTACCCAGTACTCTCCCTTAGCTTGTGCTTTTACTCAGTTTGCTTTGATTTTAGGAATACGCATTTTTAGCTGCTTCTTTTGTTCGTTTGTTTGTTTGTTTGTTGCTGTTTTTTCTAATATGGTCCAGTTTCTCAGTGTTTAACAATGCTTAGAATGCTAAGTGTTTGTTTTGTTGGTTTTTGTATTGCTTTGTTTTAGTTTTTTTTTAATAGATTCATTCATTTATTCACTTTGTGTAAACAGTCTCCTCACATGCATGGTTCCATAAGACATTTCCAGAAAGTGTCATTTTTCCGCACACACACACACCACACACACACGCACACACACACACACACACACACACACACACACACACACACACACACACACACACAACACACGCACACACACACACACACACACACACGCACACACACACACACACACACACACACACACACACACACACACGCACACACACACACACACACACACACACACGCACACACACACACACACACACACACACACACACACACACACACACACACACACACACGGAGAATCGAAATTGCACTATTTCACTGACCGACTTGTCTACAAGTATGATTCCCCACCCCTCACGCCCTCCCACCATCCCCCACTCCCCATCCCACCCCACCCTCCAGCTCCCCACTGAGTCAGTTCGAAAAGAAAAATACACAAAACGTGTGTGTAAAATCACCATGAGAGGGAAGAGGAAGAAAAGCCGTGGAGGAGGACAGGAGGGGAAAAGGGAAGGGAGGTAATTGTGCGTAGTTTTTCCCAGCGTGTTATTATTCATTTTAGTGCTTTCCCTTCATTGATATGGTAGCTTCTGCAGTTGTTGAAATGTCCGAGACGGTACACTAATGTCCTCGCGTAGTCTCCATAATCATGACGTCAAGTCAAGTAATGTCAAGTACATCAGGACAGTGTGTGTGTGTGTGTGTGTGTGTGTGTGGTGTGTGTGTGTGTGTGTGTGTGTGTGTGTGTGTGTGCGCGCGCGTGCGCGCGCGTAGGTGAGTGTGTGTGTATGTTTGTGTGTGAGTATGTGTGTGTGTATGTGTGTGTGCTTGTGTATGTGTCTGCGTGTGTGTGTGTGTGTGTGTGTGTGTGTGTGTGTGTGTGTGTGTGTGTGTTGTGTGTGTGTGTGTGTGTGTGTGTGTCACTTCCTGTTTAAAGGGCATGGAGGGGAGGATTGCTCTCACGCAGAGAAGGAAATTAAAAAGGGAGGGGGGGGGGAGAGAGAGAATTTGACATGGCAAAGAGAGAGGAAGGGGTAGGGGCAGCAAGAATTTCACTTCGCGAAGAGAGGAGAGAGAGAGAGAGAGAGAGAGAGAGAGAGAGAGAGAGAGAGAGAGAGACAGACAGACAGACAGACAGACAGACAGACACAGAGAGAGAGACAGTGAGAGAGTCAAAGTTTTGGTTTAAAACAGATAAAGCTCTTCTGACTTTTAACCAGAATCTGTGTCAAACTGAGAGATTAAAGAAGGATATCTTGCTATACCGTCCACATTTATATATGAAACGGTGTATCTTTATTTTTGTTGGGGTGGGATGGTAGAGCGACAGATGGGAGGCAGGGGATATGTATCAACATCATATGCTGGTCAATGCAAGGCACCGAATAGCTTATGGATAACTGGGCTGAATTGTTATGAATTGAACTGAACTGAACTCAATTGGAATGAATTGAAAAGACGATATTTACAGCTGAATGCGCGCGCGCGCACGCACACACACACACACACACACACACACACACACACACACACACACACACACACACACACACACACACACACCGTTCAAAACATTACCAAAGTGATGTGAGATGGCTCTCAAACACTTCCATCAAAACAGTTGATGAACGAGAGTTTCCTTCTTTATTTCATAAAACCAGAATCTATTTACATTATGCTTACACTTTGACACATCTGTCGTTTTCAAAACATATTCTAGTCCCAAGTCTTTTACACTACACATTTACAAATAATATTTTCCGACGAAAACATTCTTGTTGCCATCACTATCCACAAATCTCTCTGAATTCTACCCATGGGTCGCAGAACACTATAACCTCTGGATTGCTTTCCAGAACGGTTGTTTGATCTGCTTTAATTTTCCCTGATTTTCCAGTTCAGACTTTTAATTCCTTATGTATTTGTTCTCTGTGTCGCTTTCAATTGTCCTTAGGTCTTTCTCATTCTTCTTGAATCTTTCCTTATTCCACTTTTTATGGTGTAACTCTCCATTTTTACCAGCATTTTGTCTTTCATCTCTTTTATAGTCTATTTCGGTCTTTATTTTTGGTCGGTTTATCTGTCTTTGATCCTAGGCTTGTTTTTCTTTACGTTGATCTAAATCTTAAAGCAAAACAAACAAACAAATAATCAAACAAACAAAAGCTCTCATTAAGTACAGTATTTTAGCTTTACACAAAATATTTCTGAAACTCCTTCATGTTGTCATTTCGTGGATGGGCACCTTTCTCCCAAACGATGGCAAACGAAGTAGAAACTCAGCATGTAATATTACCCAGCACAAAACTATTCACTTTACTGAATTCGAAAAGCAGAACATGAAAGTGTAGCACAATATACAATGTACACTCGCAGCAGTAAAAAGGTTATTCATCCCCGCTGAATAAAATTACATACACACTATATAAAGAGGTTGTAATGTAATAGAATAGCCTCTAAGTAAACATTTGTCCTAACAGAATTATCATCTAAAAAAGGAAGACAGTTTCAAAGCACCAATTATTGTGTGAATGTAGAATACGTGCAAGCAAATATTTCAAAATTAAGTCCCAATTTTACAAGTTTCTTTTTTTAATATGAGTGAAAATGATACGACTCTCAAAAAAATTGCAGACTGAGAGCGAGCGAGCGAGCGAGCGAGCGAGAGAGAGAGAGAGATCCTATATTCTACACTGTACAAGAACAATTACATGACAATTTCGGACGCACGTACGCACGCACGCACACACACACACACACACACACACACACACACACACACACACACACACACACACACACACACATACACACACACACACACACACACACACACACACACACACACACACCACGCGCACACACACACATCCTATGCATTACAGCTTAATATGAACAACAATGTGAATAATTCTGAAGGCCACAAGCATCAAAACACGTTTTGAATTTCTTGCGCTTGATCGAATACTTCAATTCTATATCTACTAATGAATTCAGTTGGTGGCAGGGGAATTAATTCGACCTTGGCAACAAAAATCACGGAAAAAAGCGCACAAAGCTAGATGTCAAACGAACACATTATGCAACATCAGTTTCCTTATATCGACCATCCAGCTATTAAAGTCATCAGCTGTTTATTTCTCAACAATTTGTTTACAACAGGAGTCTCGGAGATTCATTTTCTAAGTAGAGACTAAGTCACTGCGTGCTAAAATGATGATGATGATGATGATGATGATGATGATGATGATGATGATGAGAACAACGACGACAACAACAACGATGATGATGATGATGATGATGATGATGATGATGATGATGATAACGACGACGACGACGACGACGATAATGACAAAACAAGAAAAAAAACTACGAACAATTTACGCCAGCCTAGCCACTGACAGCGGATGACGGTAATCTTCATTCACAGTGAACGCCTTCAGATAAAACTGATGACGTCAGGACCCGTGCGCACTTCCTCTGGACGTGTCAACTGAAAAACAAGACGGCCGGTTGGAGGATCCATTCCACATTGAAGGTTAACCAGTGTGCAATGAACGCCTGGTGATGAAGAATCCATGACCGACTGCTCCTGTTGAACATTCTGCTGGATGCAGTCGCTGCGCAGTCTTCATTATTGGTGTTCTGACGTGTCATACGTCCCAGCTGATCGCCATTCACTGGGAACTTTTATGAAGTGGGAAGGCCAGTCTTACCATCCTCCACGCGCCCAGTCTGATCATTAACGGCATCAGCCACTGAATGGGTAATGGCAGGATTACTGGCAGACTCTAAATGTTCAGGCTGAGGATAAAGGGAGTTTACTGGAGGTTCCTCGACAGTGCATGAATTATGACGCTTCAATGCCATGTCTGAATTATGACGCTTCAAAGCCATGTCTGAATTATGACGCTTCAAAGCCATGTCTGAATTATGACGCTTCAAAGCCATGTCTAAATAATGACGTTCCAAAACCATGTCTGACTAATGACGCTCCAAAGCCATGACGAAAGCTTTTCAAAGCTTGATACGTAAGATATTCTTGTTACGATTGGTTGTGGAGATAGCCTTTGACAGCCAAGCTTTATGCAGCGGTCGTGGTCTGCTAAGTTTGCAAGTCTCTTTAAGCCCTCTCGGAGCTGGACAAACGCGCAAAGAACAAACAGAAAGACAAAGGCAAATGAAAAACAAGAATGAACACAATGAATACAAGAAACAAAAAGTCCAACGAGGGGTTTGCGTCCTTCCAACGGGGGTCGTCCTCGTAATACGCACGCAGCACTGCCACGGTTGTCAGAGCACTGAATGCTGTTGGGAACAGAGTCAGACGCATCGTTAGTTGGACAGATTTCGTTAAAACAAAAATCTATACAAAGCCGAGTTTCCAAACAGCCAAACGAATGAAACAAACGAACTGCAAGGCAGAAGCAACGTGTTTCGACACATTGATCCTCTTCATGCAAAATGAATGACCAGGAAACAGACTCGCTCAGTGTCGTTATTTGGCTCCTTGTGCAGTGTGGTTTACTTGTCTGTTTGTTTTTTCTTTGTTTCAGTTGTCCGTCTTGCCTGAAGAATGCCATAAAGTCGAAACGCGTTGCTTCTGAGATGTAATTTGTTTGTTGCATTCGTTCGGCGATCTGCTAACTCAACTTTTATTCCTTCGCTTCATCTCCTACATGCAACCACTCTCCGTTCAAACCTGCATGACTCCATCAAGGTTGAAAGGACACGTCAGTTTTCATTACAACGTTTCTCAAAGCTTAACAGGTGATGGAGCTAGACTGTAGAGTTGTATCAGCCCTGAATACAATGCACAGATCATTTGGAGTTATCCCACCTGAAAACAATAGAAGCTGAGCAAATTCATCAGGCACGGACTGTTTTAGTGTCATCAGAAAAGTGTAACTCGGTATAGACAAGTCCATATACGCTACATCACTCTTGCATAAGCAATGAAGCCACAGAGCTCATAGTTTCATGAATAGATAAAGTGTGTGTGTGTGTGTGTGTGTGTGTGTGTGTGTGTGTGTGTGTGTGTGTGTGTGTGTGTGTGTGTGTGTGTAGTCTCATCTTTTGAATTTACTAAATGTAAGAATAATGGTTTGTGTGCAAAATTAGAAATAGCAAGCAAAGAATATAAACAAGCAAGGGAAGCAGCATACAGGAAAAATCAAAAGAAATCGTGCAATGAACTAAAAAAAAAAAAGAAAACCAGTAACCCTAAAGAATATTGGGAACGCCTGAATGATAGTACAAGTTGCTATTGTCCAGTTGATATAAAACTGTTTCATGAACATTTCAAAGCACTTAATCTTGATGAAGAAGACAAGAATGGGAGCGACATTGCAGTTGGTTATGAGCGTCAATATGATTTAGAACTTTGAATGCTGATATTGATGAAAACGAACTTTTTAATGCAGTGCGTAATATCAAAACAGGGAAAGCTGCAGAAATAGATCAAATGTGTAATGGATATATCAAAAATAGTGCACCATTAGTTGTTCCAGTTTTCCGTAAATTGTTCAAGAGAGTTCTCAATTCTGGGAATGTTCCATATAACTGGACTGTTGGCCTAATTAAACCACTGTACAAAGCGAAAGGTAGTAAGCATGACTGCGACAATTATAGAAGTATAACTTTGCTCAGTTGTGTTGGTAAATTATTTACAACAGTCTTGAATAACCGATTGTCATCCTTTCTTCAACAGAATCAGATTTTATTAGAAAATCGATCTGGTTTCCGAAAACATCATTCTCCTATGAAACATGTGTTTATACTTATATATTTAATAGATGTTTTCCGAAGTCAGAAGAAAAGTTGTACTGTGCATTCATTGATTGTAAAAAAAAGGTTTTTGATTCTGTATGGAGGCAAGCATTATGGTCTAAACTCATAAAGGAAAAAAATTAATGGAAAAATCCTACGAGTCATAATGAATATGTATAGTAATTTGAAGTCTTCCGTATTTATGATCGGCAATTTGTCAGACTTTTTGGGAGCCATAAAGGTGTTCGTCAAGGTGAAAATCTTTCTCCTGTATTATTTGCTTTGTATTTGAATAATCTTGAAGGCTATCTGAAAGACAATGGGTGTTCACTATTAGCAATTAGGCTTCCTTTGGATATTAATACATACAACGAATTATGTCAAACCTTTTGTCATGTTGTACGCAGATGACACAGTTACATTTTCAGAGACAAAAGTGGGATTGTAAAAAGCACTAGATCTCTTACTATTATATTGTAATAAGCGGAAGCTAACAGTTAATGCTGCTAAAACTAAGCTAATCATATTTAACAGCGCAAGGCTGAATAAACAGGATACATTATATTATGGAAATGAAAAAGTTGATGTTGTCACCAGCTTCAAATATTTAGGGGTAGCTTTTAATCGAACGGGTTCTTTTGCTAAATGTAAGAACAACGCTTTTGATAAAGAAGAAAGGTTATGTAATAAATGTGACATGTCTGCAACAGGTGATGAATTTCATTTTGTCATGGAATGTTCATCATACGTTACTTTGCGCAACACGTATTTGCCAAAACGATTTCTCTCCCCAAAATCTGTCTATAATTTTTGTCAAATGATGTCTTCTACTAATCGAAAACAAATGCTTCTATTGTCAAAGTATATTAGATTATCTCAAGTGTTGTAAATTGTTGGTCTATGTCAGCATTGACTAGCAATTTATGTTCTATTCTGGCTTGTTTGTTTTCCTTTTCCTGTTATTGCTTTAAACTCACCCTTCCTCCA
>CM065714.1:91955046-91960046 GCA_033310375.1 Conus canariensis | reverse complement strand
GTATATTAATAGTTTTCTTAATAATTGTGATTGTAACTATACAGCAATGATAGTGATGCTATAGGAGGCTGGAAAAGTGGTAAACTTGAATGTCAGAAATGTTGTAAAGAATAATAAGTATATTAATGATAGTAGTAAATGTAACAGTAGTAGTCATGAATTGTAACAAAAGGTATACTGATTAAATAAATAAATAAATAAATAAAATGAAATAAAAAGTACAAATAAATAAATATATATATATATATATATGTGTGTGTGTGTGTGGTGTGGTGTGGGTGTGTTTGTGTTTCCGCATAGTTACAAACATCTGCATATGCACAGGAAAAAGGGAAGATGGAACAGAAACTCTTGTAGAGGAAATAGTATGTGAAATTAAAAGAAAACCAAATGGAGTGGACAAGTATCTGAATAAACAATAGATAGATGTGAGAAATAGAGAGAGTGTAGTGAGAAGGGAAAGGAAGATAGCGCTAAGTTATGTGTGAGGTAAATAGTGGGAGATATGGTAATATGTGGGTTGTTGGAGGATATTATGGGCTGAAATTGCAGTGGTGGATAGGTAAATGTTACTTTATGGTGTTGATGCTCTGAGGGTGGAGGGAAGAAGGGGATGGGTTTACATCCTAACTGGGGGAGGAGAGGGGCAACATATTCACACCTATACACAATCTCTCTCTCTCTCTCTCTCTCTCTCTCTCTCTCTCTCTCTCTCTCTCTCTCTCTCTCTCTCTCTCTCTCTCTCTCTCTCTTCTTCTTCTTCTTTCTTCTTCTTCTTCTTCTTCTTTATTTAATAAATAAGTTATAGTATCAAGTATTACTACTATTTTAATTCTACAATTAATGCTGGCGATGGGTATAGTGAAAAATAGGACATAATGATCATAAGTATAATGGTAAAAATGATAATGATGGTAATAATAACAATGACATCAGTATTGTTGTAATGATGTAATAATGGTGATGATGGTAACAGTAATGGTAATAATAATACGATGATAGTGATACAGTAATAATGGTTTTAAGTAATATTGGTAAGGATAATATTAGGTGGAAAGGAGCTGAAATGCTCAATAAGCAACAGCAGACAGTACTGTTGAATGATGATAATAATGATAGTAGTAACACTAGCAAAAACAGCGGCGCTCAGAAAGGGATGGAAACGACCAACAATAAAGGAGCTAGCATTTTATTTATTATGTGTGTGTGTGTGTGTGTGTGTGTGTGTGTGTGTGTGTGTGTGTGTGTGTGTGTGTGTGTGTGTGTGTGTGTTCCATTTGTAATGTCAGCCTAACTCACTGCCCCCCCCCCTACCTCCACCCCCAGCCACCGCCATCCCCACCAACACCACTACATCCATCATTACTAGGGGAGGGGATGGGGGGGGGGGGAGTAAGTAGATTGATGTAGCAAGTGGAGAGACTCAGAGAGTGTAGGAAAACAGTGGGAGGTATGGTAGTATGGGTGTGTGTAGTTGGAGGATATTGCAGGCTGGAGCTGCAGAGGTAGAATGGCACTTGCTACTTTTGGATGTTGATGCCATGAGGATGGACGGTGCCCAGTTTGGCAATAAGATGAGATTCCTGCATAAGGTGTTACAAGTTGTCACTCTTTGATTGCCAAAGTGCCAGGACTTTGACATAGTTGATGTTGTGCTGGGTGTGGTTGAAGTGTACAACGACTGGTTTGGGCCGATGGTGGCGGATGTCGGCCAAGTGTTCAGAGATGAGCGTCTCAAATGTGCCAGATGTCTCACCGACATAGATCTTACCATACAGCTGGCAGTGGATGGCATACACAATGTTGTGGCTCTGGCAGGAGAATGGTGAATGAGCCATTGGGGCCACGTAGGATGGTGTCTGGTTTGGTGAAAGAGCAAATTTTGCAGTTGGGTTTGGAGCAGGGGAAAGTACCTGATGGTTTATGTGTGGAGATTTTGTTCAGCTTAGAGCGCACCAGTAGATCTTTGAGGTTTTTCTGACGTTTGAAAGTGATCATTGGTTTGGTCTCAAAGGCAGGTTTATGATTTTCTACTATGTGCCAGATAGACTTCAGGATCCTGCAGATGGGCAGAGTGTGAGGATGGAAGAGAAGGCAGGCGGTGGGTCTGTCTGTCTCTTTGGGAGGCTTAGTTTCCAGAGCGGATGTTCTGGATTTAGCTGCAGTGCGGCTGAGAGCATCATTAATGATGGCACTGGGGTAGCCACAGTTGGTGAAAAAATCAGACATTTTGGCTGCTTGTACAGTGAAATCTTCTTCACTGGAGCAGAGTCTGCGTAGGCGAAAGAATTCAGAATATGAAATGCTGTCTTTAGTGGGTTGGTGGTGGGAAGAGGTGTAGTCCAGGTATGAGTGTGCATCAGTGGATTTATAGAAGACTGACGTTTTAAGCAGCCCATTCTTGAGGGAAATAGTGATGTCCAGGAAGTTTACTGACTGTGAAATGGTGTAGGTCAATTTGATGGATGGATGGAAGGTCTGAGCAAAGTTAAGGAAATTGCGGAGGTCATGTTCTGGCATGGATGTGGCTCCTAGTCCATCATCTATATATCTTTTGTAGAGCTGTGGTGTTGGGCCTGTGTAAGAGGTTAGTAGGCGGTGTTCTAGGTGTCCCATGAAGTGGCAGGCATAAGATGGTCCCATTTTGGTTCCCATAGCAACACCACTGATTTGTGAGAATGTGTGGTTGTTAAATTCAAAGGTGTTGAGGGTGAGGACTAACTCTGCAAGTCTGACCAGTGTAGCTGTGGGAGGGTGTTGTTGGCTAGGGGTCCGTTTGTTAAGAAAAAATGCGAGGGCCTTCAGTCCATCAGCATGAGGGATGGAAGTGTAGAGAGAGAGACGACATCAAGTGTAAAGAGGAGGCTGGGTTGGAAAGTGGGATCTGTGTTGTATAAATTAATCATGTTGAGTGTGTGGGTTGTGTCTTTGAGGTATGTAGGGAGGCCTTGTACTATGGGTTGGAGGAGAGAGTCTAAGTACTGTGAAATGCGTTCTGTTGGGCAGCTGCATGCAGACACAATGGGTCTGCCGGGTGTATTGGTTTTGTGTGTTTTAGGGAGCAGATAGAAGGTGGGTTGTTTGGAGTCTGTCATTATGAGGAGTTTGGCTGTCTTCGGTAAGTTGTTATGTTTGATTGTTTTGTTTAACTGTGGCTGAGATGAGTTTCTGGTGTTGACGGAGGGGTGATGCTGTGAGTGGTGTATAGAAATTTGTCTGACAGTTGTCTGTGTGCTTCTTTTATGTACAACTGTTTGTCACAGACCACCACTGCACCACCCTTATCTGCTGGTTTGATGACAATGTCTTGTCGTTGTCTCAGTGATTCAAGGGCTTTTTGTTCACCATGTGAGAGGCTGGAATGGCGGACAGGTGTGGACTTCACTTTAGCAATTTCTTTTCTACATTTTTTGATGTACAGTTCAACTTCAGTGGATTTGTCAAGAGGTGGCTGGCGGAGTACTGGAGTTTGAAAAAGGTGGGTAAAAATGTCTGAGCTCTCTGGTAGTGGGGGCTTAGGTACATTTCTCACATCTATCTATTGTTTATTCAGATATGTGTCCACTCCATTTTCTTCATTTGACTTTCTTTTAATTTCACATACTATTTCCTCTACAAGTTTCTGTTCCATCTTCCGTCTTTCCTGTGCATATGTTGTGTAGATGTTTGTAACTATGCGTAAACACACACACACACACACACACACACACACACACACACACACACACACACACACACACACACACACACACACACACACACACACACACACACACACACACACTCACTCACTCACACACACACACACACACACACACACACACACACACACACACACACACACACACACACACACACACACACACACACTGTTGTTGTTGTTGTTGTTGTTGTTATTGTGTGTGTGTGTGTGTGTGTGTGTGTGTGTGTGTGTGTGTGTGTGTGTGTGTGTGTGTGTGAGTGTGTTTTAATCCCCTTAGTATTAATACCTTTAGTATCAATACTATTATTAAGATTGTTGATTTTTTAATTATTATTTCTATCTATACTATTATCTTATTATTTTTCAATAATGTATTTATTTATCATTATCATAAATTTTTTTTAAAAACAATTTATGTTTCATTTTTTTTCTGGAATTCATTTATTATGATTATTATAAAAATGTATTTTTTAAATATATTTCTGTATCATGCTTTTATTACCTTTACCTTCACAATAGTTGTTAGCAGTATCATCAGTAATAATATTGTTAGTATTGATCCTACCACCACTAGCATTAACATCGCTATCGCCATCGCCACTAAGACTGTTGCCACAGCAACCATGCTGTTTAAGAATCTTCTACCCCACTCTCATTTCTCCCATACTACAACTGCTATTGTCTTATTATCACCAAAGTAGAGTAACCCTGTCTTAATTTATTATTTCAATATTTTGACCTTTATTAGTATTCCTATCAGTAATATATTCATCATCATTATTACCTTGACTCGCACATTATCTCCTTCTAACAGCCTCGTTTTCATTCAACGCCTACCTTGCGCTAAAGAGATCAAGCTAAGTGAGAAACTCGTTCATTTTCATTGTCCTATTTGTTTGTGTCTTGCCTGAAGAAGACCTAAGAGGTCGAAACGCGTCGTGTTTTGTCTTGTGACTCGTTTGTCCACGTTTCTCTTGGCGGTTCGCTAACATTTATTTAAGATTTGTTTAAAAGTATAGACATTAGCTCTCTCTCTCTCACTCTCTGTCTGTCTGTCTGTCTGTCTCTCTCTCTCTCTCTCTCTCTCTCTCTCTCTCTCTCTCTCTCTCTCTCTCTCTAATAATTTCCTTCACTGTTCTTCCAAAACTCTGTGTCCTCCTCGTATTTTGCTTTTCTTGGAAGTCACTTGCTGTATCACTCCTATGCGCAAAAATTACCTTCACAAATAACTTCGGGTCTGGATTGTATTTGAGCAATCATAATCATACTCGTGATTGACATAGTAAAAGAAAAAGTC
>CM065714.1:91930046-91940046 GCA_033310375.1 Conus canariensis | reverse complement strand
CTTCCTTGTAGCACCACCGCCATAAACCCCATGTCGCTCTGTCAGTAAACACCACGTAATGCATGAAATTAAAAGCTACAAAAAGCAAAAAATCACAAGGCAACTTCAATACCCAGCATGTGCAAACGATGCATACTGTTGGATTTCTCTCCGATCCTGCATTCATTGCTTCAGTGGGCTGCAGTTAGTGTGTCAGACAGAGATCACGGCGCCTGAAGTGAGAAGAAATGAGCGTGGACTAGTGTAGCACGCAGACAGACAGCTATGACCGCAACGAGGCAACGAACCGGTACAGCAGTGTCACACTGTACAGATTGTTGTACCTGTACGCGAGCTCCCACCACTCTATTATGTACAGGTGAAGAACCGCTGAAGCTTGATGTGTGTGCCTTCGTGTGCGTGTGTGTGTGTGTGTGGAAAAACCAGCCCCTGACTGTCCCAGATACAGTATCCTAGTCAAAGTTGTTCCCTTTCCAGGTTGTCCCCGGACATTATTGACAAGCCCAGTCTGTCCGAGTGCACAGTTTCGGTTAGATAATGCTGTTCATGTTGGGACACTTTCGGCTACTCCATGCTTCCACCCCTCAATTTAGAATGTTCCCTCATGAACAATTTTGGCCTGCCCAAAGTGTCCCCCGTCATACTTTTATTCCTTCTCCCCCCCCCCCCCCCCCCACGCACACCTTTTCCCATTTTGTTTCACAATTACACACAGTATACACGTGTGTATGTGTGTGTGTGTGTGTGTGTGTGTGTGTGTGTGTGTGTGTGTGTGTGTGTGTGTGTGTGTGTGTATGTGTCTGTGTGTGTTTGTATGTCTGTGTGAGTGTATGTGCTTGTGTGTGTGTGTGTGTGTGTGTGTGTGTGTGTGTGTGTGTGTGTGTGTGTGTGTGTGTGAGAGTCTGTCTGCCTATCTGTGTATGTGTGTGACCCTTTAGGCAGCAGAGAGACAGCATGGGCAAACCTGTACTGTCCGGGCGGAACAGGTTGGGATGAGCATACAGACTCAGCTGTGACACCAGCTGTTACTGCAGGCTATTCAAGCGATACGAACTGACAAGCCGCGCATAAAAAAGAAGATCCGCATTGATGAATATGAACAGCCTGCATCTGGGGGAAAAACTGCAGCGTTTTCCCCCGACCCCGCTTCCCCCCCCCCCCCCCCCACCCCCTCACCCAACCCCAAGTCTGAAGACTAAATGTCATGTAGTTTCAAGGTGAGGAGACTACAGAAAGAAACTGAAACAAACTTAAAAGAAAAATTTACTGCTCCGCCAAACTTCCATTTCGCGTCCAATTTGAGGAGATAAGTGATTTTTCGTCTTCGTTTTCGTTGTCTTCAACGTTGTTTGTCTTGGATGAAGAAAACCAAAGAGGTCAAAACGCTGTCGTGTTTTGTCTCGTAATTTATTTGTCTCTTTTCTTTTTAATGAACATTTTGCTTCTAACTTGTTTGTCTCTTTCGTTCTTTTAAATGTCATGTTGTCTTAGATGCAGTTAGTAACAGATCCTGCCATTCAGAAATAAAGTCTGTTAAAGAAAGAAGTTTGAAAAGAAAATTAAAATAAAAAGACTTTGTAAAGAACGGAAAAGTTAATGCTTGATATACCGATCATACACATTTGTTTGTGAAGGTGTTCGTTTATTACATCAGTGTTAGCTGGATTAAAAAAAAAACATGTTTGTTGAGAATGGTGTAAATCACTTTGATGTTTAAGACAGGGTAGGGTATTATAGACTCAGTTAAGAAAGAAATACACAGGTACTTTGGAGCGGAATTTCTTTACAGCAATTCTGACTAGATCCTTACCCTACAATTAAGCTAACTTAATCTAAGCCTCACCATCGTTCAAATTTAACCTAATTCTAACTCGATAAAACCTAATTAAATTCCCTTCATTGATAATATGTGCAAGCAGCGTGTGTGTGTGTGTGTGTGTGTGTGTGTGTGTGTGGTGTGTGTGTGTGTGTGTGTAGGGGGTGTGTGTGTGTGTGTGTGTGTGTGTGTGTGGGGTGGTGTGTGAGAGAGAGAGAGAGAGAGATGATGTGTGTGTGTGTGTGTGTTGTGTGTGTGTGTGTGTGTGTGTGTTGAGGGGGGGGGATTATAATGGGTGGAAAGGGGAGGACTGAAGTGAAATAGATATGTGGAGAGAATGATTTCGTTCGGAAAACTACTTTGTCAGATGTTAACCAGTGCTGAAATCGCCCCTTTGCATTGGTCCTTGACAAATTTTTTCTTCTTAACTGAACATGAATTTGTGTATAAGTTTATCCGAATTAAACGCCGGTACAACCAAAGGTTAATCCAATAATAACCTGGCTCAACCCGAACAATTTGTTTTATTCACAATTACGAAAACTAAACACTCAGTCTTACTGATTTCGTGTTCCTTATGCAGGCCTCCACGTCTGTTTTGTGTCGATTACTGGTGTATGTCTGTTGCGGAAGCCATGAGAAAATGTGTCATATTGTTTCGTGATGTCCGCATTTTGTGTGCAATGGCCAATAGAACTGTACCTTGTGTGTAGACTGGGATTTTTTTTTTTAAAAGCATGTACGAGAGAAAAAAAACAACCTACGTATGCACGGACTGAAAATTATTAGCCATGAGCAGGAGCATCTTTTGAAAGGAAACAAAATTAGATGATTGTTGTGTTGGCTTTATTCTAGCAGAGAGCGTAACAAATAAATAGTTATTTTTCAGTATGCATGTTTCCAAGTGAACATGTTTACCCGAGAGGGCGGCTCAGCCAGTTGAACGTATTCTCTCGTGGCTCATTGTTGACTGTCGAGTTGCGAGGGAAAAAGTCATTTACCTCAGCATGCATGTTTCTAAGTGGACATGTTTACCGGAGAGGGCGGCTCAGCCAGTTGAACGTATTCTCTCGTGGGTTATGTTGACTGTCGAGCTGCGAGGGAAAAAGTCCTTGACCTGCAGCGTGGCGACACACTCTGTCCCATCTCCATTGTGTGTGTGTGTGTGTGTGTGTGTGTGTGTGTGTGTGTGTGTGTGTGTGTGTGTGTGTGTGTTTTGTGTGCGAGCGCGCGTGTGATTGTGTGTGTGTGATTGTGTGTGTGCACGTGCGTGCGTGTGTGTGTGTGTGTGTGTGTTTCTCCCTGTGTGTGTATACGTGTATGTGCGTGGAGGGGGAGGGGGGGGGCACGCACGTCGGGGCGCACGCGCTCGCGCGCGTGTGCGTGTATGCGATTATGATGGTGTGTGTGTGTGTGTGTGTGTGTGTGTGTGCGTGTGTGTGTGTGGTGTGTGTGTGTGTGTGCGCGCGCGTGTGTGTGGATGTGTGTGTGTGTGTGTGTGTGTGTGTGTGTGGTGTGTGTGCGTGTGTGTGTGTATTTCTAATGATTTGCCATAGTGAAACACTGTATGCATGGGCTGTTGTGTGACCTTTTGCAATAGCGTTTTCCTCAGTGCATTAAAAATGTGGTGCGAAATTGTTTCCCCTTTTTCCGTTACAGTTTTTTTCGCCACACTGTAGGTACGTTTAAACATACAATCCCGTCTCTCATGTGATTTGAGTGATAGTGCGCGCGCGCTCTCGCGCACGTACACACACACACACACACACACACACACAACACACACACACACACACACACACACACACACACACACGACACATGAACGCACACACACACATAAAAAGACACATACATACACATGAACACACACACACACACACACACACACACACACACACACACACAGTGAGCTAGAGAGAGACAGACAGACAGACAGACGCAAGCACGTAATATGCATGCAGGGGAGAGATAGACAGACAGAGCGAAGCAGACAGACAGACAAGACAGAAGAGAGAGAGAGAGAGAGAGAGAGAGAGAGAGAGAGAGAGAGAGAGAGAGAGAGGGTTGTCTGTTGCCTTTTTACTTCTTTTGGTTGATTTTTGTTTTCATTCTACAACTTACTCCAAGGAAGCTGAGTTATTTTCTATCAGCACCATGATGACGTTCTCTTTGTTTGTTTGTTTGTTTTTTATTTTGTTTTGTTTTGTTTTGTTTGTCTGTCTGTTTGTTTTTTTTGGACTTGGCCGTTCTTTTCTATGACCCCCATTTTATGCTGTGCGGTGAAAATTACTTTCCCGTAACGGCTAATGCCACCTTGTTTGGCCCCATTCTCTCTCTCTCTCTCTCTCTCTCTCTCTCTCTCTCTGGCACATCTTTATATCAGCGTTTCTCCCAAATACGAAATGCTGATCTCTTTCAATAGTTGCATGTCGAACTCAATGCTCGTTTTTCTTTCTTTCATTATTAGGCTGGTTACAAACATCGTGTATTGCACTGTGCGGTGAATTCAAGTGTCTGGCTCTAAACCTCGCCCTAGTTATTGATTCAGTGGTGTACTTGGTTCCTCTCTCCATTCTCCATGGCACCCAGTGGTGACATCGTGTAAAGTGTTATTGTTGGAAGTTTCGGGATGGGGGGGGGGGGGGGGGGGCTGGATGGGCATGATGCTGTGGCAGACTCATCAAGAAGGCGACGGTCTCTTGGGCAGGCTCCACAACTGAAGAATGTCTTCAGTGCAGAGGCCAGCTGATAATGGTCTGCATAAGTTTTTGGATCAGAAAAGGCACCACTGTACTTCACCGAAATGGCTCTCCTCTAGCGCAGCGTCTCCTGTTGTAGGCTGCCACGGAACGACTTGTCATTCTCAAGAGCTCTGTGGTGCTAGAACTGTGATAGAACTAAGCTGAATGCGGTTTATCAGTGATACACGAGTGGAGCTTCTGAGAGAAAACAGAAGATTGCACAACAAGAGAGAGAAGAGACAGACAGACAGAGAGAAGATACAGACAGAACAGAGAATAGACAGAGCGACAGAGAGAGAGAGAGAGAGAGAGAGAGAGAGAGAGAGGAGAGAGAGAGAGAGAGAGAGAGAGAGAGAGAGTTCTGAGATTCAATTACTGGCATTTGCAGAGTAATACCTTTCTTACTCCAAAGAAAATTCACCATTCGTGAGCAAGAAGGTATAGCTTTCTCAAATATTATGCTATACCCAGATAAAGATTCGCTGCACAAATACTCACGGTGTACTGTTTTAGGGAATCTCCCCACTACAAGTATCTTAGTGTTTTCAGACTTCTCATTACAGCCGTCAGCATCTGTGGTTAGTTCCTGACAAAGTTGTCACAGCTAACAGTTCACAGGGACTGTCGCTGGATTGACATCGAGGTGTTTCTCCTAGGGGGTAGGGGTGCGCTCACTCATGGTGATTCCACGACTTAGCGATTATTGTTGTCAGTTGGTGGTGTACTGCGTTTGTTGGATCAACACAAACACTGGTGAAGTGACTCAACAGCAGTGCGGCGTCGCCTCTGGCGGATCGCCTCGTGACGTCATGTTGATTGCTCCCTGTCAACGGTCAGTGCTTGGACTGCAACAGGACATTTCCTGGCTGTGGCTGTGTGTGGCGTGACAGGAATCAGCGGCGTGGGATTTATGCCACTGACAGTGAAGGGAAGATGAAACAGACCATGAAAAGCTCGCGGCGTAACGTGAGCATCGCTTGTGTGATGTACAGACTTGTGACGAAAAACGTGATCGCGTCAGTTAAGTCTTTAGAAATGTGTGCAGCGTGTTTGATTAAACTCAACGGTACATTTTGACTGTTGTGGCGTAAATCAATCGACGATTCTGAAAATCACCTTATCTTTGTTTCCTTTAATGTGATAAGCACTCTTATCATCACTCGACCATCTGTTTTGTTGATATTGTTGTTGTTCCGGTCTTGCACGTGTTTTCAAGACAGGTTTTCCATTGTATTGTAGTCAGATGAAAGCGGTTGATACTGGATGTTCTCACACTTGGTTTCATTTTACCCAGCAGCTAGGATCAACGCGCTGGATCCTGAGAGTCATTGTTTTTATGAAATTACTCTGACCTTCTACGTGTATAGAACCGAAACAGATCACGACTCTAACATTTCTCTACTCGGCTTTCAACACTGTGGAGAGATTTGGCCTATATAACTTTAGGGTTTTGAGAGATAGAACGCATTGTGTCCTATCTCTAAAGCATGCTGTTGTGCATGTGCTATTTGTTACAGACCATTTGAATCAAACTGCTTGCATTGTGGGCAAAGTACTTAACGATTGTTGTCAGTGTTTATTCTTTTTGGCATCGTTACTGTGGTCGTTTTTTTTTTCTTCTTTTTTTATAGAAATATCCGACGGTATAGAACTTTTTGGCATTGTATTTTTACACATGTAAGGATTAGTAGAGTGGTTCCTTCATATTGCTGCTCAGATTGCCTGCTAACCAATGCCATCAACGATCTGCAGCTCGTGGGCTTGACTGACGGCGAGAGACTATATGAGAGGAAGCGTAGAGTACAGCTCTGTCATACAGCCTCAGACTGCAGGTAAAACTGTATAACTTCATCACCATCATCCACATCCTAGCTCATCGTTTTAAACAACAAGAGAAGCGACACTTTCTTGACTAACTCGTGACATAAACAAAATCCGCCAAGAAAGTGAGAACTAGTCTGCAAAGTGAAGTGTACCTGGTGTCACAAAAGTTACCATGGCATGGTGTACCTGGTATCACGAAAGTAACCATGGCATGGTGTACCTGGTATCACGAAAGTTACCATGGCATTTTCCTCTGATCTGGATTTCCTATTGGGGTCTTTGATTTACGCATGACTCGTCAGTAAACTGAATTTAATAACGTTGAATGCAAGATCCAAGCCATGTCCTACCTAGAATGTTTCCATCATTTCATGCCCAGTCCCTGACCTCTGAATTTGATATTTGATATAAGATGGCAGCTCTCAACCATGACTGATTATTGTATGTTGGATTATACACTGGTAGTAGGAACTGAGGTCCATTGAGTTTACGCTCACACACGCACTCCAAAAGACTCACTTTGCTTACGCACTGTGACGGACCGTTTTTTGTCCGCTCACAAATTTTTTCTACAACTGCGTTGGCCGGAACATGTTCACTAGAAAACCGGTTGGTTAGTTTACCTGACTGCTGCTCACCTGCGATCTGTATAAGCCAGGTGAGCTGAAACGATCAGGCAGTCTTTACAGCAGTTCCAGCAGTGCAACTTCCCAGTGGCCGAAGAGGGACTCCAGGCGACTTGCTGTGGCAGTCAGGTATTTCATTATTAGCAATTCAAAATCGCAATCCGAAATCGTTCTCCCCTCCTATAGGCGACTGTAACTTTATCAGCGCCTAGTAAAGGTTTTTAGAAGAAAAAAAAAAGTATTTGTTGTTTTTTGGTATATCTTGCGACTTGACAGGGTGATAGGAGGAAATTGTTTTTAGAAAGTATGAATAGAAAGAAGGAAAAAATATGTTGTTGATGAGTGATCGGAAAAGGAGGTGGCTTAGCAAGTTCATGGCATTAAGATGCAAAACAGTTTTTGTTTATTTCGCTAATGTATTATTATGATACAAATGATAGTAAGCTCCGGAGGTGAGCGATGGAAACTATCATGTATTAATGGTTGGATGTCTGTTGATAAGTTTGTAAACCATCCTTTGATATGAATAATGAATATCTATGTGTTGATAAACAAGAGTGTGTGGAAATCTTTCCTTGACATGTATTTAAGGGCTGTACGGTTACTAATGAATAATCTTATGAACGGAGATCATTCTCTGAGATGTAGTGATTATGTGAAATGATAAAAAAAATTCTTATCTTGATGAAAGAGACGGAAGGAAATAATTTCTTACATGCAACGATTATATTCCTAGTTTATCTTAAAAGGGTCTGTGTGGAAATCCCCCCCCCCCCCACCCCCCTGTGTAAAACATGATTTCGGAAAGGTCTATGTGGAAATCCTTCCGTAAAACATGATTTCGAAAAGGTCTATGTGGAAATCCTTTTCCCCCAATGTGTAGCACATGATTCCGGAAAGAGAATGTTCTCTTGCGATAATGTATTGAACTTGGTAGATTTCGCTATGGGTATTTTTCCACAAGTTCTGGTGAAATATAAAGTTACTGTTGGTTATGAATATGATTAATAGCCATGATGAATGATAGCCATGTTATAGTCGGCAAGATAATCAAGGTAGTTATCAGTTCCCACAGGTAAACTTGTTGTCCTGGTGTGACCGGGAACTGGCTGCCACTGCTAGAGGGTCTGGGCCTGTCTCCACCCTGCTGAGGTTGTGGAGGGGTCGACGCGAGAGTCGACAGTGACCCGACCTGCCACTGCTAGAGGGTCTGGGCGTAGCCGGAGTCTACCCCCTGTCTCCACCCTGCTGAGGGTGTGGAGAGGTCGACGTGGGAGTCGACAGTGACCCGACCTGCCACTGCGCCCGGGTCTGGGGCGTAGCCGAGTCAACCCCTGTCTCCACCCTGCTGAGGGTGTGGAGAGGTCGACGTGGGAGTCGACGTGCCAGTTGTGCCAGAGCCGCCGCTGCTGCCGAGCCAGAGCCGCCGCTCTTGAGGTGTTTGAACCAGCGACCTGTTGGGCCAGTCGTACCAGAGCCGTCGCTTCTGCTGTACCAGAGCCGTCGCTTCTGCTGTACCAGGGCTGTCGCTTTTGTGGTGTCAACATGTTGTTTGTGTGTGAGCCGCAGCTCTTGTGTTGGAGCCGTCGCTCCTGTTGTAGACAGAGCCGTCGCTTCGGTTCTGTGGGGACTCTGCGAGCTGCTCCTCCTGACTGAGTCCCAGGAGAGGACTTCTTCTACAGCATTCTTCACGAGAGACTTGCGACGTCTGTGGACTGTTCTGTTTAGCCGGACGTGGCCAAAAGAAAGAAAAGAAAATAGTAGTACATATACATATTTATCTCATGAATTGTACGCCTAGGGTTACGTTATTCTGCTGCATTGATATTGTTGTATATTGCTGTGTTTTTGTGTATTTGTGTTTTGATGGCTCGGGCAGCATAAAAAAAGAAAACGTTGACTTGTTGCCTGGCTGTCCATGTTTCGAATGTGTGGGGGTGTGTGAATTAACAATCGTACACGCATCCGAATTTCTGAGAGTCGGACAAACAGACACACGCACCAATGCATCCGTAACACGCACGTGAGTCCAGATTCTCCCGATTTGTAGCTTATCGTGTCCCCAATCGTGTAGCCAACTTACATATAAAACCGATTATCATATGACACAACATCGAGAATTTTTCTTTGTGGGGAGGAGGGGTCCTCGCTGTCTACAAGTTTTGAACCACACGGCTCAGGACAGAGGTTTCCTGGAGGTTCCTCGACACTACCAGAAGAATAACGCTTCAAAGCCATGATGAAAGATTAGAAAAGCTGTGTTCGTTTGACAGCAATCTTCTTGCTACGAATGGGGCCGGAGCCAGCGTTTGACAAACTATGTTTACCATGTCGTGGTCTGCAAAGTTTATCAGCTCGCCATCTA
Organism: Conus canariensis; assembly: GCA_033310375.1. Lineage (NCBI taxonomy): Eukaryota > Metazoa > Mollusca > Gastropoda > Neogastropoda > Conidae > Conus > Conus canariensis. Next base: position 91,930,671 of record CM065714.1, on the reverse strand, counting down.
ATTTGTGACGGCCAACCACACAAATTACACAGAACTGACAGGAACACAGAATGCTCATCATCAGTTTGACATATTCTATAAAAGCTTTATACTGTAAATGCCGAGTTTCCACACAGCCAGAAAAATCAAATTACGAATTCAGTTTTTGTATTTATTCCTCTTTCTTGTTTTACTCTTTTCCGATTCCACTTTTTCTTTTTCTGTGTTCTAACTTTCCATTTCTGAACAGTTTTTGTTGTGCACCTCTTTCCATTCTTTCTCTTTCGATCGTTATTTTTGTTCTTTTCATTTGTCTGATCCTGGAAATCTTTTCTTCACATTGATTTAGATTTTAAAGCAAAAAATAACCCCATTAAGTACAAGACGTTGGCTTCACGTAAAGTATTCATGAAATGCTCTGCGTTTTCATTTTGTTGTGAATTTGTTGTGGACATGAGGCAACTATGGATGGATAGATTTTTTTCCCAAATGTTGACATATAAAAGCAAAAATACACAGGTTTTCATCCAACTCAAAACTATTTGCTTTCATGCCTTCAAATTGCAGAGAAAATAGGTTTTTAGCATATTATACCATTCACATTCACACCAGGAAAAAAATTATTCATCTCCTACATTTGTGCTGT
>CM065714.1:91920046-91925046 GCA_033310375.1 Conus canariensis | reverse complement strand
TATGATGGCTCAGAACAGGTGCCACTGAACACCACCGGAGTGACTCAGCTGCAGTGCAGTGTCTCCTCATGATGAGTTGCCATTGACTGCCCCCTGTGGATTCCTGGTGTCGATGGATCATGACAATAATTTGTATCACCTACTGTTCCTTCAGTAAAAATATGCCCAACAGTAGACAGTTACAGTGTTTGATTTCAAAAGATTAGAGCTGAGTTCGTGGAAAACTATTTACACTCAGTATGTACGCATATGTTCACGTATCAATCATTTGTTGTGAATGCCTAGTCTTTTGGCTGAAATACCAAAGTTACAATATCAATTTTTTTTTCTCATAGATTTAATAACGCCATGAACATTTTGTATGACAAGACATTGTCCTGGAGCATGTTGTACAGCTGGCTATGCCTTTATCTGGTGGTAATTTGTCGTGAAGTGAAATTGGATTTGTTTGTTTATTTGTTTTTGTCTCTCCCCGTCCCCAGCTTCCTGCTCTCCTCACACTTTCCCCCATCCACCCATGCGCCCTTCTGCCTTTTCTTTTGACTTCCCCTCCCTAGCTTCCCCCCCCCCCCCCTCTTTTTTTGTATCTAATACCACAAGTCTGAAGAGACGTTCATTAAATAGAAGTTTCATTCATATTCCTAAACGATGCCTTTTGTTTCACTGACTGCCTGTAGAGGGTTTGGGTGGGGGTGTGGGTGTGGGATGGGGGGTGTTAAAGTGCTTTGAAGTATGCTTTCACCTGCTCTTTCTTGTGTCTGGCTTGGTGGGAGACGGGGGGGGGGGGGGAGGGTTAAGTGCTCTGACGTATGCTTGCACCTACTCATTCCTGGGTCTGACGCAGGAACGTGGGTGTGTTCAAGTGCTTTGAAGTATGCTTTCACCTACTCTTTCTTGGGTCTGACCTGGAGGGGGGTGGGTGTGTTCAAGTGCTCTGAAGTATGCTTTCACCTACTCTTTCTTGGGTCTGACCTGCACTGTAAGAAGGTCAAGTAGATAGCGCATACAGGTGTCTTTTATAAGTCCTCTGATCGCATACAGGTGTCATTTATAAGTCCTCTGATCGCATACATGTGTCCTTTATAAGTCCTTTGATCAGACTCACTCAGCCTCAGAATGTTACTATTGGACTGTGTTACGAGTCCTTGTCCATAGTCAGTCACTCCATGGATAACTTCCTTGTTTCAGCCGATAGGTATAGCGCTTTCCAATGCCTTTGGCTGTCAGTGATATTCATGGCGGACAGACATTTTTCCTTCATCTGAGTACGGGATTCTTTACATTAGCACGGCGTTCTTTGCATTACTACAGTGTTCATAATTATTAGTACGGTGTTCTTTGCATTACTACAGTGTTCATAATTATTAGTACGGTGTTCTTTGCATTACTACAGTGTTCATAATTATTAGTACGGTGTTCTTTGCATTACTACAGTGTTCATAATTATTAGTACGGTGTTCTTTGCATTACTACAGTGTTCATAATTATTAGTACGGTGTTCTTTGCATTAGCGCGGTATTCTTAAAAGTCCACATTCCATCAAAGCCGACTCTTATATTCCCGTTCTCTGGAACTGTCAGTGACTGTGAGTGAGAGACGGGAGTTCATTTTCACACCGACATTATCTGTACGAAGCCGGAGTACATGGAATGAAACGGTTACTTTAAAAAAATAAATAAATAAAAATAAAAAAAAACTTACACAATAAACAGACATCACAACCTCGTAACTTTTCCAAAAGATACATTATCTAGCTGAGCGAAGGGCAAAAAATATGCAGACCATACTTACGAATCAGCAGTTCAGGGGCCGCTCTGAGTATCATGGAGCAGTCTTGGGGACGATCAACACGCCACCAAATAATTGAGAACGCGTTCAATACAGGGAGGACGAAGGATACGACGGTAAAGAATCGCACTACCTCGTAGTACGCTGAAACATGAATGGATATCAATAGATCCTCTCTCTCTCTGACTCTGCCGCTCTCTCTCTCTCTCTCTCTCTCTCTCTCTCTCTCTCTCTCTCTCTCTCTCTCTCTCTCTCCACTGTTCTTTCCAAAGGTCTGTGTCCTCCCCTTCGTTAACTTCTCTAATTATGGTTTTAGTCTGTTATACCCTGATGAATTTTTTTTTTTTACACACAGCCAAACAATTGTTACTCTAATTCTTTTCATATCCTGCTAAATCCCTTCTGGTTTCTGCTGAAAGGTCCTGTATCTCAGAAGTGAGTGAGTGTGTGTGTGTGTGTGTGTGTGTGGTGTGTGTGTGTTGTGGTGTGTGTGTGTGTGTGTGTGTGTGTGGTGTGTGTAAGAATAAAAGCAACAGTCTTTTCACGTCTCAGACTTGTATTTTCAACCAATTTTCGCTGTTAAAAGCTTCATCAGGCCGCGGTACAATGATAAAAGCCTCAAATACGACGGTGTAAGGCTTTTATCATTGTACCTTGGCCTGATGAAGCTTTTAACAACAAGAATGTGTTGAAAATACAAGTCTGAGACATCAGAAGACTTTTTTTTCAATTCTTGTATTGTACCGTCTCCGGTTTCTACTTCAGTTTATTCTACAAGGTGTGAAGCTCAGGACAAGAGAACTTTATTTATAACTCTCTCTCTCTCTCTCTCTCTCTCTCTCTCTATATATATATATATATATATATATATATATAGATAGATAGATAGATAGATAGATAGATAGATAGATAATAGATACATAGATACATAGATAGATATGTATGCATGTATGTACATAAACTGATATATATATATATATATATATATATATATATATATATATAATGCTGAACAATTAAATAGTGGGGGAAAACAAGTGCAGGTTAACAATTCTTCCATCATTATAGTAATGACTTGGCAAAGATTTGAAATTTTTAAAAAAAAAGGGGGGGGGGTGAAGATAAAGAAAATGGGAAAATATATTCTATAAATATGAAAACCCTTCACTAGCTGCATGAGGGAACCATCGCAATTCCTCTCGATATATATATTTATATATTTTTTTTCCTCTTTATTCTAATGACTTGGCAAAGATTATCCTCCAAAAATTGAAAAGGACAGGAGTTGGAGGTGGGGGGGGGGGGACGAGGGAGGAAAGAAAATAAAAATGAAAAATCATGGAAATATGTCATAAAAGTAAAGAAAATTCTTTACTAGCAGCACATGGGGACCATTGTAATTCATCTTAAGGCAGACATGCCACAGACTAATGCTGCGGTATTCTCACCACCAAGGGTTTACAAACACAAGAAGCCCATCACCACCCCGAAAACAGCCAGTGAAGGATAGAAAAAGTAAAACGGAAGAGAAAATGGGGCAAGGAAATGTAAAGCGAAAAGAAAATGTGGTAAGGAAATAAGCTGCAGAGAAAAAAAAAACATACATGTATATGTATATTATAAAATGTAGGAGAAAAGCTTAGAGCCTATGCTTATGGTACCATTTAAGGATGCAAGTGAGGTCATGAGATGTCAGCAGTCTCAGTGGTCAGTTCTGAGGTCATAAGATTTCAAGAGTCTCAGTGGTCAGTTCTGTTGTTTAATAATCCAAGCAATTTTTCAATCACGTACGTGATAACTGCAGCGGCTAAGATGTGCAGAACAGCCATTACTTGGATTTCCTAAGAGACCCAATCCCTCATTGATGGACCAAACAATAACATGTTGAACAGTTTAAAAGCCGGGGGATGTAAGTGCAGTCTAACAATTCCCCCGTCTTTACATTAAGGACTTGGTAATGATTATGATATTTTTTATTTTAATGGGGGAGGGACAGAGGCAAGGAGAAAGAAGAACAAGGGTTGATCACAAAAATATGTCATAAGCGGGAAATCCTTCACGAACAGCATATGAAGGCCAGTGTAATTCATCTTAAAGATAGAACCAGTCATACAGCCCACTCCAAGGCCTTAAGATAGAACCGTTCATGTCGCCCACTCCAAGGTCTTAACATACAACCGTTCATGTTGCCCACTCCACCAAGGCCTTGAGATAGAACCGTTCATATCGCCCACTCCAAGGCCTTAACGTAGAACCGTTCATGTTGCCCACACCACCAAAGCCTTGAGATAGAACCGTTCATGTCGCCCACACCACCAAAGCCTTAAGATAGAACCGTTCATATCGCCCACTCCAAGGCCTTAAGATAGAACAATTCATATCACCCACTCCACCAAGGTCTTAAGATAGAACCGTTCATGTTGCCCACTCCACCAAGGTCTTAAGATAGAACCGTTCATGTCGCCCACTCCAAGGCCTTAAGATAGAACCGTTCATATCACCCACTCCACCAAGGTCTTAAGATAGAACCGTTCATGTTGCCCACTCCACCAAGGTCTTAAGATAGAACCGTTCATGTCGCCCACTCCAAGGCCTTAAGATAGAACCGTTCATATCACCCACTCCACCAAGGTCTTAAGATAGAACCGTTCATGTTGCCCACTCCAAGGCCTTAAGATAGAAACCGTTCATATCGCCACTCCAAGGCCTTAAGATAGAACCGTTTATATCGCCCACTCCAAGGCCTTAAGATAGAACCGTTCATATCACCCACTCCACCAAGGTCTTAAGATAGAACCGTTCATATCACCCACTCCACCAAGGTCTTAAGATAGAACCGTTCATATCACCCACTCCACCAAGGTCTTAAGATAGAACCGTTCATATCGCCCACTCCAAGGCCTTAAGATAGAACCGTTCATATCACCCACTCCACCAAGGTCTTAAGATAGAACCGTTCATATCACCCACTCCACCAAGGTCTTAAGATAGAACCGTTCATATCGCCCACTCCAAGGCCTTAAGATAGAACCGTTCATATCGCCCACTCCACCAAGGCCTTAAGATAGAACCGTTCATATCGCCCACTCCAAGGCCTTTCGCCCCCTGGATGGGACTCATCAAGAAAGCATATTGATCGTATCTGTGCTCTCTTGGCATTAAATGAAGTATACCACAGGCTATAAATCTGCGGTATTCTCACCACCAAGGTT
>CM065714.1:91890046-91905046 GCA_033310375.1 Conus canariensis | reverse complement strand
CTGCTGCAACACTGCGTCCAAGATGAGGGTATTTCCAAATCAGTAATTTCTTCTTTGTTGTTGTTATTGTTGTTGAGATACTGTGCTCTTCACACTCTCTTTTCTGGAACTGATAGTTTCCCCACAAGAAGACTTGCATCCAGAGGCAACATCAACTGGAGAATAACGGCTCTATCAGATACCAATCGCGAGAGAAAATTGCAGAATGCAGAGAATCTGGTAACCCATTTAAAGAAAGAAAGAAAGAACGGGGAAAAAAAAGTTTACACGACCAAGTATCTGGTTCGGCTTTTATCCACTTTCAATCCATCTTATCTTTTATACAAACAAGGTCAACTTCTTTCCACTTGAAATTCGCCTTATCTTTGAAATAAAAAAAGATAAACTTCTTTAAACTTAAAATCCCCCTCATCTTTAATGCAAACAGGATCAATTTCTTTCCACTTAAAACCCAACTTATCTTTGATGCAAACAAGACAAATCGTTTTCCATTTAAAATCCATCTCATCTTTAACACAAACAAGACACGCTTCTTTCCACTTAGAATTCATTGTTGCTTCTCTAAAATCCACCTGACCTTTGATACAGAAAAGATAAACGTTTTAATATTTAAAATCCACCTCATCTTTCATAAAAACAAGACAACTTTCTTTCTACTTATAATCCATCTAACCTTTGACACACTAAAGAAGATAATCATCTTCCCAGCCAATGCTCACCTAATTTATGATATGAATAAGATACACTTCTTTCCACTTAAAACCCTCCCCATCTTTCATACAAACAAGATAAACTTCTTTCCACTTAAAACCCTCCCCATCTTTCATACAAACACGAAAAACTTCTTTCTGCTTAAATCCTCCTAATCTTTGATACAAACAAGGTAACCTTCTTTCCAATTAAAATCCATCTCATCTTTATTTACAAGCAAGATGAACTTCTTTCCTTTAAAAATCCACCTCATCTTCAATACAAGCAAGATGAACTTTTTTCCTTTAAAAAATCCACCTCATCTTAAATACAAGCAAGATGAACTTCTTTCCTTTGAAAACCCACCTCAACTTCAATACAAGCAAGATGAACTTCTTTCCTTTAAAAATCCACCTCATCTTCAATACAAGCAAGATGAACTTCTTTCCTTTGAAAATCCACCTCATCTTCAATACAAGCAAGATGAACTTCTTTCCTTTGAAAATCCACCTCATCTTCAATACAAGCACGATGAACTTCTTTCCGCTTACAATCCTCCTCATCTTTGATACAAACAAGATAAACTTCTTTCCATTTTAAATCCACCTCATCTTCAATACAAGCAAGATGAACTTCTTTCCGCTTACAATCCTCCTCATCTTTGATACAAACAAGATAAACTTCTTTCCATTTTAATCCACCTCATCTTCAATACAAGCAAGATGAACTTCTTTCCGCTTACAATCCTCCTCATCTTTGATACAAACAAGATGAACTTCTTTCCATTTTAAATCCTCCTCATCTTCGATACAAACAAGATGAACTTCTTTCCATTTTAAATCCTCCTCATCTTTGATACAAACAAGATGAACTTCTTTCCATTTTAAATCCTCCTTGTCTTCGATACAAACAAGATAAACTTCTTTCCACTTAAAATCCTCCTCATCTTCAATACCAACAAGACAAAAATTCTTTCCTTTTTAAATCCTCCTCATCTTTGACACAAACACGATAAACTTCTTTCTGCTTACAATCCCTCTAATCTTTGATACAAACAAGGTAAACTTCTTTCCAATACAAATCCATCTCATCTTCAATACAAGCACGATGAACTTCTTTCCATTTCAAATCCTCCTCATCTTTGATACGAACACGATAAACTTCTTTTTAATTAAAATCCACCTCATCTTCAATACAAACAAGTTAAACTTCTTTCCATTTTGAATCCTACTCATCTATGACACATGCAAGATGAACTCCTGTCCTTTTCAAATCCACCTTGTGTTTGTTGCAAAAATGACAAATGTTGTCTGTACGGGCTAGAGATCAAAAGATAACCTTTTGTACTGATATTTAGCTAGTGTGTGTGCCGCGCGCGCGCGCGCGCGCGTGTGTGTGTGTGTGTGTGTGTGGGCGCGCGCGCGCGCGTGTGTGTGTGTGCGTGTGTGTGTGTGTGTGTGTGTTGTTGTTGTTGTTTTGTTTTGTTTTATGTCTTTCCACATAACGTGATATTAGACGAAGAAAAATAAACCGGGGCCGGGAAAAAAGGTTAACACAACGAGTCAAATGAATTAACTTATCTACAACTATAACACAAAAATAGAAAATCCACTTAATCAAAGATAACAAAACAAGGAAACATATAACTCTTCTGTCTCATCTCGCCACCGACTGTTATCTATTATAAGTGTTTGCCAATTGGACTTTCAGCAAAGTGCAAAAAGAAAAGATGTGTTTCACTTGCTGTCAGGAAAACATTTTGAAAAGGCTGTACAGACGTATTTGGAATTATTTTTTTCATTAAGTTACACACAAGAATGTGATCAGTTGATAACTGATATGCTATGACCACATATACAATGTATATTTTTGACATACTCTGTTTTAAAATAATCCAATTTCCATCTACAGATCAAGGAACTTATCTGTCGTCTACAATAATGTTTTGATCGTACTTACTTAACTTTTCATGAATATTTTTCATTTCATCGTGTAAAACCAAAACACCCAGTCTCTCTTTCTATCAAATAAAAATTAGAAAACTGTACTTTTTCTGTCAAAGTATAGCACTCTTGCACTGACAAAGAGAAGTTCAAAAACTCCGAATCTGATGATCGTTTTGCTCCTCTCTTTTCTAGAACATGAACCTTTTCATTATAATATAACCCCAGTGGGAGAGCACCCAAAGAAATGTTATTTCAGTGTCTCTGACTCAGAGGAAATGTACTAAATCATTTACTTCAGTGATCATCTCAGGTCGAACTTTTAATTCAAAATTCTTCATTCCAGTAGGAACTGACTTGGAATCTACACACAAAACAACTTTAGATAAATTTTGAGGGTAATCAACAACAAACCTTAAAGCCATAATTATAGCAGTTAACTCAGCGGTGAATATAGATTTGGTTTTTTTTTCCGAGATAATAAGACTTTTCTTTGTTAAGGCCTGGGATAATGTATGCTGCATCTGCATGTTCATGTATGTGTGTGTTTGTGCGTGCGTGCGCACGTGTGTGTGTGTGTGTGTGTGTGTGTGTGTGTGTGTGTGTGTGTGTGTGTGTGTTTTGTGTATGTGTGTGTGTGAGTGTGAGTGTTGTGTATTGCGTGGGTGTGGGTGTGTTTGTGCGTGCGCACGTGTGTGTGTGTGTGTGTGTGTGTGTGTGTGTGTGTGGTGTGCGTGTGCGTGTGTATGTGTGTGTGCATGCGAACACGCACGCCTGCTTTCCCTAAAAAGAAGCCCTATGTGTCTGTCTTGCAACAACAACAACAAAACAAACAAATCTATGACAGCAAGAATTTTCAAGTATTAGTACGGAAGAGATCTTTCACAAGAACTTTTCTCCATCTGCAGAGGGTAGGCTGGAACAGAAGTGGAGCAGGAGAACAGATGGGAGGGAGAGAGTACTGGGAGTGGAGAGAGGTGGGGAACTGGTGCAGAGAGAACGGAGGGGGAGGGGGGGGGGGGCGGAGGGGGGTCGGTCTTATTCTATACCCACCACCACCACCTTTCGAGGGATTCCGTCAGCAGATTGCAAAAAGTCAGTTTTTGATATTTTCTCAAGAATTCGCACTTGCCGGCGAAACATCTGTCGCGAGGAACGTATGCTGCCGAGAAAGGTCCGGGTGGGAAGAGTGAAAAGAAAATAAACACGTGACGGAAGATAAGCACAGAGAGAAGAGAGAGAGAGAGAGAGAGAGAGAGAGAAGAGAGAGAGAGAGAGAGAGAGAGAGGGAGGGAGGGAGAGAGGGAGGAGAGAGAGAGAGAGAGAGAGACAGACAGACAGACAGACAGAGGCAGAAAGCAACAGACAGACAGGGAGAAGGACAGACAGATAGACAGACAGAGAGAAGAGAGAGAGGAGGAGGAGAAGAAGAAGGAGGGAGAAGAAGGAAAAGAAGAGGAAGAAGAAGAAAGAGAAGGAAGAGGAGGAGACAACAGGAAGAAGAAGAAGAGGAAGAAGAAGAAAGAGGAGGTGGAGGAGCAGAGAAAGAGGAGGGGAGATGAGAGAGAAAGAGGCAGACAGACAAACAAACAGACAGACAAAGAGATAGTGAGACAGAGAGACAGACAGACAGACAGACAGACAGACAGACAGACAGACAGAAGAGAGAGAGAGAGAAGAGAGAGAGAGAGAGAGAGAACCATGACCCTACAAAAGGTGAAGATCAACTATAATGTCTAAACTCGCAGCCCATGGATTCATCACAAGCAAAAACTCCACGCGCTCTCCTCATCCTTCACTCAACCCCATGTTTTCTCCAAGTTTCTGTTGCAGTGCACCTGCTGGTAACTTTTTCCAAGCCTGAATACAAGTATTCAATATGACCTGCTTTATTTGGCTTTCTGCAGTTGTTATCCTTTACTTGCTGCTATACTGGTAAGACTGCGCTTAATATGTATCATTTGTGAGCATACGGCTAAAAGATTCCCTTATTTTGATTTCTTTTTTTTACACATTTTGTTATCTATAATTATTTCCTTCCATTATTTTTATTTTTCTCATTTTCCTCTTTTGTCCTTAACTAGCTGCACGGGAAGGCTGTTGGATTTTTGTTGTTGTTGTTGTTGTTTTTTCTCCTTTGATAGCAGGAATACCATGGAACTGCTGGTAGTATAATATCTTTGTTTGATACCAAGGGTGGACCGCCACAATCATCCGATTCCACTGTGGAGTACCCAGTCAGGGGACATAATTCCACTCTTGACAGGGCGTCGCAAAATCGGTACGTTTTTTGTTTTGTTTTTCTCTAAACAGACTTTTAACTGATTCCTATATGCTGCTTGTGACACAATTGCACTTTAATGCTCTCTTACTTTTTTTAAAATTTTATCTCCCCCCCACTCCCAATTTGTGCGTGCGTGCGTGCGTGCGTGCGTGCGTGCGTGCGTGCGTGCGTGCGTGCGTGCGTGCGTGCGTGCGTGCGTGCGTGCGTGCGTGTGTGTGTGTGTGTGTGTGTGTGTGTGCTGTCTCATAGACTGTGCCTATCCAGTGGCATCACCCCTAAGCCACTCATCCCCTCATTCCTTCTCCCAGTGTACAGCCATTCCCTGGCTTGTTCCCTCACAGCCCCGGCACCAGCAATCCACACGCAGATCAATCTCAAGTTGCCACGAGGCAACCCTTCATTGGAGACCCTGCACTGCTGCCGAGTCAGTTCAGTGGTGTTCAGGAAAGTCTGGGTTCTGATCACACATATGCAGGATACCACCTACTAAGCCCCTTACTCAGGAAAATAATTGCTTAGTCTTGATGGCATCATGTGTGAGAGCCCCCCCCCCTCCCCTCCTCCCCACTCTGGCCAATGACAGTCTCCATTCACTTGCCAATACCAGCGACCTCAACATGAACTCACAAAGGTTGCAGACGTTGAAAAGACATCAATACTGAGATTACCAATAAGAGCTGGACATGAAAAGCCACAGAATTTGGATTCTTTCTAATTATTGTTGTTCACTGTCCCCCAACATTTTCTCTGTAAGCAACAGCCAGTTTATTGTCTTAGTCCTATCGCTGGAGGAATCGTTAGTCTGCACTTATATAGCTCCCTGATATACTTTTTTTTTTCAATAACTGCAGTTTGATACGGTTTTCGAAAACTCAGTCAAGATATTCTGTGATTAGACTTTTAAAGAAATAAACAGCAAATCCTTCTAAATCTAGCGCTATAAAACTAAAATCAAATATAAGTCTAGCGCATGCAAGATATAGATATTTACACCTCTCTCTCTCTCTCTCTCTCTCTCTCTCTTCTCTCTCTCTCTCTCTCTCTCAAAACCATCTGGTTCCGAAATTCCAACATGTAATATGTACTGTTTAAAAAAGAAAAAAGAAAAAAACGAAAATTGTTGTTGTTGTTCATGCTGTTGTTACTATTCTGCTGGGTTTTTTTTTCTTCAGCTCATGTTTCTAAAAAAAAAAAAGCGTGGTGTGTGTGGGGGGGGGGGGGGGGAGGGGGGGAGGGGGGGGGCGGTTGAATCAAGCTGCAATAGAAGTCATTTGTGACCCCTAGATAGGCCCAAAGTTTCGGACTTTGAACATTATATGTATACTTTGCATTTTTTTTAAAAGTTCAACACTTTGCCAATGAGCTAAAACAGAAACAACATCATGATATCATCTCTTGAAACTTGATTTTTTTCTGTTGATATTTCTTATGTTTATGATTCAAATCCAGTCAGTCGACAACTTACTCCGGCCCGTCGAGCAACTTCCAAATCACTAGACAAAGGCGTAGACATCGACACACTTGAAAGAGTCGAGAATGATGGATTAATGATTCCTGCAGCAACTCTGTGCCCTGTACTTTTGTGCCACCGAAGAAAACATCTTTTTTAATGTTGGATTCCATGCATGTTGATGGTTCTAGCTGACACTGATGAGCATCTGTTTAGTGAAACATGTGTTAACTTTGCATATACATGCAGGAACTCAACACAGTCACTATGTTCATGAGTGTGTGTGTGTGTGTGGTGTGTGTGTGTGTGTGTGTGTGTGTGTGTGTAAACGTGTGAGTGTGCGCGCGCGTGTGTATGTGTGAGTGTGTGATGTGGTGTGGTGTGTGTGTGTGTGTGTGTGTGTGTGTGTGTGTGTGTGTGTGTGTTTGTGTGTAAAGTGTGTGTTGTGTGTGTGTGTGGTGTGTATGTGTGTGTGTGTGTGTAAAGTGTGTGTGTGATGTGTGCTGCATGATGTGTGTGATGTGTGGTTTGTGCTAATTGTGTGTTGCTTGACAAATGACAGATACACAGCAGGTCTCAATCACAGCAAAATTACAGTCGTACATAGTTTCAGTATAACAGCTGGTATCACAGGTCCAAACGATTACAATCGTACATATTTTCAGTATAACAGCTGGTATCACAGGTCCAAACGATTACAATCGTACATAGTTTCGGAGCCGGAATAGCTCAGTTGGTAGAGCGCCGGACTCGTAATCTTGGTGATCCTGGGGTTGCGGGTTCGAACCTCCGCCGGGGGCGTTTCGGTACTGGGGATTTTTCCCTCGGAGTTAACATTGGTTCTGACTCCATTTCCCATACAGTCCTTCGAATGAGACTATAAACCGAGGTTCCGTGTGTGAACGCACGCATAACATCTTGCACACACGTAAAATCCCATCACCAACTTTCGGAAGAGTAGGCCAGTTTGGCCGTTGGTATGGATGACACGTTACATATAGCATGCACCCTGCGTGAGAAATGGAAAGAATGAAGGAAGTAAGGAAAATGAGTGATCGATATTGAACGATACTGACTGGATGACACGGGAAACGACTGAATGAAGCGCCAGCTGGCAGCTCTTCAGTCGGCACTACCCAGGTAGGCAGCCGTTGTGTAAACGAGTGTTGATTGTAAAGCGCTTAGAGCTTGGTCTCTAGCCGAGAATAGGCGCTATATAAGTATTCATTATTATAACAGCTGGTATCACAGGTCCAAACAACTATACTCATGAACTGAGAATATAGGACAAGTCTCAATCACAGCTAAATTACAATCGTACATAGTTTCGGTATAACAGCTGGTATCACAGGTCCAAACAACTATACTCGTGAATTGAGAATATAGGACAAGTCTCAATCACAGCTAAATTACAATCGTACATAGTTTCGGTATAACAGCTGGTATCACAGGTCCAAACAACTACAATCGTACATAGTTTCGGTATAACAGCTGGTACCACAGGTCCAAACAACTATACTCGTGAATTGAGAACATAGGACAACTCTGCAGTGTAGGTGCATATGCCGACGTAATTTGCTGCATGGACTTGTCAAGAATGTTTTCCGTCCGCAGTCTTGAACTCCCCGAGACTCTGCTCTTCCTTCTCCTACTCGTAACGGCAGTCCTTCATCACCCTGTACATATTCTTCTTCTCTTTGCTGGAAATCCTAAAACTCTTTTCAAACCTGTTCCTTTTCTCAAAATAATGTCCACGACTACGCACCACTGCTGATACTGATGCGATGCTGCTGCTCAGGAAGATGATGACGGTAATGACGAAGATGTGATTTTCCCGAAACACAGCCTCAAATTGTCCTAAACTTTTGTGGCTATACTAATCACATAACAGAGGGTTTTTCCACAAAATTTGGTGTCAAGACTGCAGTTTTCTCTTAACATCTGACACTTCAATGCAGAATCAATTTGTAAGACTTTAATGTTTTTACTAACATTTTTTTAAGACAGAAAGAAACAAAATATCAAGAATTTAAGATCGCAACATGTGCTGGAAAAATTATAGCACCTGCTTCAGCAAAGGTCTCCAAACAGAACACTGGAACCATTACTTCCTATTTTGGCTGCTAGCTGCAAGTACTATGAGGTTACATGCGACTCATTTCATATTGGAAGGTCACATTAAAACAAAATTAAAGAACAAGAACTCAGCTGCTCTAATCTTTAATTCACCTTTTATCATGCTTGAAATCTAGCAATTTACTTCTGTAAGATATGCCCCAAACCCAACAACTATCTTCTAGTTATACCCAAATCCAGTGTCTCACCATATGGTCATGCCCCAAGTGAAGTAACTCACCTTCCAGTTGTACCCCCTAAATCCAGAACATAACTTTTGGTTATGCCCCAAATCCAGCAACTGACTTCTGATAATGCCCTAAATCCAGCAACTCACCTGTTGGTATGCCCCAAATCCAGCAACTGACTTTCTGGTAATGCCCTAAATCCAGCAACTCACCTGTTGGTTACACCCCAAATCCAGCAACTGACTTACTGGTAATGCCCTAAATCCAGCAACTCACCTGTCGGTTATGCCCCAAATCCAGCAACTGACTTTCTGGTAATGCCCTAGATCCAGCAACTCACCCTGTTGGTTATGCCTCAAGTCCAACTCACCTTCTGGTTATGCCCCAAATCCAGCAACTGACTTTCTGGTAATGCCCTAAATCCAGCAACTCACCTGCTGGTTATGCCTCAAGTCCAACTCACCTTCTGGTTATGCCCCAAATCCAGCAAATTCTCCTGCTGCTTGTGAATGACTGCCAGGCCCAGGTCCCCGATGCAGCACGTTAAATTGTTCTTCACAAGGATATTTTTGGACTTGATATCACGATGGGCGATGGCGGGCTTCCCACGGTTCCCGATAATCTCCGTGTGAAGATGAGACAACCCAGAGGCGGCAGAGTGCAGTAAACTCAGCATCTGCTCACAGTCCAGACTGTTCTTCTGGAGGTAGTCGTACAGGGAGCCCAGGGGGTGGTAATGGGTGATCAGCCACAGCTGAGTGCAGGAGTGCCAGGACGTCATGTCGGAGCCGTAGTAGCCCAGGATGTTGTCGTGCCGCAGGAGGCACATGTTGTAGATGGTGGTTTCCCGGGACCAGCTCGCTTCGTCACGGGAGGAGAAGATTTTGACGGCCACATCTTCGTCGTGGTAACGCCCTCGCCACACTTCGCCGTAGCGTCCTTTGCCTAGGACAAGAATGCTTGAGGCTGGTGGTTACAGTATAGGGGGAAAAATTGAGTTAAAAAAGTAGACACTGACTGTTTCAAAGACTGCAGCGATGTAGAACAAAAAATGATTTCTCTGTCTGTCTGTCTGTCTCTGTCTGTCTGTCTGTCTGTCTGTCTGTCTGTCTCTCTCTCTCTCTCTCTCTCCATACATACTTACATACATCTATGCATGCATACGTACGTACGTACGGACATACATATATAAATATATGCAGACAGAGACAGACAGACAGACAGACAAACAGACAGACAGTCAGACAGAGACAGAGATGTGTAATACAAACACATACATATCTGAAAGACAAATAAAGCACACAGGTTTATTGTACTCACAGCACAATGAACACAGCAACATCACTATCACTCATTCAAAATACAAACAAACTGACAAACAAACAAACAAACAAACAGACATCACCCCAGTTCTTACCGATGCATTCTTTGAGATGCACTCTCTTGGCAACCGTCTGCTGCACCAGCTGAGGAAGACCACTGCCACTGCCAGAGGTGCACGAATGGTCCAACAACTCCTGCACACAAGCAGGGGACTTTAGTCACCGAGACGGAACTTGGGGTACAGGTGAGGGGAGGGGAGGGGGAGAGGAGGGGGAGAGGAGGGGGAGAGGGGCTGACAGCGTTGAAGGAGTTGTAGTGGTCTTGGATGAGGATCTGGTTGGCTAAATGGATACAGCATTGTCTTCTTTATCCTAGAATCCTGAGGTTCAATTCCCGCTTTAAACAGCCACAGTGGAGGGGGGGGGGTGGAGGGGAGGGGATGTTCTCTTGAGAGTCACCTCTCGTGGCTCGCTCACTCTGTCTGTGTGTTCTCCCAAAGCTTTTCACAATGTTTCCTCTTATTGAATGTGTAACATGTCAACTTGGTGCGGTCTGTCATCTGGTGACCAGAGTGGACGCCAGCTGTCCGTTCTGCTGTAGTCTGTTTGCCCATGTGGCTTTTTCCCCCCACATAGTTCTGTGGCACTTTTATGTTTGTTGTTTAATTTTTACTGTGTTTTTGTCCCCAATCTGGTGGCGATCAAATATGGGGAAGGCCTGGCAGCTTCATTCAAGCCTAGTTTTATTGTTAGTCTTAGGATATCAACAGATTAGTTGTCAAATTGTGAACTGAACATAAATGGACAGATAGACAGATAGAAAGACAAAGAGACAGACTGACAGATAGATATACTCAATTCATAGCATGAGCGAGAGAGAGACAGAGAGAGAGAGTTTTTTTTTCTTGGAACATAAAAGATAACTTACTCTAGCCCTGACTGAGCAGTCAGTCCCCTACTCCACTCCCATCCCCACCCCCACCCCCTTTATTGTATTATTATTATTATTATCATTATTGTTATCATTATCACTATTAATTTATTATCACTATCATTGTTATTCTTTAGTCTCAGAATGCGTGAACTGCCATGTGTGAATTGGAAAGCTCAGATAAGCATCAACTGGCAGCAGCAGACATTCCCTACAACAAAATAACGTAAAAGAGGACAAAAAGGGAAATACCCAAAATCACTGGGTTCTTCACGGAGATGGAGTGACAATCACCTAACATAGAATTCTTAAACGTATCTTTTATTGGTTCAAAAGCTTGGCACGTGACAACAATAATCTTTAGAAGCTGATGGCTCATTAAAGTAAATTCATGTTTACTGGTTAGTGTGTCACTGAGATTCAACCTTCTCTATCTCAGAGCAGTTTGATATCTTCACTACTGTCAGGTGAGCAGAATGCCTTCTGTTTTGTTTTTAGGTAGATAATGTGGCTATCATAAAGGTACCTCTTTCTCTCCAGGGTACCTGAGGAATTCAGAAAATTCCAGTGGCTTTTGTAAGTGTAAGTTAGATATAATCACCAAGCTGATATCACTGGTTTCAGTTTCAGTTTAATAATAGACCAGCTGACAACAGAGCAGAAACATAAAGTCTGATTATTCAGAAACAAAACCTAAACACCTGCACAAAGACTCAAAGGGACACAACAAAAGATCACCTGTAGAGTGCTGTCCCCTACTTGCTGGGCACCCCGTAGAACGTCATCTTCCAAGAAACGACGCTCATTGGCTAGCAGGTTGTCCATGCGACGCTTGTGCACGAGGCGACAGGCTAAGGAGATGAAGATGATGAGCAGCCCCACGCTCACTAGTGGGATGACGATGGCCAGGACTATGGGCCACAACTCCTGCCACGTGTGGTCCGGAGGGGAATCTGACAATTCATGTTGGAAACAGCACACAGAGTGAGGCATTCGTGACAGAAAAAAAAGTGTTTGTAATTAGCCATGTACTGGCACAATAAATACAACACGATGCAGAGACAGTGTGAAAGTAGGGTAAGAAGCGATGTCTCGGCTGCCTCATGTGCATTGCTGCCAACCCTCTGTGGTTGTAATTAGGGGCCAGAAAATGCAGAAGGTAATTCGGCTATGAAGTGAATGCGTCGTTACTCCCAGCTGCTGGACTGTTCTACTGAGAGCTCAGACAGGTAATGTACTTCATGTAGTTGCCAGCATTCAGAGATCATTTTGTTTTACTTCATTTAACGATGGTGCAGATCATTTTCTTACTTCATTTAGTGATGGTTCTTTAACCCTTTTCAAACATTGAGCCTCAGATTGCACATTTCATAACCCAGTTTTGAAACTCTGGGTTTGTTTGCAACAAATTTGAGACTGGGGAAATTATTTTTCAAATTAGGAAAATACCTTGGAAATGCTGTGGGTTGGCAGATATGCATGTGTTTGCACAATAAGGGAAAAGTCAAATCTGAAACATTTCACGCCTGACTAGAAAAGGAAACATAATTACCACATCTTATCAGGAAGAGTATAACTATGCATTCTGCATAATAATTTTATGTCAATCAATTTGTAAATTGAAAGCCGAGACCTTTGCTTGACTTTGAACACATGTCTATCTACAAAATCTATAATCTGCGATGATGTTGGGTAAAAAGTTTTTGACAATCTGTCTGATGCAGTTTTCTCTTTTCTCTTGTTCTTTTCTATTTCAGTCAGAGAAGACATCTTTTTCCTTTAATACGAAGCTTAAAACGGCAGAGAGACAGGGTTTCAGTCAACTGGTTAAGAAAGCCTAAAAAGATTTAAGATGTGGTGTGTGGTATATTGTTGTTAACTTGATTAGATGTGCGGTAACTCAGTCACAAATTTTGTCATGTCACCTGTGTAACTCTGGCACAGTAAATGGCTTGCACTTGATGCTAGAATACCGCTATCTAAATCATACTTATGAACTGAACCGGATTTTTTTTTTTACTAAGATTTTCCAACAACAGTAAAAATTATCACTGCTGTTTTCAACAAAAGCAAATAATTCCTCAAGAACACAGCATTACTCTTGTACAAATCGTCTGAAAATGCACAACGCAATGACCTCAGAAGAGACGATTTTATGTTCAGTGCTGCTTTGATGCTGATGTTTCTGTTAAAAAAAAAAAAGAAGATCATTTGTACTGGAGAAAGCAATCTACCTTTTCCTAGTACATCAATGAACTGCTTGACTTTATCATTCACAAGCTAACGGGCTGGAACTTACACAACTTAAAATGAGTGAAGTCTGAAGTCCTTTGTCGGAATTTGCTCACCTTCCTTGGGAATCTGGGGCCGCATGTCCTTGTTACACAGATGGCCCTGACAGCATTTGATGGACACCATGATGCGGTTCTCCAGGTTGTCGATCTTGCAGCTCATCTGTGAGGTGTCCTGCTCAAAGCAGCCTCGTCGATACGTCACCTCCTCATCCTCGCTGTCTTTATACGCCACCGTGAAACACTGGACAAACATATGCACTGATGGGTGATCGTTTTGATTTGCTTTGTTTATTTGCTTGTTGATGCTGTTCTTGTTGTTGTCGTTGTTGTTGTTGTTGTTTCTGCTGACCTGCCTTCCCTGTCATCTCATGATATATTGAGTGATATAACTAATACACGGACTATCATATAATCGGGATGTCTCAGGGTTTTTTTTAATGATAGTGGAGTGTGGATTTGTCATTGCCATTTCGCATAGTGATGTCCATATATATGTCGAAGTTGAGGACATGAACTCTCTCTCTCTCTCTCTCTCTCTCTCTCTCTAACAGACCGAAAGAAAGAAACACACACACACACACACACACACACACACACACACACACACACACACACACACACACACACGGGGGAGTGGGGGGCTTCTTTGCATTTCCTGTGAGGACTCAACGTCACACAAATCAAGTAAAACTGTATGAAACTAATTTTTGATGCTATACAGAAGAACCATGTTACAAACTCGAAATTTGCTTTCATTTACCTTTGAGGAAGTTTGACAGTAGACATCGAGGCAATCATCACAGGCACACGTGTAGATTTCAACGGTTTCATTCTGAGATGGCAATGGGTTTCCTGCAACAATCAGATTGTTTGTTGTTGCTTAGAAAACAGCCAAACAATGCAGTGATGAAAACAAACTATATCTAGTCATACAATTATACAGAAAACAATGCCATGTGAAACGCTGATGACACTGAGAGCAACCCAGGGGTTAAACCAATTGTAATTTGGACCCGGAACAAATGAGAACTAGCGACTGTGCAGGTGCTGCAACACCCCCCCCCCCCCCACACACACACACACACACACTCACACACACACCACACACACACACAGTTAAGCATTTACTTTAAGATTATTTGCAGGTATGTTGTAGGGATGTTTAGAGGGGCATTCATATGCACTTAGATAACCACATTATGCATACACTTCTTACATAGTCACAGACATTTATGCATGACTCTCTCTCTCTCTCTCTTCTCTCTCTCTCTCTCTCTCTCTCTCTCTCTCACCGTCTAATATCACATTTGTGAACAGACGTTAAACTGAAGTACTACTACTACTACTACTACTACTACTACTACTACTACTACTACTACTACTACTACACACACACACAGCTAGAGCCTGGTCATTGAAGATATGAACATAACTTTTCACGCGATTGAGAGGCTAGCTTCTGGTTCATAGAAGAAATGAACATAACTTTTCACGCGATTGAGAAGCTAGGTCCTGGTTCTTGAAGAAACGAATATAGTCAGAAGCAGGGCTGAGGGCTTGACTACATCGATGCACAGACATCCACTGTGCTGTGTTGTCGTAAAGGAAAGTGTGATACACATAACTGTATGCCTAACAGCTAAATTACAGTGCTAGAGGAAATGCCATCCCATCGTCACAAGCTGTCAAAACAAACCGTGAATATATGTTAATGTGGCAAATTGTGTGTGTGTCCGTCGTGCGTGCGTGCGTGCGTGCGTGCATGTATGTGTGTGTGAGCGCG
>CM065714.1:91875046-91877546 GCA_033310375.1 Conus canariensis | reverse complement strand
CAACATCTGCCAGCAAAATCGGTTTTCGACCACTTTACCAACCCCTAACCTTCGCGTGAGCTAAGATGTCAGTTTTAAAAGTCTTATGTTCAATACAGGTGTGTGGTCGGTACCCATGGTTGGTTTTTGATGCCTATGTTCAACACAGGTGTGTGGCCGCTACCCGTGTTTCATTCCTGAAGCCTGTGTTCAACACAGGTTTGTGGCCGGCACCCGTGTTTCGTTCGTGAAGCCAATGTTCAATACAGGTGTGTGGCCGGTACTCATGGTTGGTTTTTGTACTCTATGTTCAACGGTGTGCGGCCAATACCCGTGGTTAGTTTTTTTTAAGCCTATGTTCAACGCAGGTGTGTGGCCGCTACCTGTGTTTCGTTCCTGAAGCCAATGTTCAACACAGGTGTGTGGCCGGTCCCTGTGGTTGCCTTGGCGCAGTGAACTGGGACAAAGCCGCCGATCGCCAGAGAGCACTCTCCCCCAGGTGTGTGTCGAAGGCAAGTTGACAATCAGCCAGGCGTGCGCGCGTGTGAGTGTGTCGCGCACCCCAACACAAACTTCAATGGTTTGGCGGCTGATTGGGTGTCACAACACACTCCCGTCATATTGGGCATCGGGGTGAAAAAGAAGGAAAGTGCTTCGAAAGGCTCGCCTCTGGGAAACGTCATAAATGATTAGTAATGGGGGACTAAAAGCGTATGTACAGCAGACCTATAGCATCAAAATGAAGAGAGAGAGAGAGAGAGAGAGAGGAGAGAGAGAGAGAGAAACATACACACGCGCACGCAAACGTTAAACCTCCAAACACATGAATCCTGCCGAATAACTATACCACTAGGATGCAACACTGTTTCAATGGCAGCAACTGAAACACTGAACAGAAGTCGCACTGCTGTGTCGCTGCCACGTCCGTTGCATACAGATGCACAATGATGACTACTGATTTCGTTATCATAACTACCGCTATTATCTCCATTAATACTCTAGCGCTGCTGATGCTGGTGCTACTACTATTACTACAACTGCTATTGCTACTACAATTACTACTACTACAACTACTACTACTACTACTACTTAGCCGGCCAGGTGAGAATACAAAATTTTGCAATTCACAAACAGAAAGACCATCAATAAGCAAGGACAGGCTAATAAATTATGTACTGTTGCTAATAATGCTGCTACAGCTGCTACTACTACTACTGCCACTGCAGATGATGATTGCCTAGAGCTACTACCTTTATTACCACTGCAAATTGTGCTGCTGCTATTAGCATACTATTACTTCCACTACTAAATCAGCTAAATGAGAATACTGAATTTTACGACTATTCCCAACGAAAAGATGCGAACAGCCAAGAATACTATTGCTAGCAAGCTTACTACTCTTTAGTAAAGCAAATGAGAATAGTGCGATGTTACAAAATTTATACCAAAGTTTCCAGTAGACCACAAACTGTAACGGATACGTATTCATTTCTACATACTGCCAGTTCATGGTTTATTTTTCTTGATTATTTCTTATGTATGTTTTTTTTTCCTTTTAATTATCGTTCTCCACAATGCGTGACATAAAAAAGGAACAAATAATTTCAGGATAACCAGATCGCGCGCGCACACACACACCACACACACACACATACACACACGCACACACACACCACGCAGATATACATGTACGCGCGCGCGCGCACACACACACACACACACACACACATACACGCCGCACGCGCGCGGGCATTCTTCCTTTAAAAAAAAGTCGAATAGTCTCCCCTTTTTGACGCTAATGGGCCACCCTACACCTGTTCATAATAAACTGGGTGGAAGCCAGGACTCGACAGTCGAAGCAGATCTTTGAGCGGCTTAAACA
Source organism: Conus canariensis (assembly GCA_033310375.1). Classification (NCBI taxonomy): domain Eukaryota; kingdom Metazoa; phylum Mollusca; class Gastropoda; order Neogastropoda; family Conidae; genus Conus; species Conus canariensis. The sequence continues at coordinate 91,875,685 of CM065714.1, read as the reverse complement.
GACGGTTCCCTGACTAAAATGTTGCATTAAGCCCTTAATATTTTGTCTCACACACACACACACACACCACATACAAAAAAGCAGTTAGGAACCAACTCAGTGCTAAGAGTTTGACCCGTGACGTCAGCGGCCATGTCCTTCATGCTTCATGGCATTTGTCTGCTCGACCGCTAGCTTTGACCACGCGCACGCCCCTGTGAGCACGATGTCAAGCCGCCCATGCAATGTTGCGCGCGACCTTCCACACCCTGCTAGCTGTTCCTGACGTGGAACGTTCAGGTTGTGGGAAGGGCACTGGGAGGTATATAGACATCCTCTGTGGTTTTCTTTCTGATTTATTTTTTTCATTTTTTATTAGTTCTTTTTTTTCCTTTTTTTTTTTTCTTTTAGGAATTCAAATGATTTGTTGTTACGCTCTCCAGTCTGGAGATTTTTGGTCTTAATAAATATGTCAGCTTTTTCATGCTTAAAGTCTCTGACACCCACCTAGTCCACCACCCCTACCCCCTTTTTCTGTCTGTCTGTCTGTCTGTCTGTCTGTCTGCTCTCTCTCTCTCTCTCTCTCTCTCTCTCTCTCTCTCTCTCTCTCTCTGAAGAGAAAAAAAGGTAAATTTAGGGCGGGGGGGGGGAGATTCTTTT
>CM065714.1:91867546-91870046 GCA_033310375.1 Conus canariensis | reverse complement strand
CGACCTCCCAACCTCGGACCCAAGACACTGAACCACATTGGCAGGAGGCAGTGGAGAATATGAGATAGATGGAGGGAGGGGGGAAGGAGGACGATGAAGTATGGGGGATGGGAGTGCAACCGAATGCAGTAGTCTCAAGTACCACAATGCTTTTAAATGGTAAGATTGTGTAGCTCCTATTCAAAAGCATGCAAAGATCGAATCCTCGGCTTTTCACATGATTGTAATTCGCGCTTGCGGCACCCATCTATAAAGTTTGTAAAGCTATACAGGTTCCCCCTCAATATATCCTTAAATCCCCTCCCTCCCCGTAACCCTCTCTCCTAACTCTTCACCCTCTCTTTCGTAAGGGTAAATTATACCCGTGCTCGGTATAACCTGAGGTGGCTATGGACATTAAACTTGAATATAACCTAAAACAAGACACAAAATACAGGGAGTCAGTTTTGGTTCTTCTCTTTATATTGTGATGACAGTAAGTACACTTTAATTTGGAAGCCTGTGTGCACCGAATGTGTGGGGAAAGGGGGTGGGGGAGGGTTGTAAGCTCGTCAGATAGAGAGAGAGAGAAGTGGGGGGGGGGAGGGAGGAAGGCGGTAAGGAATAGAGGTGGTATGCCATGTACATAGCCTAGGTGCCAATGCGCGCGGGTGGCCCTTTAAAGAGGAGAAAACAACAACACAGTAATCACCAAAGCTACCTACGGCTCTCGCCATTTTTACCTCTGTTTCTTACTTTAGATTGGAAGAGGCTGGAGAAAGGAGGGGTCAAAGAATGCGGGTGTGGGGGGGGGGAGAGAAGATGATTGGAAGCGGAGGAAGGGTGGATGGGTGGGGGGCATGGACTACAAACTCTTTCCGCCCAAACTCTCTGGAGGGCCAGCCGCCACACCTGTCAACATAGTTAGCTGAAGTGGGGCACTAGCTTGGCGGACGCACTGAGGTAACGACCGGGAGTTGAAACAGGTGGCGAGTGGTCAGTGTTCGCAAGGCAGGGTGGACACGCACGCACCTGTTAAAGCCAGTCCAAATATTTCCCGACTTCAGACTTCGGAAGCGAGAACCGGACCCTTCGGGCTGATAGCTCACTTTCCATTGCAAACCACACCCACACCCACACCCACACACACACACATACGCGCACGCACATACACATAAACATTCTCACTCGCACGTGAACATTTACACACACACACACACACACACACACACACACACACACACACACACACACACACATATGACGAAGATCCGTCCTACTGTTTAAATATTATCGTGCTGGATGGCTGACAGACAGACAGACAGACAAGCAGACAGGGCAGACCAACGGACAGACAGATGTGGGGTTCAATAGATCTCAAGGAGTCTTCAAAGAAGATATTTTGAAGAGCGGATTTGAAATTTTATGGGCATACGCACTGTGATCGAGAGAATAGCAAAAACGAACCAACATGTAAAATAGACCTTTCGAAATTGGAGCTACTGGTGTTTGTTTGTTTGTTTGTTTTTCATCAGGGGGAGTGATAAAGGGGAGGCAGGCGGTAAGGGAGCGGGGCGGTAATGTGGAAGAGGAGGGGTAAGGGAAAAAGGAGAGGGGGGGGGGGAATAAACCGCCTGTCCTGTGACACGCCACGTTTTAAGAGTTTCACTCTGACAGGTATCATTGCCAGCAACCCTGTTGGAGGCAAAAAAAAAAAAAAAAAAAGAAAATCACACCTCCAAGCAACAAAACCGTCGAGACTTGGCCACGTCTTCGCACCGTCTGTGACGGGCTTTACAGCGTTGGCGTCACTTTGTTTTCCCACGTGGGACACGTGAAAAGCATGCCCTGCAGCCGAAGCATAAACGATTAGGAAGACGCGGCAAAATGTACGTCGATCATCAAGCAAGCAACAGCAGCTAAATGCATCGGATTCCATCGACATACGGAAAACATGAGGGGGAGAGAGAGAGGCAGACGGGTATAAATGCGGAGGGAGGGAGACAGATAGGACGGTATGGGTCGGAGGGGAGGTGGGGGTGGAGGGGGGCTGGAGGTTGGGAAAGGGGGTGTTGGGGGAGGGTGAGATATGACAACATCATAAGACTTGCAGGCAGGTTCGTGCTGACTCGGATCACACACACACACACAGAGAGAGAGAGAGAGAGAGAGAGAGAACGTCATGGGGGGGGGGGGGGGGGGGTTCTCGATTTTAACGGGAAATGTCCGCCCTCTGGCGCAAGCGTTTTCACATGGACTTGTGCTTGCAATGTTCGCTTTGCAAAGGGAAACAACACCCACAATAATCATTTAGCTCAGCAAAGGGAAACAATACCCACGTTATATCATTTTGCTCAGCAACGGGAAACAACACCCACGATATTTCATTTAGCTCAGCAACGGGAAACAACACCCACGATATTTCATTTAGCTCAGCAAAGGGACACAACACCCACGGTATATCATTGAGCTCAGCAAAGAGAAACAACACCCACGTATATCATTTAGCTCAGCAAAGGGA
>CM065714.1:91857546-91862546 GCA_033310375.1 Conus canariensis | reverse complement strand
CGTGCGCAGACACGTTATATAATCAGACGTGTATGAATAGTAAATCAAATGTTTAAAAACGCTTTTTTCTTCTTTTTTTTTCTTGTTCAAAGTTCACTAGTTTTACTCCTTAAGAGAAGCACAGACCAAAGATTTTTTTTCCTGAAAATACAACATTGAGAATCTAAAATGATAGACTAGTGGTATAAAGAATATATATAGCAAACTGTTTTGCAATGAACTGAGAGAGAGAGAGAGAGAGAGAGAGAGAGAGAGAGAGAGAGAGAGAGAGAGAGAGAGAGCATTATACTGCTGTGTTTAATAGACACGATTCAAATGCTGTCTGGAAAAAATTACAAGGGGGAAAATGCTTTTTTTCCCCAACGGCAATCTATTACCAATGATCCTATAAAGATTGTTCCTGACAAAAGGAATACATCTAATACTAAAAACCCCAACCTCCCACCCCTCTCCGCCTTCTCATACACCCCTTCCACTTGCTCCCTCCCCCCCCCACCCCTTATCCATCCCCCATCCCTATTTCCCAATCTCTTAGTATCCTCGTAATCAGTTCCCTTCTATGCATAAACGCCTGTGCCTGGGAATGATGGCGCTGTTAACGCACAAATACTCTTTTTTTTTTTTTTTTTTTTTTTTTTTTTTGGTTTTGTCAACTGTTCTCTTTGTTTTTTGGTGGCAGATCGATCGTTTCCGTCGACGCTGGTGGTCTCACTCAAGGGAGGAAACTCCACAAAATGATTTAACAGAAGATTGCGACGCAGGGGGGGGGGGGGGGGGGGGGGGGGAGAGAGATCCTTTGAACGTATTTATTTATTTGAAAATTTGTTTAGTTTGTTTGTTCATTTGATCTTATTTTAGTCTCATTTCCAGTGTGTTGGTCATACTTCTGCAGCTTCAGTCAGTGTTCTGTCTGTCTGTCTGTCTCTCTCTCTCTCTCTCTCTCTCTCTACATGCACAGAAACAAAGAAAAGGGGGGAAGGGGGTGTACAGAAAAGAAAAAAAACAACAGAAAGAAAGAAAAATGAAAGGGAAGGGGAAAGGGGACAAGGAGAGAGAGAAAACAGCACACACACACACACACACACACACACACACACACACACACACACACACACACACACACACACCACACACACACACACACACGTGTGTACTAACAGATACCAAATTTAGCATGAACGGTGGGGGCGGGGGGGGGGGGGAATCCGGGGGGGTGGGGGGGTGAGAGCAGAGCCAAGCAGCAAGCATTATGAGTTTGTCGCGAGTTATTGGAATGGAGAGAGACGTGAAACGCGGAGACGGGAGGGACTGGGAGGGGCCCGGGTGGGTGATGAAGAGCAGGGGAAAGGGAACGTGAAATGGAGCGAAGAGGGGAGGAGGGAGGGGGGGGGAGAAAGACAGGGGGGAGGTGGGGAGGGGAGGTGGGGGGGTGGAGGGTGGGGGTGAGAGCAAGCATGATGATATTAAAAGCGACTCAAAGTTTCCACAAGTTGTATTGACCGCTTTCAAGCCGACGAAGAAAAGAGACAAGCAAAGAAATCAAACAAGGCCCCGCAGGGCAAGAATGGGTGGGTGGGTGGTGGAATGGGGGAGAGGGGGGGGAACGGGGGGGGGGAGGAGGGAGAGGGAAGAGGGCTGGGGATGAGAGAGGGAGGTGGAAAAGTGGGTGGGTAGGGGATGGGAGGGGGGGGGGGGCGAGGGAAGCGGACAAGACAAGAGGAAAAAGATCAATACATAGAATACAGGCGTCGGAGCGTGACGAGCAAAGAAACGGCTGTCTTGTGTCTCCTTCGTGGAAAGCGTAGAGCGAAGGAGGCTATGGGGTGGGGTGAGGGAGGGGAGAGAGACAGAGACAGAGAGACAGAGAGACAGACAGAGGCAGACAGATGCTGAGAGGTAGACAGACGCTGACATACATACAGTGAGACAGAGATACACACTCGGGGAAGAGAGAGAGGAGAGAGAGAGAGAGAGAGAGAGAGAGAGAGAGAGAGAGAATATGGACAACACACACACACACACACACACACACACACACACACACACACACACACACACACAACCACACACACACACAAAAGATAGTATGTGCAGGGGAGACGGGGCTAAGAGTGTGGTGTGTGTGTGTGTGTGTGTGTGTGTGTGTGTGTGTGTGTGTGTGTGTTGTCCATACACAAGATAGTATCTGCAGAGGAGACGGGGCTAAGGAGAGAGAGAGAGAGAGAGAGAGAGAGAGAGAGAGAGAGAGAGTGTGTGTGTGTGTGTGTGTGTGTGTGTGTGTGTGTGTGTGTGTGTGTGTGTGAGGTGAGGGCAGTGAAATTGGAAAGGGGGGGGGGGGGAGGTGAGAGAGGGTAGAAGATTGGTAGGGTGGTACCAGGCGATCAAAGTGGTTGACGTCGATGAGAGATCACAGACAGACAGACAGAGACAGACAGACAGACAGACAGACAGACAGACAGACAGAGTTGTGTGTGCACGAGGGCGGGAAGGGGGCGGAAAGGAATGACAGGAGGCGAGGTATGAGGGAGACTAGTTGTAGTGGACGGCGAAGTGGGAGTGTCGATGAAGATCAGACAAAGAAACAGACAGTCAGCCAGACAGACAGACAGTCAGACAGACAGACAGACAGACAGACAGACAGACAGACAGACAAAAGTGAGGCAGAGACAGACGAAAGAAAAGGAGAAAAAAAAAAAGAGAAAAAAAACAGGCAGACAAAGCGAATCAGAAACAATCTGAAACTCAGAGAGAGAGAGAGAGAGAGAGAGGGGGGGGAGGGAGGGAGGGAGGGAGGGAGGAGAGACAGACAGACAGACAGACAGACAGAAGAGTCAGACAGACGGACAGACACACAAGAGAATTTTTTAAAAAAGAAAGGACAAGACAGGACACTGAGAAGAAGGAAAATTCAGAGGGTGGAGGAGGAAAAGAGGGACGAATGATGAAGGGGGAAGGGGATGGGAGGAAGTAAAAGGGGGGAGGGGGTTGGCGGGGAGAGAGGAGGGGGGGGGGAATGTCTTTCCACACCTGTTAGAGACACCTGCAGTGAAGATCGAATCGCTGAAGCGGGGGGGGGGGGGGGGGGGGGGGTAGGTACAGTCTATTCCCAGCGGTGTGGTTTGTGCGAACAAGTCACAATGCACACAGCACGAACGGGGGTTCCCGTTCTCTCTTGGCAGATTTTTCAGTATTAGTAGTAGTAGTAGTAGTAGCAGTTGCAGTAGTAGTAGTAATAGCAATAGTACCTTCGCCAAGATGTTTATGGTGTAACCTGTGTCTGTTCATTTGTTAATCTGTCAACCCCATGTGACAAAAAGAAAAACAAAACTGAAATGTTTTGTGAATAACGAAACTTGGAGAAAACACGGAGTATGGCCGGAAGACGAACTTGTCAAAATTTTGGTGCGGAACTGGATCAAAGAACAGATCCAGGATCCCTTCGTCCTTGGCAGAAGTCTGCGCTCTCCCGGGCGTCTCTCTAGTAATTGTCATCATTATTATTGTCACCATCATACTCATCGTCATTATTAGTGTTATTACTATTATTATTATTACTGTTATTATTATTATTATTATTATCATTATCATCATCAACATCATCATTATCATCATTACTATTATCATTGTAATTATCATCATAATCATCATCATCAATATCTTCATTATCATTATTGTTATCATCACACTATCATTGCCATTCTCCTTATCATTATTACAGGAAAGTTACAAAACTGATTGCATCAAATTATCACGCCAACACGAGAGACGGTAAATGGAAGTTGAGGAAGACGTATGTGGGGGTGGGGGTGGGGGTGGAGGGGGGGGGAGTGTGTATGTGTGTATGTGTGTGGGGGGTAAGTGTGTGTATGTGTGTGTGTGTGAGGGGGGGTGGGGTGAGTGTGTGTGTGTGTGTGTGTGTGTGTGTGTGTGTGTGTGTGTGTGTGTGAATACATGTGTGTGTATGTGTGTGTGGGGGGGGGGGGGGAGGGGTGTGTGTGTGTGTGTGTGTGTGTGTGTGTGTGTGTGTGTGTGTGTGTGTGTGTCTGTGTAGAGGGGAGGGGGTAGATTGAGGGGCGGGGCGGAAGCACAATAGGAACAGGAAAAGCACTGGTCAACAAGAAGTAAAATGTTCTTTTCTACCAAAAGTAAATGATTCAAAAAAGTTTTGTTTCTCCTCACTTAATAAGATTTCGGCGATTATCCCGTAAAACAATTGTTTTCGTGACATTTTCAGTTCTTATAACAACTGACACTTAATCCAATGCCTCTCTCTCTCTCTCTCTCTCTCTCTCTCTCTCTGTGTGTTGGTGTGCGTGTGTGTGTGTGTGTGTGTGTGTGTGTGTGTGTGTGTGTGTGTGTGTGTGTTTCATTAGATATTATCATGTCGTGCTTGCTTCACCGTGCAAACTGTAACATACGGTCGGACATGTCAAAGCCCTCTATGCAAGTCTTGTCTCCCCCTCTCCACCCCCACCCACCCACCCACCCCACCTCAGCCCATCCTCTCCAACCCCCTCCCCACCCCCTCCCGCCTTCCATCTCCTCCCGACCTGACCACCCACACCATTCCCCCCGGTGCACACTACCAACCACTCATTCCCTCCCCTATTTTTCCCCCTAATTTTGTGATTTATCACCAGTTTCACCCGGTCAGTCAAGCGAGTAGGCAACCAAGAAACTGACAAATAAAAAAAACGACGACAAATACCGCATCATGCATTTGCACATCCAATAAAATGGTCGGATGGGGGGAGGCGGGGGGGGGGGGGGGGGGGGGGGATATAACACATTTTGCTGCCTCCATTCATAACGCAGCGTGCTTCAGAAATGATATCGCCTTCCCCCACCCTGAGGAAGCGCTGCATGTTATGAGCAACGTTACCAACCTTAACGTGTGTCCATGAATCAGTCTAAAATGTTGGGGACGGAACGAGGGAAGGATTAGGGGAGGGTGAGAGACAGAAGGGGGGGGGGGAGAAAGAGAGAGGAGAGAGAGGGCG
>CM065714.1:91842546-91845046 GCA_033310375.1 Conus canariensis | reverse complement strand
GGGGGGGGGGGGGGGGGGGGGGGGGAGCGGGAGGTAGAGAGGGGGAGAGCAGAGGGGGGCGACTATGGAAAGGAAGTGAGCGAATGGAGGTAAAAGACGATCAAGGGAACAGGGCACATAGGAATGGGTCATGGAAGGATGGGGGGGGGGGGGGGGAGGGAGGGGAGGGAAGGGGGGAAGGGGGAAGGAAAAGAAGAGGGAAGCAAGAACCTGGACGGTGTCTACATGTATGATTTTCATCTCAACACATGCTTCGAGCTCTGCCCCCCCCCCCCCCCCCCCCCCCCCCCCCCCCCCCTCTCTCCCCGTACCAGTGCACAACGCAATCCATTTTCCCTCGTTCCAAGGCCGAACAACCCAAACCCAGCCAACGAGCAGGCTCTCAAGAAATCAGCGAGGCGGACCTTAAACCCCAGGTAGAAAGAAACTCACCCAAGCGACCTGGATGGGGGGCGGAGGTGGCTAGGGGGTGGGGGTGGGGGTGGGAGGTAAGAATGGTAGGAAGGGTGGACCGAGTTCTCCCCCTCCCCCCCCCCCCCCCCCCCGCCCCAAATCTCCCTCTAACCCCACCCCCACCCCACCCCCGCACACCTCCCCCACCCACTCCCCGCCACTCTTCTCCAACCCCTCCTGTCACCCAGCCAGTCAGGACCTTAGTGAGCCGACGACAACAACTGCGGAGTCGCAACCTTTGTCAGCAAAGGCGAGAAAAGCCACCAACCAAGCCACCGCCACGGGCCCTAGCAATGCTAATGCTCGCGAAAAGCCCTCAACGACAACCGACCGACCGACCGTTTGCATCCTTCTCTCTACTGCACCCTGGGGGGAGAAGAAAGAGAAGAAAGAACGAAGAAAAGAACAGGGGGGGCTGCACACCCCAAAAATACGCAGCCAAAGCCTTAGCTTATTTAATATGGAGTCGAGTATTTATTTATAGACTGGCGCACTTGGATTGATTTGAGAATTCTTACTATGTCTGAAAGTTGATTCTCCTCGTTTTCTTTCATATGGCCATCAAGGTACACAAGCCAGGCTTCCAGCTGGCGCAAATATAGGATCACCGGTGAGCGCGTGCAAAGGCCTGAAAAGTGACGTCAATTAAGGGTCATGTAGTTGAAGATTGTTTGTGACTTAATCGGTGGAAATCCCCCTCCCCCTCCCCCCCCCCCCCCCCCCAAAAAAAAAAAAAAGAAGTAATAATTGGTGGAGAGTTGTTCTTTTGATCAATTATTAGTTTAATTTACAGTAAACACTGGATCAAACAAAGGGAAATAATTGGTGGGGGGAACTGTTCTTTTGATCGGTAATCAGTTTAACATTAATTGCTGGCTCGAAACGCTTACATGGATTGAAGTAACGCAGTTTTAATGCACGACACAAAACAGGACAAGAAATTTTCGGCAATATGCCTTCCTCAGCGACAAACAAATAAAAACAGTACAGACATAAACATGCACAATACTCCCCTTGTGAAGCCAAAGTGGTGAATGTTTATGTCTGTACTGTTTTTTGTTGTTGTTTTTTTGTCGCTGAGGAAGGCATACTGCCGAAAATTTCTTGTCCTGTTTTGTGTCGTGCATTAAAACTGCGTTACTTCACACTTTGTTTTGTGTGCTCTTCTGCTTTTTTGTCGTGTTCCAGTTGCCGCTTACATGGATTACATAGTGTTTTAATGCAAAAAAAAAAAAATCTTAATTGTGGCGTGTGGCCGGTGGGGGGGAAAGGGAGGGAGAGAGGAAGGGGGGAAGAAGAAAGGGCTGGGGGAGGGGGGAGTTGCGAGACTCCAGCTCAGCTGAGTTAGGCGCCCCTCGTTGCTTTTAACGGGCTGTGGCTGGCAGTCGGGGTTAGTTCCTGGCGCGACAGGGACACAAAGCCGGAGGGACTGTCTGTCACTGGAGCTTTCTTCCCCTCCCACCCCCCTCCCCACGCATCTCCCCCCCCCCTCCCTGCACCCTCCTACCCCTCTGACTGATGACAGTAATGTGTTTTGGTGGTACTAGTAGTGTCACTCACTACTGGCTTAACTTTGAAGGGATCGGAGCTGGCTGGGCAAGGGGTGGGGGGGGGGGGGGGGGGGAAGAGGACAAGGTGGCAATGACGATGATGAGGACGATGATGAGGACGATAATGACGAAGGGGAAAGAGAAGAGAAAAGGTGATAGGAGCGACAAAGCTACCTGGGGGCTCGCGGTGGATGGATGGACTCTCTCTCTCTCTCTCTCTCTCTCTCTCTCTCTCTCTCTCTCTCTCTCTCTCCTCCCACGGAAAAGGTGATATGAGCGTAAAAGCTACATTGGGGCTCGCGTGGACAGATCTCTCTCTTTCTCTCTCTCTCTCTCTCTCTCTCTCTCTCTCCTCTCTCTCTCTCTCTCTCTCTCTTCTCTGCCTAGTTGGGGAGGGAGGAGGAGGGTGGGAGGAGAGTACGGGTGGGTGAAGTTGTGTGTTGGGAGGGGGGGAAGGGAGGGAAACTGTGGCGGGGGCGGAGGAGTGTTGGGGGTGG
>CM065714.1:91830046-91832546 GCA_033310375.1 Conus canariensis | reverse complement strand
GCATCCCCTCTACATGTATATTGGCGCATGCAGGATCATCTTTTCGTGCTTCGATAATTCACCACCCGCCGACATGGATTACAGCGTGCTTCACGTGCATATTTGATGTTCTACATGCTGTGTGCATTATCCCCTCTATGTTGTGGAGGGAGCTCTGGTACGGGTTAGTCATACTGCATACATACATAAAGGCTACCCCCCTACCCCTGCGTTCCCTTGGAAGATAAGGTAATAATACCCCCCTTCTGGGACGTCCGAGGGTCTTTTCAGTACAAACTGTGTCCCGGACATCTGGAAGTTCTGTGCTGGTCATTTCTTACTTTCTGTCACTCTCTTTCACACCTTTCCCCTAACATTGAGAGGCAATTGTTTTGTATTAATTCTAAAAAAAAAAATCTTTTGCACTTTTTTGTCTCCTGTCAACTTTGTAACATGCCAGATGTGTGTGTGTGTGTGTGTGTGTGTGTGTGTGTGTGTGGTGTGTGGTGTGTGTGTGTAACCTGGCAACTAAGGTAGTAAGACTGTACACACAGTCCAGCTGCTGCTCATTCTGCAGAATCTATTAGGCCTTTTCATTTTCCTTCATTCAAGTGCTTCTCATAACTTGTCCAGTACGTTTTTAGAATGAGTAAAACACACACACACAAAAATAAATAAATGAAAAATAAGCAGGACGGTTGGCGATTCCGGAAGGCCCAGTTTCAATCGCTTCCTGGATGTCACAGATTAGCTGCTAGATTATTTTATGGTTGTATGTATGTTCATTCTTTCTTGTTTTCAAGATGGGGCGCGCGCGCGCACACACACACACACACACACACACACACACACACACACACACACACACAATTCTCTCTCTCTCACACACACACTCACACACACACACACACACACACACACACAATTCTCTCTCTCTCTCTCTCTCTCTCTCTCTCTCTCTCTCACACACACACACACACACACACACACACACACACACACACGCTGCCCTCCTCCATCCTACTCGTTGACAACCCTGAAAAGGCCCTTTGTGGTCGGCTAGGAAAGACTGATAAAACGAAAGATATCGCCAAAGAGGTTAACCACGCCAAGCGAGTGAGTGGGTGTAGGTGTGTGCGGAGATGGGATGGGGGAGAGGGGGGCGGCAAGCAGGAAGCCGGAGGGAGGAAGGGGATGAGGGGGGGAGGGGGGGGGGCTCTCCAACACTTTTGACACCACCGCAACAACAACACGGTAACATAACGACAACACGTGTAAATGCACTGCGAAAAGGTCCGTTTTATGCAACTGCAGTTTAGCTCCCCCCCCCCCCTCTCCCCCCCTTTCCACTCGGTTGGAAGAGCGCAGCTAGGAACTCATGAACATCCGCGCCTTTTTCATTCAAGATTCAGACCTAATGGCGTTTGCTGTTGTTGTTGTTTTCTTTTTTTTTATGTCTGGGTGAGTGCTTTCACGGAGGCAGTCCTTATTTGTCATTCTCTCCATCACTGGCGATAACAGCCAAAGAGGTCGATGATATAGCTTGATCGGGATGTGCAGAGAATGCACAACCACAGAGGTGTAAATGAAATGGCTTGGTCGAGATGCGCAGAGAAAGGAGAGAAGGGCTTAAAATAATGTTCATCAGCCTTACTGATGCCGAGAAAGCGGCGCATTTTTGCTACGCATTATGTCGGTGGAAGTGCTCACAAAATATTCTGAAGGGAGAGGGAGGGGATTTATTGATACGCGGTTACATATAGGTTTATAACCATTCCAGAAAGCTACTATTAAAAAAACATTCCAGAAAGCTACTATTAAAAAGCAAAAAGAAAGAAGAAAAAAAAAACCTTCAGAATTGTTTGACAAGTCGTGCAGCTTACACAAGAGTGCGTCACATGACATGTCACGTGAACAGTGACATCAAACAAAACATGCTTCAGAAAGTGATGACTGTACGTGGCTACACACCACAATTCAGAAACACGCCAGGATGAATCTGAGTGGAACTGGATATTAACACCGGTAGCGGTAATTCTGGTAACGCCATCACGCCGATCCTGTGGTACACATTAAACAAAAGACCGTTTCCATTTTCGGAAAGCGCTGAGGTTTCGAAAAGAGGAAGGACTCCATTCTCCTTCGTCCACAATCATGGCTGAATCAAGCAGGTAAAGGCTAGTTCCCTAGAGCAGAGGGACATGTGAGATATGCGAGCACTTCTACTTTCGAAAAAAAAAAAAATGAGAAGGTCACATTAATGTTAAGAAAGCCGTGTGTGTTCACTAGACGAAAGTGGTCAATTGCGTGGCAAAGCCGATCTACCTCAGTGGAATACCGGCGTTTTGTCTTGATACGAGCATAACATAACTACTGGTTTAAATAAATTTATTTTCCACTTTACAATCACGTAGCTTTACAAAAAAATGTGAAAATTTGAACATCAACAAGCTAGTGCTTATAGTGTGTTCGAATGTTAATAATAATAATATAATAACATAATTACTACGGTACGGTTGGA
>CM065714.1:91807546-91817546 GCA_033310375.1 Conus canariensis | reverse complement strand
TTGTACCTGTGAGCTCTCCGCTCTATCCTTGAGACCTGTTAAATTGTACCTGCGAGCTCTCCGCTCTATCCTTGAGACCTGTTAAATTGTACCTGCGAGCTCTCCGCTCTATCCCTTAGACCCGTTTTTCGCCGTGGCATCCACAAGCAGAATGAAAGTGACGGAATGATGATAACGACAGTTATCACAATGATAATTATGATGATGGTCAAATTAGCCACTCGACATGAAAAAAGCACTATCTGGCGACGCTCTCTTTTTTTTCTTTTTTTTTTTTTTGGCATCGAGATAGTGAAAGGTAAACAGTTTAGAATTCATATACTATTTGTTTTAGACAACAAAATGTAAATAACAAAAAAACAATAATAATAACAATAATAATAATAATAATAAAAAGAATCCGACAATCCATTTCACACACGCATACGAAGGCAAAGATCTAGATAGATAAACTGGGTTCTGTTGTCTTTTGTTTTTGTTTTTTTTTTTTTTGTTTTGTTTAATTATTAAAAGAACAAAAAAAGGGAAGAAAAATTACTTACCGACCATTGTTTTAAGAGGGCTACTCATCTTAACTTTTATCCTCTTCTTTCCTTTTTTGTTTTTACCACGTTCGTTCTTACAGCTCTCTCTCTCTCTCTCTCTCTCTCTCTCTCTCTCTCTCTCTCTCTCTCTCTCTCTTCAACTTTCACCTTTTTTCCCTTCCGTTTTACCACTTCATTCTTAAGTTTCTCTCTCTCTCTCTCTCTCTCTCTCTCTCTCTCTCTCTCTGTGTGTGTGTGTGTGTGTGTGTGTGTGTGTGTGTGTGTGTGTGTGTGTGTGTGTGTGTGTGTGTGTTTGTGTTGTGTTTCGTTTCTTTTGCTTCGGTTAGACCGGCTTATATAATAGAAAGACCTAGTAGTTAGAGGTCAACCGACCTCTTTAGTCTAATCTCAATTACTTCACACCGCTTACTTTGACGGTTCACAATATTTCAGTGCCAAAACTCTTTGTTAGGACCAATAAAGAAAAAAAAAAAAGCTACCCGTTGGACTCAGTCTGCTTACGGCGCAGGCCTACATTTTACCCCCTCGCCATAATCTTCCCACAGTTAAGGGGGCATTACTTTTCCACACTCCCCTTCACTTTTCTCCTTTGTGTTTTCTTTCCGTCAAAGATCTCGGCGAATTCATTCAGTAAAGTATTCTACACTTTCTACAAGAAGCCGAATAAACACGCAAATCTGCCATATTTCAGCTTATCAGGTTCAAAATTGAACCGAAGCGAAAGGGAAGCTACGAGTGACGTTTTGAATTAGGGCCCTTGGGACATTTTGCCTCAAACCTATAGCATTTCAAGAACAAGTAAAGCAAGCGAGTGAGTAGTCAGAAATTCGTGTTTGATGCTGTGACTGCCACAGAGTGTACAAAATCTACATAAGAAAACAATTTGTTGTTGTTGTAACATTAATTATGGAAGGTGTTATTTACCAGAGTTTAGTGTGTGTGTGTGTGTGTGTGTGTGTGTGTGTGTGTGTGTGTGTGTGTGTGTGTGTGTGTGTGTGTGTGAGTGCACGCGCGCGCGCGTGTGTACGTGTTACTTTGGTTTTACAGCATCGACAACGCCATCGACGGAATAAATATAAAAAGTGCCAAAGTATTCATGTAGTGAACGTATCAATTATTACTAATAATATGATTGTAAATGAATTAAAGGTGTAAGTATTAACCTTCATAATACACGAAAATTCGAAAAATATTTTAGTAAGCGAGTTCTATTCTGTCATATATGACTTTCCGTAGGCCTGCGAGCATTTTGAACTACCCTGGGGGCAGAGCGGGGGAGGGAGGAGGAGGGTTTGAGCGCAGGAAAGGTCCGTCGGTCTTCTGTTTGTGAGACTGAGTGAGTAAGTGCATATGCGTGTGATCTGTCTATCTGTCCCTGTATCTGTGTCTGTGTGTGTTCACAACTGCACTCATAAACAATGAAAGTATAATATCATTTCCATAAGCTTGTTATCTCTGATGTTCCGTCATCTGACAAAGAGAAGAAGACTGAAACGGAGGATTCTATGAATTACGGTTATGTCGACTTTTTCTTTTCAACAGTAATAACGTTTCATTAGCCTTTTTTATTACGTGAGATGTATAATACATAGCTATTTCATACGTTTTTCTTCCAATTCATGAACTGTAGCTGGTTTTGAATGATCGATTAAGCTTTAGCTGTCCCTCTATTCGTTTCTAAGATCAAATCCAAGTAGTTTTTATGTTTATAAACAATGCTCAGAGTCTCTGTACCAACAAAAAAAAAATACATCTGCACTGCTACTATCATACACAGGACTCATAATCAATGCTTCAAACGTATTCTTCACATGTATTACAAGGCACATTCTGCAGGACATATATACCAGTTCGGCAGCCAATCTATATTCACTAGTAGGCAAAAAAAAACGGTGATCAATCTCGCCCTCCCTAACTCCCTGTCAAAGACCATTCTACGATGTAGATCTTTTCTCTCTAAAACTTGAAAATAAACGATACCACCTCTATCATGTCACGCCGGACTGGGGAGAGAGGGCTTCGCTAAATGCTGATCCGTGACTGCCGGAAAGCATCAGTGATGGCACTCAAGTTATGATCTCCTACTAAGGAGCAGTACGACTGAACTGACCGACCGTCTGCCCCCAGAATCCGAGCGTTGCATTTGACCTTAGGCTCCCAAGATAAGGACAGCATGGCCATACAAGTGTCGCTTCCTTCTGTCATATATCAAACAGCAAAACGAGACATCTATGGTCATCTGCGTTGATCCGTATCCAGGTGTTTCTTTTTTTCTATTTTTTTTAAAGCTAATTTTGGTTGATTAAAACCGCTTAGAATGCGAGGCATGTTTTTTCGTAGAGCTTCTGACGTTTGAGTGTAATCTAACATTAATAATTCGAATAAGCTCAAAATGGGATTCCAAAGATATAACAAAGAAAGTACCAAATATAAATATCATAAATATCTTAACAGATTCCCAGTTAGTTCCACAATAACCACCACCAACAAAAAAAAAATCTCTAGAGATAAAGCTGCATACGAGGGAAATGATCTGCGGGTTCGACTGTTACTAATACAGCTCAATACGTATAATGCATGGACACACAGTATATGGTGTATTTGTGCGTGCATGCGTATGTGCGTGCGTGTATGTGTGCGTGTGTGTGAGAGAGAGTGAGCGAGAGTGTGTGTGTGCGTGTGCGTGCGTGTGTGTGCGCGCGCGTGTGTGTGTGTGTGTGTGTGTGTGTGTGTGTGTGTGTGTGTGTGTGTGTGCGCGCGCGCGCGTGTATAAAGACAATAAGCGATATAGTGCCAGATAAACGGACTGACACTAGTGACAGGCGAGATCAGAGGTCAGAAGACTGGTCAGTCAATAGACAGACAGACGGATGATCAGGCGGACAGACATAAAAAAAAAAGACTGGAAGTAAAGGGACAATCCAGGAGAAGGGAAATCAAAACCTGTCGAAGGAACGCGTGATGTCATTCATATTCAGTCTGTCATACGCCAAACATCCCTGTGTCTCCTCCTGCTTTCGGGTCTCTTTAATCCTTGTAAATAAAGCACAAGCTGTTCCTACTATATAGGCCTACACAATTATCATGTCACAAGGCATGGTCAAACGAATGCATCTTTCATCTGATTATGCAGCGCACGTAAATCTCTCTCTCTCTCTCTCTCTCTCTCTCTCTCTCTCTCTCTCTCTCACACACACACACACACACACACACACACACACACACACACACGCACATACACACACTCTCTCTCTCTCTCTCTCTCTCTCTCTCTCTCACACACACACACACACACACACACACACACACACACACACGCACATACACTCTCTCTCTCTCTCTCTCTCTCTCTCTCTCTCTCTCGATCTATCTCTGTGTGTGTGTGTGTGTGTGTGTGTGTGTGTGGTGTGGTGTGTGTGTGGTGTGTGAACATCAACTTAACTTTGTAAGTTCGGCGAACTTTATGTCAAAAGGTTCTAATGGGGAAACAGAGAAAGGGGTGGTGGGGGTGGTGAGGGGTGGACGTTTTAACTAAGGGTCATCCCCAAGTCCGACACCTTCACATTCGACATTTTAACAAGCTAATACTACAGACCGTGCTACCAGAGAGAGAGAGAGAGAGAGAGAGAGAGAGAGAGTTCTGTCCGAAGGCAGTTGTTTGAACGCATGTCGATTTTCCGCTCTGGTGAGTTAGCTACTTAGTATATATTCGCAACAGCCCAGGGGACTAGGGCAAAGGAAGCAGACGGACGGTCGAAGGGTCAGTCAGCCCCACACCACGTCCGCCGTCTCTTCATCACAACATCAGTGTGTTAACAACTCCCGGCTGTCCCCCTCCAAGTCCGATCCATTATCGAGTCGGGCGGCTCGGCCCTTGCGGCTCGACTGACTCCGTCTAACGCTTGAACGGCTTGTCACACAAAGCCTTGCTGGTGACACTTTTCCCAGCCCCCCACCAACTAACTAAACCCAACCCAACCCTGACTACATAGCCTACTACGAGTCTCAGCTGACAGTGTGTGCGTGTGTGGGGAGGGGGGGGGAGGATTTTTTTTTATTTAACTCTCGCTCAAAGGCCATAACACTCAAATTGCCATGTCCCCTTCTTCAATTCCCTTGCTCCTGGCTTTTTTGTTTCCCTTTTTTTTCACACTCCATATCGTCTTACTTAGAGAGTCCAACAAAGTCCTTTGACTTAAAGAGACACATGGAGAGACACTGTGTCCGGTTACTTCCCATCTCTCTTTTTACCCCCCCCCCTATCCCCCCACCCTCTATCCCCCCTCTCCCCGTGCCGTCCCCCCCCCCACTCCCTCCCCTCCCTCTTCTCTTATTCAGCCCCCAAACACACGGTTTTTCTGGAAGATGTTTTGTCTGGAAGGGAGGGGGTTTTGATTTGAGGCTTGGGTGATTCGGTGTCTCGCTTCACTCGTCACTCCTCCTCTTCCTTTTCTCTTTTCCTTTCTTTCTTTCTTCATGACGTTTTGTCATTATTCTGGCTTTTTGGATTCACATGAGCGAGATTTTTTTTTCTCTCTCTCTCTCTCCTTCACGCAGTCCCTTGTTCGTTTTCGGAAATGGTGGGGAAAGGAAGACAACGCTTGCGTTATGGCAAGCGTGTGTCGAATGTAAACAAATACACTGGGCGCACCACGCACACCGACTCTCTCCTGTTTCTCACAGACAGCCAGTAAAAGGGGAGGGGGTGTTCTCCCGTTGCCTGCACTCCCCTCTCTGCTGGCGCCGATCAGACTTCTCGCTGAGCCTGGATCATCCACGGGATGTATGATCAGTTAAACCCCCTTGACTGACAGATCGATCATCCATACTAACCCCCTCCACGAGACACAGCGAAGAAAGAAGGCGAAACTTACCTGTACAGAGAAAAATCCCAGTTAGAAACCACCACAACACAACCGTCCGCGCCATAGTGCCGCCATGAATGACCTCTCACACGCACACTACACACACCCGCACGCACGGTTTGTTGGCTCTTTGGGGGCTCGCACTGTGACCTCATTCATATTCATGAAGCTCACCCCCTCCTCGCGCAGCGCGCGCGAACCTGCCGAGGCAGACAGGGGATTGGAAGAGAGTTGTCAACGAGTTGGAACAGTCCTGTCAGCGCGGACCAGCTGTTCCAATGAGCACTCGGGTGTGGCGGCTGATTGTTCCCCTGCTCGCCGTCTCGCCTCGACACCTGCGCACACAGATTAGACGGCAGGGGGTGCCAACCCCGCGGAGTACACGTGTACATGAGAAGAGGGGGGGGGGGATTTTATTTTTAACCCCCTTTTTTTATTTTTCTTTTTCTTCGGGTGTACAGCCAGCCCTCAGCGTGTGCACCCTTCCACGGCCCAGACCAATCTCATTAACTCAGCACGCCTGCGTGCGCGGCCTGTCCCGTTGGTTAATTGCTGATTAATGGCGGGTGGGGATTTTTTTTTCATCCTGGATTTAAAATGTCGGTGGTTGTAAATGAGCGCGACAGCCTAGCCGCAAAGAGACACCTGGTCGTTTCAGGGTCCACCACGGGAACGCAAGCTGCCGTGCTTTATTTGTTATTTGCCATGCATGCGTCTCGCTTCCCCCATTATTTACAGATTGCCTTTCACATCAATCATACCGTGGTTACTTTATGTGCTTCTGTTCTGCAGTGTCACGAGTCCGGATCGACGAGCATTGGTCAGGGTTCCTGCACGAATGTGTTGTTTTCTTTCTTGAGTTGTTGCTGTGTTCACGTCTTAGCTAGCGGGTACGGGCTATAGAAAAGCTTGCGAGGTCCCTTCAGCTTGCCTGGTGTCTGCATGAGCTAGCGGAGATTTTAAGGCCTCATTCACGCGACATTATTTCCAGGATTAACAACGCCCATCCCTAACAGGCTTGCACAATTTAAAGCAGCGAAGGTTTCGAAGCTAAAGGAAATGCGTGAAACACCGTAGCTCACTTATTTTGGCACGAACTGCTGTTTGGCGAGTACCGTGTGACATTGCGTTAGAGGTATGTCATACGGGAGTCGCAGCAAAACAACATTTCAAGCCGAAATGAGCGTGTAGCATGGAGTTTTCAGTGTTTCCCATCTGACATACTTTGTTTGGTAAGAAGTATGTTTCGAAGCTATTTCGCACATGAATTCGTTTCGCGACGTACTGTGGTTTTGCCAAATACATGTCTGGCATTTTGCACCATGAGCCAACGAACAGCGCTGCTGGTACACAGACACACTACCGTTCCCTGGCTTGACAGTCGTACAGCGGATAAGAACTGAACAGGCCCGCTTCAAATTCTTAACACTATAAAAACCCCTTTTTTTCCTTTGTTCCTTTGCTATTGTTGTTGGGGGTTTTTTGTGTTTTTTTTCGGATCGGTTTATTTCATCATCACTCAGCTTGTAGGGTGAAATATTGAAGACTGAAAGAAACAGACCTTACCCTGTGGGATACAATACTGAAAATGGACAGAAGCAGGCACCAAAAGCCAAAGTGGTGGATCTCACAATTAGTGTCGTGCACCAGTCCAGCAGTCGGCGGAGCAGTGCAACGGCTGGAACGTGTGGCACGATGTTGACGTAGGTGTTTTATCGTGTGACATACCCTAAAGGAAACAGCTTTAACACACACACACACACACACACACACACACCACCACCACCACCCCACCACCACCACCACCACACACCACAACACACACACACACGCACGCACGCACGCACGCGCGCGCGCGCGCGCACACACACACACACACACACACACACACACACACACACACGCCGACGCACGCACGCACACACACACACACACACACACACACACACTGACTGAAACCATTTACTGTCAGATTAACATAGTGTTGTACTGACACACACACACACACACACACACACACACACACACACACACACACACACACAAATTCCGAATATCGGCTGTCTGCGCCTTTTAAGGACGCATACGACAGCTGAAACTGTTGGTATATAGGTTGGAAACAGTGACAAACAGAAACAAGTTCTTCCAGATTGTTTTGATATGGATACATTATATCATCAGCTGTTTCTTTATTGTTTTGATATGGATACATTGTATCATCAGCTGTTTCTTTATTGTTTTGATAGGGATACATTGTATCATCAGCTGTTTCTTTATTGTTTTGATATGGATACATTGTATCATCAGTTGTTTCTCTCATAAGCTAACTCATCAACTGATCTTCAAAGTCATCCTTTGTCTCATAAACTCAGGAGGCGGTCTATGGTTTCGGTGGTTGAGGACCGAACTTCGGCAAGCCTTGTATTGCATGTTTGTGTGTAGTGTGTAATACGATCAGTGTAATGCCACAAAGGTGTTATCATCCCCATCAGCCATATCTTGTGAGGCGACCGGCATCGACCGGGTCATTCTAACGGCCGAAATAGTTCAGTTGGTGCGAGAGCACAGTCCTCATAATCTTCCTTTCGAGCACCACCCTTCCCCTCCGACCCCCCACCCCCACCCCCTCATAAAAAGAAAAAGAAAAAATAGATAAATAAATAGATCATCTAAGATTTGTCTAAGCTGACTCATGTACCCAGGCACCTGATATATGTACACAGCAACAACAACTGCAGAAATGAATAAACAGAAATTAACATGTGTCCAAGACTGGCACAGCCTTTTTGATCTTGAGTATAGTCAGACAAACACAGACGAACAGTAACAAACAAACAAACACAGGTAACGTAAGTTAAAATAGTGTGAAAGGAAATCTTCATTGAAGCAGAGAATAGTGAATACTGAAATAGGTAGGGCAAGTAGGGTAACTCTTCCTCCCACGATGAAATAATTATACGTCCATGATTCTCGCCAAACGAATGCTGCTTACGACATCAAAACGCCTAGCAGAAATGACAGAAAAAGGACAAGTTGCAGACAGTTGAACTCTTTTTGCTCATAGTGCAAACCCGCCCCACCCCTTCCGCCACGCTCACAGACGACGAGGGTTTCAAATGACATTCCTGACACAAAATGGTCCTGGAGTAAGAAACGCTGCCATGATATGAATCAGCACACGAAACCTGAGTGCCTGAACAGCTACCGATTTCCTCAAGCCAAAATACAAATCCACTCTCAAAACAATGAGTTTATGAATAACCACCAGTATCATCCATCCAAAAGACGAGTAAACACGCAAAACATAGTGTAAAGTAAGGTTTATTCAACACACAATACAAAACACACGGATGAATTTTCAACGAAACTGTGTCCTCTTTAGGCGTTACGGTTAACAGACCTGAAAAATGCACGAACAATACTCTTGAACTCGCTGTCAGCCTATCAAAACAGTCCTTCTGTTGACAGCTATGTGGGGAGTACTGTTTCATGTCTGTCATTTTTGACCACTCACGAAGACAGATTTGTCGAAAACGCTATTTGTCTGTTTTGAGTTATGTATTAAATCAGCGATATGTTACACTCTGTTGCGTGTCTGTTCGTATTTCAGGCTTGTTTTCAGTGTCCCGTAGCCTGTTTTAGTCTTCTCCTTTCCGGGTATGGCATCAAAGTCTGTCTCACTATAGCGGTGAGTTGAGTTTTTAGTGCTAAGAGAATTGTCTCTTAGGAAGACTTTAATCGCAAAATTTACGGTCACAAATGTTACTGGAGATACTCAAGCACACCTGTGTGTGCGAGCGTATGAGAGAAAACTGTTTATTGTCTTCTCTTATCAGTGGCAATAGTGTGCGTACGTGTGTGTCCATGCGCGCGCGCGCGTGCGCGCGCGCGCGCGCGCGCGCACGTGTGTGTGTGTGTGTGTGTGTGTGTGTGTGTGTGTGTGTTAAGGGAGCGAAATCTCTCACAAATGGTCTTAAGCGCTTTAGACGCAAAGAATTCTGCGTGTTGTGGAGAAATGGGTAATTGGCCGATTAGCAGTAGAGCCCTCTCACCTAGCACAGATGTTCGAACTGTGTGAAGGAGGCCGAAGTGATCAGGTAACTAACTGTCAGGTGATAGAAGGCATCCAAGGCGGTGAGGACCCTCCCGAGTTCGAACCTTCCTGATGGGGAAAGGGAGACAAAGTTATCCGCTAGGACCTCGGAGTATTCAGAGAGTGCTAAAGGCTCAGTCAGCTGAAGTTGTTTAGAAACCAGACTGAGTCCACTATCTGGAAGAACAGGAGTCTTGTGCTTGTTCATTGCTGTGGGCCACTGTGTTGATGCTTTGTCAGGCTGCTTGAATGCGTGTGGACGACATTGTCGTAGCTTTCTGTAAGATAATTACTATGTGAAAATAGCCCCCGAAGTCGTCGGGAATTTTCGATGCCCATTTTGGTGCGAAGTAGTTGTTAGCTAAGCTGTTTTTTCGGGATGTGTATAAATGCTGATGTGTGAAAGAATGCAGCTAGAGGGGAATTCATTGCGGATGTAAACAATGTAGTAGAGAAGCAATGTGGACAAGGGCATGGCCTAGAGATAGTCTTTGCTT
>CM065714.1:91792546-91797546 GCA_033310375.1 Conus canariensis | reverse complement strand
GGAAGAAGCTCTATACAAATGGAAGAAGTGAATGGAAAAGAAGAAGAGAGACGGAATATAGAAAGCGAACACAAAGAAAAAGCTTTTTAAAATAAGAAAGGCGTTTTCATGCACTTTAAAAAAAAGTAATAACGAAACAGAAAAAAATACTCCAAGGATTGCATACAACTCAGGCTCGCATGTGGCCGCTTGGGCGCGCTAGCGCGCGCACACACACACACACACACACACACTCACACACACACGCACGCACACGCACACACACACACACACACACACATACAAATATGTGTGTGTATTCCCCGTAACTCTGGTGCGAACACACACACACACACACACAAGATGGCGGCTATGGTCAACAGCTAAACAACACGCTTGCTGAGTTTTTTGCCAAAGTTCCTTAAAATGACCAGGTTCTCCAAAACAAGACCCTGGACGCGAAGTCCTTCAGCGTTGACCACCCTGATTTTGGACAACAGCGATCAAGGAAAAAACAAATCAGCCAAGAACAAGAAAGAACGAAAACCGAGAGCTGAGGACCGTTTCGTTACCCTGAACCAAACGACCTGTGGAACGCTTGGATTGCCGGTCACAGGCCTGATAACCGGTCAAGCGAAAGCTTTGTAAGTACTGTTGCTGACATGAAAACATTAATAGAAACACTATGCTATCGAATTTGCAACTTAGAGAAAACGATACAAAATCAAAATGAAAAAATTGACCTGATCGTAAAGAACAACAAAATGACGACAATGGTCAGCGTTGCCACCCAGACTGCCGAACAGCAAAGTTATACATCATATGCTGAAGCAGTCAGCTCGGGGCCAATACCGTCGCCCGCGGAGCAGCAGCAGGGTGGCCCTCAGCAAAAAAGACCGACCAACAAGCCTCAAGTCAAAGGAAACGACCATAGAATGACAAATAGAACACAGCAAAAACAACGAAGTGACGCAAAAAAACATTACGTCAAGGCGACAGCAAAACGTCAGGATTCTGCTCCTAAAGGAAAAAAGAATGACGAAAGAACTGAGTCTGGTCTGCCAAGTCTGCTTTTCATACACGATTCCGTGACAAACAAGGTCAATGACAAGAGACTTGGAGATTCCTTTGGATTTCAAGCAGAATCTCGGAAAACGTTCAAAATCAAGGATATACAACAAACATTTGATTCAGCATATCAAAAACACGACGCGCTACTGATTCACTGCGGAGTGAATGATTTAAAGTCAACATCTCCCACGGACTGCAGCAAAGATCTGGTGCAGTGTATCAGAGGCATTAAGAAAGAAAATCCTGGTCTCAAAATAATTGTCAGCAAAATAGCACCAGTCACAGATACTCAACTGACCATCAAGAGAGATCTGTTCAACGCCCTCCTGACATCAGAGCTGAGTGAAGACGAGGACGTCAGCCTGATCAGCCATAACAACCTGCGCACGAGCTCCTGGCATCTCCATGACGGCCTCCACCCCACCAACAGTGGTGCCAGCGTCCTGGCTAGGAACATCGGGCGTCACGTGAGAGACCTGCTGTGGAGCCGACCCAGGAAGACCGGACGATCACGGTACCAGCCATCCTGGTACTACCAACCCTACCCGGATCCTCTGCTCTACAGCCTGGGCCCCTGGAACAACAGGTTCAGCGTGCTGGGCGACTGGTGAAAGTGGAACTTTGCAAAACACCAGCACCACTTGTGACTAGAACGCAACTCTCGTTAATATTTGAACTGCAGTATAAAAATCATCATTCATTTTCCATTGGCACAGTCATTCATTGATATATTATTGTTATTTACTATATCTCAATGTTGTTTGCACTAGCTTACAAATAAGTTCTGTTGATACGTGAAATTTTCTAATGTTAAAATACGGTTCCTTTAAGGTATTTCAGTGGAACTGTCGATCTATTATAACCTCCCTTGACCAATTAGCACAAAAGCTTGCAGAAGAAAACTACAATGTATTGGCCTTACAATCCCTAAACACACATAGAAACAAATTACCTAAACTTGCTGGCTATCATTTTCCCCCAATTGTTCAACAGGGAACACAGATGAAAAAATCAACGTAGCCATTTACATCAAGGAAGGAGAAAACTACACCCTCTGCGCAAGTGCCGTTCCACCAGACACACCTGATTCCTATTCCTGCGCAGTCAGGGTTCAGGTAAATTCTAACATCGTATTAACTGTTGTGTCAGTCTATCTACCACGGGGACCTAACGAGTTTAATTCTGAATGGTTACGATCATTACATACAAGACCAGATAAAAACAATAGATATCTTATAACTGGAGATTTTAATGCTCATTCCCCGTTTTGGGAAAAGAATTGTCAGTCGATTACTAGTAACCGTTTTATAGAAAATCTAGTCGACTCGTCCTTATATCTTTTGAATGATGGGAGAATAACACGAATTCCTGACAACCCTAAGCACAAGCCAAGTGCAATAGATCTAACTTTAGTATCTCCAGATCTAGCGCCACTTTGTGATTGGCAAACCCTCGATGACACACTCAATAGTGATCATATTGCTATCATTACTACCTTTGAAACTTCAAGGCCTGAACTAACAGATTTAACAATGGAAAAAGTCCCAAAATATAATTATAAATTGGCTAACTGGGGTAAATTCACAGAATTACTAAAAGCATTCTATGTCGACACAGAAGAACTTGATACTCAATCTATTGATGACCTATACGATCAGTTTCAGAATGCTATGCTATCTGCTGCGAATCAGTCAATACCTATGATAAAACCTGTCAAATCAAGTTCAAAAAAGCACGCAGGTAATGCCTGGTGGAATGAGACATGTGAAAAAGGGAAAAAGGAGAAAAACATTAAACTGAGAGAATATTTACGAAGCAAAGGAGAAGAGCGCGCTCAAAAGCTTCTTGAGAAAAAAAGAGCAAAAAATCATTTTAATCACATCACAGCTCAAGCAAAACAGCAATATTGGTCTAACTTTTGTAAGAATGAAATATCAAATCATAAAGATGCCCAAAAAGTGTGGGAAAAGTTAAGAACAATGAAAGATGGAGTAAACTTGCCAAAATGTCCTGTAAAGCTCCCAAACTCTGATTTCCCTTCTAATCTAGAAAAGGCCGAAGCTTTTGTTGACATATTCGCCAAAAATGGCAGTAAAGATAGTTTATCAACAGAAAATAGACTGCACAGAGAGCAAGAAGAAGGAAAGCTAATCTACAACGATCCAGACCCTATAATAAACCACTATCTGAATGCTCCCATAACAATTCAAGAAGTAGAATAATGTCTTGCTAATCTGGGCACCAAAAAAACATCAGTGGGTTTAGACGGTATCTCTAATGAAATGTTACGTCATGTCCCACCTAATGTAAAACGCTTTATCTCAGTATTCATTCAAAAATGCTGGGAAGACGGCAATTTGCCCTCATTATGGAAGCGTTCTATCATAGTTCCTATACATAAACAAGGAAAACCTCGAAGTAACATAAACAGCTACCGCCCAATTGCCCTGACGTCGCACGCATGTAAACTAATGGAAAGAATTGTCCTAAACAGATTACTTTATTTTTGTAACAAACATCAAATTATCCCCATAAATCAAGCTGGTTTTCAGAAAGGCAGATCAGCAACAGAACATCTAGTAAAACTCACAACACATGTTAAACAACAGTTCGCAAGACATCCTGGCAACGTTCTTTGACATAAGGAAAGCATACGAACAAGTATGGCATGAACGACTTTTGTATAAACTTAAAACTATTGGAATAAATGGAACCATGTATAACTATGTCAAAGCTTTCCTTCAAAGTAGAATTATTCAAACAAGAATAGAGCATACATATTCCAACACTAGAACACTGGAAATGGGTCTTCCACAAGGATCAGTATTATCTCCAATTTTATTTAATATCCTAATTGCAGATATAACAAAAGGCTTATCCAAAGACATAGTTTTAGTACAATTTGCTGACGACATATGTCTGTGGATGAAAGTCACTATGAAAAGAAAAACCCCATTAAGATCCTTAAATTACATAAAGATCAAATATCAACATGAATTAAACAAAATCAGTAGTTTCTTACATGAAAATGGATTGACACTCTCGGCAGAAAAAACAAATCTAATGCTTTTTAACTCTGGATATGACCCAGAGAAACTTCCACAATTCACCCTGAATGGGTCAGTCTTACAATACGTCAAATCTGTTAAATTCCTAGGAGTATATTTAACATCAAAACTCTCATGGAACCAACATATTGAATATATTTTGAATAAAGCAAGAAAAAGTTTAAACTTTCTAAAGATCATAAGCAAACAAAAATGGGGACAAGATAAAGAGAGTTTAACACTCCTATCTTCGGCTCTTGTGCGCTCTAGATTGATTTATGCTCAAGAAGTTTTCTTTAGTGCTCCACAGCATCTTCTTAATAAGTTACAAAGTGTAGACTGCAAAGCATATAAACTTGCTCTTGGAGTTCCCACACATGCATGTAACATTGGGACTTATAATGAAATTGGAATCTTACCTTTGAACGAATTTCGAAAAGTGTCCGCCTCTAAATTTGTTTTAAAGAACCTTTCACAGAAAAGTTTCTGTACAAATGAAGTACTTCTCATTTCAGAGACAGATTTTGCTAAAAGAGCAAAAGACATAAAATCAACTAAATCTATTCAGTCATACACATCTACTCTTCTTAAAAAAACCAACATTAACCAAAGTGAAATAGCTGTCGACTCGTCCTTTCCACCCATTCCCAAATGGAAACAAACCAAAGCAAATTATGACACAAACTATACTGAACTGAACAAAAACGATCCACCATATCTCTTAAAATATTATGTAAATTCTCATTTGGAAAATCAATATAAGGACCATCTTCAAATTTTTACAGATGGCTCAGTGTTAGATGACTATAGAACAGGAGCAGCTTTTATAATACCAAAATTAAAAGTAGAGAAATTATATCATCTTGGCATACACTTGTCAATTTTTACTGCAGAATTAGTTGC
>CM065714.1:91767546-91775046 GCA_033310375.1 Conus canariensis | reverse complement strand
GATAATTACGACTCATGAAACAGATAATTATGACTTATGAAAACGGACATGATGACGGATGAAAACATGTAACCATGACTCATGTCCCTACGCACTGGTATCATTTGCTTGCTGGGACGGCAGGCCTTTCAAACTATGTTGCCTAAGCACGGAATGCTGAAAGCCGGAAATAACTGTGATCATTCAGTGTGACTCGTTATTTGACGACTTAACAACCCCAAAACCGGTGAAAAATAACGATTTTTACGAGAAAACTATATCTTCATGTCATAATTACTGTTCTCACACAAGAATCCACCTGAACTTTTCTGTTCTCTTACAGTAATTCACGTTAAATTGCCATGTCATAGTTTTTCTGTTATGATAGTTGCTGTGTTCATCGTGAAAACAGTTGTTATGACCTTTTGAAACCTTAAGACTACCTTACCCACCCTTCTCCATTCGTCACCTCCTCTTGCTCTCCGCTACTCTCTCTCTCTCTCTCTCTCTCTCTCTCTCTCTCTCTCTCTCTCTGTCCTGTCTCTCTCTCTCTCTCTCTCTCTCTCTCTCTCTCTCTCTCTCTCTCTCTCTCTCTCCATCGCGCAGTATTATGTGTTATATCGCTATATGCATCTGTTGACTGCATGAGAGTTTGGATGGAGTGTGAGAAGGCCGAACATGCTGCGCATCAGAGGGCGTTAATATTTATGGTGCATATCAGAAGGGGGAAAAAATGGCGGTGGATAATTACGTAGGCGGCTGATGAGGTTATGTTTTCCATCCGCATCCTTGTATTTGTTTCTTTGTTTTTATTTGTTTATCTGTAAGCAGGTTTACACGAAGACTATCAAACCGATTACAACCCAACTTGGTCAACAGATGCAAAGTGGCCGAGGGATAAAGTCATTGAATTTTGGCGCGAATTCGTGGGGCGGATCCGAAGGGCAGATCCGTGGGGAGAATCCGTGGAGCGAATCAGTGGGGAGAATCCGTGGCGCGGATCCGTGGGTCTAATCCGTGGCGCGGATCCGTGTGACGAATCCGTGGCGTGGATCCGTAGTGCGAATCCGGATCAATCGACGGGTCCAGGATCTGTTTGGCAAGATTTTCATAACGCATGTTCATTACGCTGAGACAGCTCAATCGGGTTTTGCGAAACTTGGTGGAAAGATGAAATGTTGTCCAAAGACGAATCTTTGATATTTTGGCAACGATCCGTGATGCGCCAGGATTCTGGATCCAATGGCGGTTGCAAACTCTTTTGACATTACTAATACGATTATTACAAAATTTCCACAGAATGTGAACTCTATGCAATTACTACTACATATGGCTGTGATGTATTTTCATGGAATGTTAAAATATTCTGGTGATTTAGACGTTGACATTTGGTTTGTTCCACGTCTTATTAAAATTAAAACAACGACAACTACAACGACGACGACAGCGGCAACAACAGCAATACAACAACAACAACAACAGTAGCATCTAAACACGTGAAGTAACTGTATTAGTCTCTACCAACGATTCCTTCCCCTAACAGAAAAATCATTTTGTTTTCATCCATAAACTGACTCAAAGGGCGGATGGAAATTTTCGTTGGGCCTTGGCTGAGGTCTCTCTTCCCCAATGAATGTCCTTCTGGTTACAAGAGACGTCTGTTCTGATACCTATCCCTCAAAAGCCAAAATTTATGTGAAATGTTTGGAAAACAAAGGGGATTTGAAAAGGAAAGAAATCGACTTTGAGATTATTGTAAAGACTAGGTTTCTGAAACTTTGTCATCGCTGTTGCTGCGCACACGCGCGCGCGCGCGCGCACACACACACACACGCACACCACACACACACACACACACACACACACACACACCACACACACACACACACGTACACACACACACACACACACACACACACACACACACACACACACACACACACACACACACACACACACACACACACACACACACACACACACGTATGTATGTATGTATGTTTATATATCCCCTCTTTCCGTTTAAAATCAATTTTAATTTTCGATGCAAATCACGTAAATGTCTGTAAGGGAAAGAAGTAAGACAGGTAATCCTATAGAATTATAAACTGCCATTACCCCCTCCCCCTCCCTCCTCTCACCTGCACAGCACGCCCTTCAGCTGGTGCACGAAATGAACATTCTCAGCCTCAAGCGCAGGCAAGCTTTGCAGGAAATGCACGACATCACGAGATTTCCTCTGTGATTAACAATTAACGAACCTGCGTGGTTCCACAGACCAAGAGGGGAGATTATCCTTGCCTTTCGCTCAGCAGAGTTCTATCGCGCATGTCGAAGGCATTCACCACTTCCTGTCCATCTGACTGGCTCTCTGTCTGCTTCCGTTCACGGGTTGAGGCTACTCCTCATACTTCCTCTTAAAAGTTTTGTTATCAGACTCCATAAAGGTTTTTTTTTCATTTTTGTCTTTGTTTGTTTTTGAAAACCAGTCCGCTCGACATGTAACTGCAGTATGGGGCTTCATTTGCGAAAACAGTCTGTCTCATACATTTAAATTAATGAAAATCTACTTTCACGTTCGTGTTCAAACCCAGCACTGTGGATTAAAAAAAAAAACCCTGTGACTTCACTTGTGGCGCTGTCTGAATTCATTCTTCATACGTTGACAAAAGTAATGAAAACTGCAGCTGAAAATAGGCATATGATCTACTCAATGACTTGCCAGGAGTATTCTAGTCACAGAGAGTTGTTAATGACTAAAACATAGACCTATAGCTCTTTGCCTTTTGTCGGGGATTGTCAAGAACGTGTGTTGTTGAAAGAAAGAAAGAAGATGAAACAACAATGACGTAATTTGCGCAATACCTAGGAGGTCTTTCCAATCTCACAGAGAGGGTAGCAGAATCTTCAGCAAAAACTTCTTTGTCTTCGCTGAAACCTTCTCGGCGATTCAGTTCAAAGATTTCTGGTGTTGGTAAGTGTAATTAATAAGTACTACCAGATCGAGTGGAGAGTTACGTTGGGTGGATTCCTCTGGCTCTCAACAAGCTGTCAACTCGTTCGATTTTACTACGTCGTATTCAAGAGAAGTTAAGAAATGCCAGTATTTGGTTGGGAGGGTGGGTAGGTGGGGAAAGGGGGTGGGGACCTGGCCTACACTGAACACTACAACCAGAACGACAACATGATAAGGTAATCACTAAAAAAAAATGTGTGTGTGTGTGTGTGTGTGTGTGTGTGTGTGTGTGTGTGTGTGTGTGTGTGTGTGTGTGTATAGCGGTGTGCGTGCGTGCGAGCGTGTGTGATTGCATGCATGCGTGCGTGTGTATGTGTGTGTGTGTGTTCGCGTGCACACACACGTGTGTGTGTGTGTGTGTGTGTGTGTGTGTGTGTGTGTGGTTTTGTGTGCATGCGAATATGATTGCATGCGCGCGCGCGCGCGCGTGTGTGTATTGTGTGTGTCTGTCTGTCGTCTGTCTGTCTGTCTGTCTGTCTGTCTGTTGTGTCTGTGTGTGTGAATGGTAGGTATCAGGAACGTTCCGATTCGATATGACTGATTGCGAAGTCGTTGCATAATACAGTTTTGTCTTCAGATTTTCAATATGGTTCTAACAGATTTCCAATGTACCCGTCCCCTCCCTATCCGTCCCCTCCCTACCCCATATCACTTCCCGTATTCCGCTCAGTGCCACTCCTACACCCTTCCTACCCCCATCCCCTCTCCGCCTTTTATCCGTCTGTTGGTTGGGGTGCAATTCATGCTGTGAAAACCTATTTCAGCCGCTCGCGGAGATAAAGTTAACAGTTTGCCCAGTCAGTGAGTCACAGTTTTCTAGTACTATCCCCTCCATGGGAACATCGTTGATGTCATAACCTATGCCAAACACATGTTTTGACACGTAGACTGACTGTGATTGATAAACAGGAAGCCAAAAGTCGGAAATGAAAATCATGATAGAAAAGGGTTGGGGGTGGGGTGGGGGTGGGGAGAGAGAGAGAGAGGAGAGAGAGAGAGAGAGAGTGTGTGTGTGTGTGTGTGTGTGTGTGTGTGTGTGTGTGTGTGTGTGTGAGAGAGAGAGAGAGAGAGAGAGAGAGAGAGAGAGAGAGAGAGGTGTTACAGACAAACTGAAAGACAGAGAGACGGAGAGGGACATCTATTCAATAAATGTATTCTTTTTAGCCTAGCAGAACTCAGAGCCCCTTTCAGGGTCAGTCACAAAGACAGACAGACTGACTGACCGACTGACAGACAGAGATGGAGAAAGTCAGAGACCGACCGACAGACAAAAAGACGGTTAGACCAACGGCCGAAGAGACAGACCTCTACCGACACACGGAGAGAAAGAGTGAGGGACGGAGAGACAAGAAAGACAGAAGAAGAGACCGAAAGGAGGACAGGGAGAAATAAGAGACAGCGACAAAGGGGGTTGGGAAGGGTTGTGTGGGGAGATGGGGTAGGGAAACAGGGAGGGAAGGGGAGGGGGGGAAGAGAGGAATTAGAGGGAGATTAGATGACACGACCCCCCCTCCCCCCCCCCCCCCCCCCCCCGAAAAAAACAATCAATAACGAGATCCAAGAAGCCAAAAGATGGGTACCCACCACCCCCTGCTCTCCTCACCTCCCCCTCCCACCCCCACCCCCGCCCCCCTTCCATCTGAACCAAACTACTTGAGGAGTCCCACTCCTTCATATCCTATCCCCTTCCTCAAACGAAAATCGATGAAGGACCAATTACGCTGAGAAAAACAAAAAATCCACGTTCAAGCACATTGCTACATCACAACTGTATCTGCTCTCAGCTTCAGCAGAATGAACTGGAAGAACAGTCGGGCAAGCGCAGACCTCTATCAAGTTGGAACCTTGTTTTTTTCCCTGGAATTGCCCTCCGACCCAGAGACGCATCAACCTTTAATGGTTTCATCCTGGGGCAATGATTCGTGGGTGTTGTTTTTTTCTCTCTTTTTTTCACCACGTTTTGTTAATATCGAGGCAGTAAATTTGGCGTAATTTTGCTGATAGACAGACAGGCAGACAGGCAGACAGGCAGACAGACAGACAGAGGTGAAAACTGTATCATAACCTCCCGGCAGAGATTACGAACATTTTGCGAACTGACCATGACAACAACAAATCTTATGTAGTCCGTCCTAATGCCAGCGCGACAAACAATTGTGTTGAATGTATGTCTAGCAGTATGAATTTGATGTATATATATATATATATATATATATATATATATATATATGTATATATATATATATATATTTAGTAAATATGACACCCCTACCCCAAACCCCCACCTACTCCATCCACCCACCTCTTTTAATCCCCTTTCCACACCAACCGGACACTTAAGACCTTGATACAAGCTCGTCACGGACATGGTGATGTGGAGCGGAAACCAGAGCTAATGTCACGAGCTCACCACAGAAATGGTGACGTGAAGAGGATATCAGATTTGAAGGTCACCAACTCACCACGGAAATGGTGATGTGGGTAGGAACTCAACAGTAAGCTCACCTAGAGAGCATTTCGAGTACCACAGAATCCAAGAATTTTATGTTGTATTTATTTATCTACTGATCAATGAAGACGATGAGTAATGCAGAGTTCCATTTCGGTCAGAGTCGGTGTATTTAAGGCTGTATTCTATGGTTTCCTCTCTGGTGTCAACCGAGAGATACAAACACCTGTAGTGTTGGACGGATAATTAAAGCGACTCCATCAGAGAGCATGCAGATGCCACCCGACAGTTTGATTCCGGTCTTCTCAAAGGACAGGTAAGCATTCATAATTGTGGGTCGGAGGCAGCCGCGACCCACCCCCCACCCCCTCTCCCCGCCCCTCCGTCCCGTCCATGCAAGAATTGTGGTAACTGCATCGTCTTAATTTACGATCGACACGGTCCATTATTTATTTCAATTCACAACTGACAGGCATATATGTAAGCTATTGGTATGTATGTCAGAAAAGAAAACCCATGAATCTGGACGCAGTTTACAACACTGAAAAGGCTAGCGACAGTAACACGTTAAGCTCTTTCCAGTGACATCAAAATAGTCGAATTTGATTAAGTATGACAAAAATAGTTATTTCTTTCTTTCTGTCTCTTTGTCTTTTTTTCTTTGCTGTTTTTGTTTTGTTTTCGTTTGTTTGTTTGTCATAAAATGTTTACAATAAAGAGATGAAAGGGACAAATTGCAACCAACAAGGGAAATAACTGCAGCTTCCCAGTCACTTCCCCTGACAATTGTTTATTGTTATGTGAGGCCATTAAGGAGCCGTTGCTGCAATGCACCTCCCAGAATGGTGAAGAAAATCACATTTGTGATCAAGCACTTTACCTCCATCAAACGTTTGTGCAATGATAGAAATATGATTTGTACATATCATTTCCATAGAATTTTCGTAATGTGGACAACAATACACCTAGAAATATGACTCACGACTTGATGTTTCCTTCCCCTAAATTTCCAAACGCTGTTATTTCACAGATGCTGCCGACGTCATGGCGAAAATTCTGCAAACAGATGGATAGAATGTGAACAACATCAGGAAAATAGCCAATGATCTTTAGCAATATACGCGGAGCGATGCCAAAAATGTCGATACAGGTTTTATCATACTAGCAGAACAAAGTTGGTACCACTATTGTAAATTTGCGAAACAAGCGCGTCACCTCCTCTTTCTGATTTTCCCATCGTGCACGTATAGCGTATTCATATCCCCCTTCATCGCCATTTAAGGTGGAATACATCAGTTTGGAGTACCAGCTGATCTTACAGTTATTCCCTTTGAGTTCCTCGTAATGTGTTCATTCATTTCTGAAGCAAATCTCTTTCGTGATATGACACAAGAAAGGAAAGAGCTTGCATAAAACTGTTTCGCAAAGGTTTTTGTCTTAACGCGGAAAAGAACGTAGAAATCTCAAGAATAATCTCCCCAGCGTATGTTTACGATCAAGTGCTAGGGTGCATCGGTAAATAAAAATACCAACGGCTTTTTACCAGTCAGAGGACGTTGGTATTTTTGAAGCTGGGGGAAAATTAAACAGTGACTGTGTAATAGTGAAAAAGGATTTTCGTTTTGACCTTTACCCTTAAAGACACTTTCTGTCTTGTTTGTGTCGAAGTTAAAGTGCATTTTAAACAAAAGGAAGCTGAGGTAGAAACTACAGTGTTTGAATGTTGTGTTTGTTGCTTTCTTCCTTATTTGTGTCTTTTATTTATTTATAATATTAACATACGTATTGGAATTTGGAATACGCTGAATTATGTAACTGCCGTGCAGTTTCTGTAGCAAGAGTTGTTTGAATCCATGTTACTGTTTCTGTATTAGCTTTAAAAAGAATTTGAAATGTTCGGCGACATGTTTCGTTATTTTATGAGCACAGCCTTATTTAACTTAGTCATTCAGCTGTGGTGGACCAGCTTTGAATACACAATACTTGTGTGGACCAGGTTCTGAGTCGTTCCCGTTGAGGGGATCACAGAGCGATAGGTGAATGCCAGTTGTATCAG
>CM065714.1:91762546-91765046 GCA_033310375.1 Conus canariensis | reverse complement strand
ACAACAAATCTTATGTAGTCCGGTCCTAATGCCAGCACGACAAACAATTGTGTTGAATGTATGTCTAGCAGTATGAATTTGATGTACATATATATATATAAAATATATATATTTAGTAAATATGACACCCCTACCCCAAACCCCCACCTACTCCATCCACCCACCTCTTTTAACCCCCTTTCCACACCAACCGGACACTTAAGACCTTGATAAAGCTCGTCACGGACATGGTGATGTGGAGCGGAAACCAGAGCTAATGTCACGAGCTCACCACAGAAATGGTGACGTGAAGAGGATATCAGATTTGAAGGTCACCAACTCACCACGGAAATGGTGATGTGGGTAGGAACTCAACAGTAAGCTCACCTAGAGAGCATTTCGAGTACCACAGAATCCAAGAATTTTATGTTGTATTTATTTATCTACTGATCAATGAAGACGATGAGTAATGCAGAGTTCCATTTCGGTCAGAGTCGGTGTATTTAAGGCTGTATTCTATGGTTTCCTCTCTGGTGTCAACCGAGAGATACAAACACCTGTAGTGTTGGACGGATAATTAAAGCGACTCCATCACAGAGCATGCAGATGCCACCCGACAGTTTGATTCCGGTCTTCTCAAAGGACAGGTAAGCATTCATAATTGTGGGTCGGAGGCAGCCGCGACCCACCCCCCACCCCCTCTCCCCGCCCCTCCGTCCCGTCCATGCAAGAATTGTGGTAACTGCATCGTCTTAATTTACATCGACACGGTCCATTATTTATTTCAATTCACAACTGACAGGCATGTATGTAAGCTATTGGTATGTATGTCAGAAAAGAAAACCCATGAATCTGGACGCAGTTTACAACACTGAAAAGGCTAGCGACAGTAACACGTTAAGCTCTTTCCAGTGACATCAAAATAGTCGAATTTGATTAAGTATGACAAAAATAGTTATTTCTTTCTTTCTGTCTCTTTGTCTTTTTTTCTTTGCTGTTTTTGTTTTGTTTTCGTTTGTTTGTTTGTCATAAAATGTTTACAATAAAGAGATGAAAGGGACAAATTGCAACCAACAAGGGAAATAACTGCAGCTTCCCAGTCACTTCCCCTGACAATTGTGTATCGCTATGTAAGGCCATTAAGGAGCCGTTGCTGCAATGCACCTCCCAGAATGGTGAAGAAAATCACATTTGTGATCAAGCACTTTACCTCCATCAAACGTTTGTGCAATGATAGAAATATGATTTGTACACATCATTTCCATAGAATTTTCGTAATGTGGACAACAATACACCTAGAAATATGACTCACGACTTGATGTTTCCTTCCCCTAAATTTCCAAACGCTGTTATTTCACAGATGCTGCCGACGTCATGGCGAAAATTCTGCAAACAGATGGATAGAATGTGAACAACATCAGGAAAATAGCCAATGATCTTTAGCAATATACGCGGAGCGATGCCAAAAATGTCGATACAGGTTTTATCATACTAGCAGAACAAAGTTGGTACCACTATTGTAAATTTGCGAAACAAGCGCGTCACCTCCTCTTTCTGATTTTCCCATCGTGCACGTATAGCGTATTCATATCCCCCTTCATCGCCATTTAAGTGGAATACATCAGTTTGGAGTACCAGCTGATCTTACAGTTATTCCCTTGAGTTCCTCGTAATGTGTTCATTCATTTCTGAAGCAAATCTCTTTCGTGATATGACACAAGAAAGGAAAGAGCTTGCATAAAACTGTTTCGCAAAGGTTTTTGTCTTAACGCGGAAAAGAACGTAGAAATCTCAAGAATAATCTCCCCAGCGTATGTTTACGATCAAGTGCTAGGGTGCATCGGTAAATAAAAATACCAACGGCTTTTTACCAGTCAGAGGACGTTGGTATTTTTGAAGCTGGGGGAAAATTAAACAGTGACTGTGTAATAGTGAAAAAGGATTTTCGTTTTGACCTTTACCCTTAAAGACACTTTCTGTCTTGTTTGTGTCGAAGTTAAAGTGCATTTTAAACAAAAGGAAGCTGAGGTAGAAACTACAGTGTTTGAATGTTGTGTTTGTTGCTTTCTTCCTTATTTGTGTCTTTTATTTATTTATAATATTAACATACGTATTGGAATTTGGAATACGCTGAATTATGTAACTGCCGTGCAGTTTCTGTAGCAAGAGTTGTTTGAATCCATGTTACTGTTTCTGTATTAGCTTTAAAAAGAATTTGAAATGTTCGGCGACATGTTTCGTTATTTTATGAGCACAGCCTTATTTAACTTAGTCATTCAGCTGTGGTGGACCAGCTTTGAATAACAATACTTGTGTGGACCAGGTTCTGAGTCGTTCCCGTTGAGGGGATCACAGAGCGATAGGTGAATGCCAGTTGTATCAGGTACCAATTGCAAGACAGTTGATAACATTTGACAAATCATGAAGCCCGACATATACATCATCAGTATCTTTCATTAAAAGAAATACGAAGAAATACACTTAAACAACCACGTGTTTGATTGATTTAATTTTCTCCATG
>CM065714.1:91742546-91745046 GCA_033310375.1 Conus canariensis | reverse complement strand
TGGGGGGGCGGGGGGGGGGGGGGGGAGTGGGGGAGGGGACTTAACGCTGGTTTTTTCACGAATTCAAGAAGAGGCTAGAATTTTCACTAAATATTTTGTAGTTTCAATGCTTTCCTCGAATGCTTTTATTTATCCCTTTCCAAAAGTCCTTCTGCGCCATCAGTGTATTAAGCAATAATTTGCTCCTCGTTGGCAATTCTTATGTCCTTTATATTTTCTCTCTTTTTTGTTGAATCATACAAGCAAACCTTTCCCGCATAAGATAAGAACATAGGGGACAGGGATCTTCTTGCATACATCACGCTAAATGAGAAACCGGGGGAACATCTGCCCGTTGACTGAAACAGAGGCCTTAATATTCCATACCATGCTGCTATCTTTGACAAACGTCTGCACCAGAATTGAAAGCTCTAAAAACTTTATGCAAATATGACCTTTCGAGGACATCACAAACCTATTCAAATCAAGACATAAAAGAAGGCCAGGTTTTAATTCGTATCGAATTAAAACCAATCAAAGTTTTATTTTTTTTTAAAAACGAACATTGTCTCTGAATACCTGTTTGCTATGAATCCTGTTTGATACTCACTAATCAGAGAAGAAAGCACTTTCTTCAAACGATTAGCAATGCAAGCACACCCAGCTTTGTTCACTACATTGAGCAAACAAACTGGGTGTCAGTTCCATGCACACTCCTTTGTCTTATTTCCTTTTGATATACATATAACAATGCCTTTCTTTTAAATCCAGGACAGTGTACCTTTTTTTAAACCCTTAATTCAGTAGTCTTACGACAAACTGACCTACCTTTGACCACAATTTATGTTAAAATTGTGCTGAAAAATCACTTGTTCCCGGGTTTCTATTATCCAACTGAACTTTTCTAGACAGAATTCAGAGTGTAACCGCTTCAAATTCTTGGCTATGATAAAATCTA
The DNA here is from genome assembly GCA_033310375.1 of Conus canariensis. NCBI lineage: Eukaryota > Metazoa > Mollusca > Gastropoda > Neogastropoda > Conidae > Conus > Conus canariensis. The sequence goes on along the minus strand of CM065714.1, from coordinate 91,744,109 downwards.
CGTCTCAGTTCAGCTGATTCCATTGCCACTCAGCCTGTGGGGTTGCAGTATTGAAGATGGAAAAAAAAGACGCAAAAAATATATGCTGATCTCGTTGACAAGTAATTTTGTGCACCAGTCTAGTAGTCGGCAGTGCAGTGCAAACGCTCAAACGTGTGACATTTTGCCATGGGTATTAAATGGTCTGAAATGTCTTTAAAATAGAACGGCCTGGAAATAGGTACCTATTGCTCAAAATTGTGTGGGGTTGTATTTTGCAGTCGCTATTTTAATGATGTATGACATAAGTGTACGATTTATCTAACCATTGGTCATTGCTTGTTTCGTCCTTCTGTTTAGCATCCTGTAAGTCAACTGGATTTGAAGAAATTTGATTAGGGACAAAGATTTTATCATGCTGAGATTTTTGGAGGGCCTGTGCGGTTGTCGTCTGCTGCTGGATTGTCAACCGAAGCTGTAATCACGTGCCAAACGGCTGGACCGTTCATTGGCTAACTCATGACGTCAGTCTCACGAAACCTATTTCTCTGGTTCAGAGCTTGTCGCAAAATCCTGAGCGAGTGAGAAATTACCTGGAAACTTATAAGGAAGAAAATTATATTGAACAAAAGAAAAAAAAAAGGAAGAAAAAAGAAAAGAAAGAAAGGAAAAGAAAAAGAAACCATGGTGTAAAATTATTCTGGCTTACAAAAAAAAAAAAAAGAAACACACAAACACATAACAGTGCCCCTCACTCTCTTTCCTCCCATCTCCACCTACCTCCTTCTCCCCCCCCCCCCCCCCCTTCCTCTCCTTCTCCCCCTTTCCCCGCTCACCGCACCTACTCAGAGCGTGACATCAGCAGTCAAATAGCCTGGAGCTGGATAGGAGAGACGACGGGAATTTGCTGACGCAGTGGAGGCAGGAGAGAGAGAGAGAGAGAGAGAGAGAGAGAGAGAGAGAGAGAAGAGAGAGAGAGAGACAGACAGAACAGACAGACAGAAGACAGACAGACAGACAGAGACAGAAAGATACAGAACAGAGACAGAAAGATACAGACAGACTGAGAGAGAAAGAGACAGAGAGAGAGAGATACAGAGGAGAGAGAGAGAGAGAGAGAGAGAGAGAGAGAGAGAGAGAGCCCTGGAATGGAAAAAGATAAATGATGCTTGCCAGAAGTGAAGTGGAGGGGGGGGGGGGGGGAGGAGGGGCTGACATGAACTGCTGGCTGAACAGACATAACTGTCCCCTTTCTTCATCCACTGAGGTTATTGAGCGGTGTGTCGAAAAGTTTGGATGGGCATGCATCTGTCAAGATGCAGGTCTGATGATTTATTGATGCAGGCTGTATGGCTGTCAGATTGCTCAGTTTGCCTCGTAAACGTGCAAGTGGATAACAGCCACGCTCGCTCTCTCTCTTTTCGTGTTCTGTATTCTCTGTCTCTGTCTCTTTCTCTCTGTCTGTCTCTCGGTCTCGGTTTCTGTCTAGGTCTGTCTGTGTCCCTGTCTCTCAGTCTGTCTCTGTTTGTCCGTCTGTCTTGTCTGTCTGTCTGTCTGTCTGCCTCTCGCTTTCTGTCTCTCTCT
>CM065714.1:91737546-91740046 GCA_033310375.1 Conus canariensis | reverse complement strand
TATCCTCAATGAAATAGAATCGAAACAAAATCGTATCCCAATTTCTCTTTCTGTCTTTTATATGTATTCTCTCTCTCTCTCTCTCCTCTCTCTCTCTCTCTCTCTCTCTCTCTCTCTCTCTCTCTCTCTCTCTCTCTCTCTCTCTCTGCGCGCGGCGTGTTGTGTGTGTGAGTGTGTGTGTGTGTGTGTGTGTGTGTGTGTGTGTGTGTGTGTGTGTGTGTGTGTGTTGTGTGTGTGTGCGTGTTTCCCTCATTAACAATTTATTCGTTTTCAAATCCTCCTGTCCCCCCAGCCCTCATTCCTTTGAAACATTTTGTTTCATCCACACCCCACCCACTTCCCTTCTCCCACCCTCCAGCCCCCAAACTCCTTTCTTTCCTCCCCCTACCCCCCAACGAAACGAAACAAAAGACAAAGGACAGGAAAAACCCAACATCTTTTTTTTTTTTTAATTTTGTCCCAAATGAGAACCCACCATTTTTATTTATGATCTTGTCATCCCCACAACACTCTGAACTCGAAAGAACAAAGTGGCATAGACTTGCCCCACCCCCCACCCCTTCCGCCCCACCCCCACCCCTACGGCTAGATTCGGGGCAGCGGCACGCGCCACAAAGATCTGTCAGACGGGATGCACGTGTCCCCCATTCATAACCCAGGACAGGTCCTGTCCGCCCAATAATCCACAGACCCAGGTCTCCCACAACGCCCTTCAATGAACGAGGAGTGGGTCCTTTGGCAAGCCCTAGGTCTTCCTGCTCTTGTGTTGTAATCAGTGGGGAGTTGGACAATGCCGAGAGGAGAAGAGGCATATTCAGTTCGTTGCTAAGGCAGAGCCGATGCCGTCTTGTCTTCTCTGTGTGGTCATTCATTCGACTTGTTGCTGCGATGTGTCTGTTTGGATGGGGGGGGGGGGGGGTAAGGGTGGGGGTGAGGGTGAGGGGGGGTAAGGGAAGAGAAGGGGGAGAGGCAGAGGGAAGTAGAAGGGGGGGGGGGTGGCGGGGGGTAGGGGGAGCCTTTTTTTTTATCTCCTGTCAAGAGTTTATTCTTTCATACTGCTGTCTGGTTATCTTTTCTGTAAAGAAAGACAAGCAGAAACCGTAAACCTTTTTTTTTTTTTTAAACAAAAACTTGAAGGGAAAATGGAACATGGTTTAAAGACGAAGTCATTAAACTGGATGGGGGCGGGAGTGGTGGAGGAAGAGGGAGGAGGGGTGGGGCTGATCTGTCGAGCGGATCCAAATCAATTGGCCAAACCAGGATCCGTTGAGCGAGATGATGCAAAAACTACTGACCTGATCTTCACGAAACTTAAAGAGCTGGAATGAGGCCCAAGGACAAAATCACTAAAACAAATTGATGCCGATCCGGGTTCAGGGGGGATCCAGCGGTAGACAATCCATTCGCTATTTCCCAACTCGCCGTATCTTATGAAGTAGCCCACATACGACAGATGGCAGAGGGAAAATGTCATTGAGCCAACTCGCCGTTAAGCTGGCGTCGACTCGCCGTCCAGACGCGGATTAAACTGTGTGAAGCGTATTCATTATCATCATAACTTGCCAGTTGGTAGAAGGAAACGTCCCAGCGTCCATGTGCCATCCATTCAGAGTCGACTTGCCAACTAGACGCCGATTGAAAGGAATGACGAAAAAGGATCACTACCACACTTCTATCAATAGCATGTTAACCTCACATCCCTGGTTTCCAGTTCTTGAGTTTTCTGTAAGAATTTGATCCGTCTAGTTGACATCCTTCCTTTCGCGGCTACATGCCGATGTGACCACATGTGGTTGTGACCACGTGTCGTTGTGATCACGTGTCGTTGTGACGAAGTATCGTTGTGACCACTCGTCGTTGTGACCACATGTCGTTGTGACCACGTGTCGTTGTGACCACGTGTCGTTGTGACCACGTGTCGTTGTGACCAAATGTAGTGTTCTTGTCCTTTTGATCTGTCACAACGACACGTGGTCACAACGACACGTGGTCACAACGACACGTGGCCACAACCACACGTGGTTACGACATGTGAATGGCCACAACGACATGTGGTCACAACGACACTTGGTCACAATGACACTTAGTCGCACCGACATGACCCCGCTTTGGTGATGCATTCACAGTTTAATGACTATGCTAGAGCCCCGAAAAGTACCGACGGCGAAATAGCACTGGATCCCTGTCTGCAAACATCAGTGGAAAGGAAGCTCAACGGTGCCCTTGGGGACCTACAGCGCACGGCAGCATTCGTCAGGAGAGTTGGCGTTCCCATCTAGATTGTTCGAGAAGAAGAAGAAGAAGAAGAAGAAGAAGAAGAAGAAGAAGGAATCCCTGTCTACACGGACCGGTCGGCGATTTCAGACACGGCGAGGTAACAGTAAACGACGATTTTGGAAATAGTGGGTTAAAAAAAAAAGACAAATCAGGATTGGCTGGATCCTCTGGATCCAGTATCCATGCGACCTTGGTGGAAGTCAACCGGTGCTTGAGTGTTCTT
>CM065714.1:91712546-91715046 GCA_033310375.1 Conus canariensis | reverse complement strand
ATTTGTTTGCCTAATCTATTGAATCATCTCCTTACCGGACGAATTTTGATATTGTTTGCCTAATCTATTGTAATCATCTCCTTACCGGACGAATTTTGATGTTGTTTGCCTAATCTATTGTAATCATCTCCTTACTGGACGAATTTTGATTTGTTTGCCGATCTATTGCAATCATCTCCTTACCGGACGAATTTTGATATTGTTTGCCCGATCTATTGCAATCATCTCCTTACCGGACGAATTTTGATATTGTTTGCCGATCTATTGCAATCATCTCCTTACCGGACGAATTTTGATATTGTTTGCCTGATCTATTGCAATCATCTCCTTACCGGACGAATTTTGATATTGTTTGCCTGATCTATTGCAATCATCTCCTTACCAGCCGAATTTTACCGTTTTCTCAGATCAGTCTGTTATCTTCAGTGTAACACTTTAATCACCATCATGAGATGCTTCTTCAGTGTAACACTTTACTCACCATCACTGAGATGCTTCTTCAGTGTAACACTTTAATCACCATCACTGAGATGCTTCTTCAGTGTAAAACAACAAGTTTAAACCACAAGTCACTGAGATGCTTTTTCAGCGTAACACTTTAATCATCATCACTGAGATGCTTCTTCAGTGTAACACTTTAATCACCATCACTGAGATGCTTACATTGCGTCAAATAATATCACAAAGCGACGCACATTTAAAGTACTCATGGTGACAAAACCCATCCGTCCCCACCCTTCTTCACTCTGCTTTTTTCCCTCAAAAGCAGGCTACTATTTCTATTCTTGAATGGCTACCAACATTTAAGTTATTGAAGAAAAACACCCTTTCAGAAATGTAATCAAAACACTTTTTTTTTTTAATCATATGTCATGTGCTTAGTGTCACGTTCACGTATTAGCTCGACGCATCTGGCAACTGCAGCAGTATACAGTGCACCAACAAAGATCACTCCACCTGCAAAGAATGTAAAGCTGCCAGTGTAGTACTGAAATAGCAGGCTTGTTTTGGTGGCTTAGTTCTGTATTTGACTAGTGTATGGTTTATGGTTATGCTGTCCCAGGATGACAGATCTCGAAATTCTGAAGCACACTCACAGACACATTATGCTACAATTATCCACGACTCTCTCTCTCTCTCTCTCTCTCTCTCTCTCTCTCTCCTCTCTCTCTCTCTCTCTCTCTCTCTCTCTCTCGTACACACACAAACACATTCACGCACGCACGTACGCACGCACGCACGCAAACTCACACACACACACACACACACACACACACACACACACACACACACACACACACACATATAGTATCATTTATTGTCGCATCATGCGCGCGCGCGCGCGCGCGCGCGCGCGCGGCGGTGTGTGTGTGTGTGTGTGTGTGTGTGTGTGTGTGTGTGTGTGTGTGTGTGAAATACAGTCAAAGAGAGAGACAGACACAGGCAGAGACAGACACACAGACAGACAGATAAACAGAATAACAGACAGACAGACAAACAGGCAGACAGGTAGGGAGGTAGAAATCGAGACGGTTTCTAGCTCTCTCAATGTATTATGTGTCAGATATTGATCTTTCTGTGTTTCTTTGGTAGTCTGTGTCAGTGGGGTTTTTTTTTTTCCTTCTTTTTTGGTCAACATGACATTTGACGATAAAATCCTTAAATTGTTAATGCTGAGAAACGTGTTGCATTCTCTTGAAGTTCTTTCCATCCCAGGCCGGTTATTTCTTCGAACTTCCTGACACATATGAATGATTCCTTGTCCCAACAGCCCCCCGCACCTTTCCTCCCACCACCTCCACCACCTCCCCCACTCTCATTCTTCACGTCGAAAAAAAAACAAAAAAAAACGAGCACGGGATAGCAGGAGTGATTTTCAAACATCGCCGCCAACTGTCATGTGCAACCGCACAGGTTACGTCTGACAATAAACGATGTGAAATTGCTTCAGAATAACCGTGGGTAATGTCGACGCATTGCACATTAAGAGTTGAAAGACTCACGCACGAGCTCAAAGGCTTTTTTTTTTTTTTTTTTTTTTTTTTTTTTAATCTTTATGGCCACGCTGGGTTATATGAATGGCGCTGGCTGGGGGGAAAGGGTTTGGTTCCCATTCGCCGCACCCACCCTAAATTGCCGTAAAGGTGATGCCAACCCGTGTCAAATCGCCTAACTTTTCTGAAGTATTTCGCCGTTCAGTAGTACAAACGGAAAGAGCTGTAACCGCAGTGGGGAGTTTTGTATTTCATCTCAATATAGAAAATATACTTCGTTTTTAAATTACGATTTTCTTCGTATTTGTATATGTGTACGCTTGATTATCTTAAAAACACAAAGACTGTAGCTTTCTTGGTTCAATGAAATAAATACGCTGGTGACCATTAAGACAAGTTGACCATTGACCTAATGCAGACGGCAAAAGGGCAAGAGCAAAGTGGGTGACGTCGATTTAGTGATACCACTACTGTCCTGAGCGAATGACGCAATTGACAACTGAGCA
>CM065714.1:91702546-91707546 GCA_033310375.1 Conus canariensis | reverse complement strand
ACTGAACACTACAAAGTTCATTCGATGACAGCTCTGTGAAATTGGACATTCTTGAACATAATTGGGAAACAGCTACCTGAAATCAAACACTGAGGAGTTCATGGGTGACTCTCTGAAACGTCCATTCATCGGGCAAGATCTCAAGTGAAATTGAACACTATCAAGTTCACTGACTGACAGCTCCATGAAACTGAACATCATAAAGTCCCTGAGAGAGAGAGAGAGAGAGAGAGAGAGAGAGAGAGAGAGAGAGAGAGAGAGAGAGAGAGAGAGAGAGAGAGAGAGAGAGACTTTTTTTTGACACTTTGATATTTTATTGTCATTACCAAAGAGGTCTTTTGACAAGGGGGGAGAGGTAACAGAACAAAAACATTTCCCTCTTCCTTTCCTGCAAACAAATAGTACACTTTCATTCCTAGTGTGTATCAAATCCAAAATTAACAAAAACAAATAAATTCGTAACATTTCGTTATGTCCTCACCTCACGCACAGGAGTAATGCAGTAAGGTTTTAAAACAAATGTGAGAGAGAGAGAGAGAGAGAGAGAGAGAGAGAGAGAGAGAGAGAGAGAGAGAGAGAGAGAGAGAGAGGTGGTATTGGTAGCGTATGTATAGGGAGGCTGAAGGTATTACGGGGACAGTTTGGTTGGTTATCAATTCGGTACAGTAGCTATAACAAAATAGTGAGAGGTGACAGATTGTGTCCAGATGTTCTTTATTCGTTTATCACATTGACACAATGAACTAAGCCCTAACTCGGAATTCATCGCCACTCCCTTCGAGGAACGAGCACTGTGCAAATGACTCACCCCCCGCCTCCCTCCCACCACCACCACATAAAATGTGCACATGGCTATTTTCCTTGGCACATGTACACACACGCACAGATGCTGCCACGCATATAAAACACACGCGTATGCACACACAACACATCACACACACACACACACACACACACACACACACACACACACACACACACACACACACACACAGAGCGTGTGCAGTCACACACATGAGAAAGAGAGGGGAGGAGGAAGGAAGTAGGCGAGGAAGAGAGAGAGGAAAAGAGAGGGGAAAGGGAGAGAAAGGGTGGGAGGTGCAAGGAAAGAAGAGAGGAGGTGGGAGTGTGGGAGGGGTGAAGAAAGGAGAGAGGGGAGACGGAGAGAGAAGAGAGGAAGGCCGGGGAGAGAGAGAGAGAGAGAGAGAGAGAGAGAGAGAGAGAGAGGCAGACAGACAGAGGCCGAAGAGAAAGAGACAGACAGACAGAGGCAAAGAGAGGCCAGAGAGAGGAGAGAGATAGAGACAGACAGACAGACAGACAGACAGACAGACAGAGATGCGGAGAGAAAGAGAGAGAGAGAGAGAAAGAAAGAGAGGCCTGAGAGAGATTTTTTTTTTTCACGCGAATCTTCCTGCTGACAAAAGCGAGCTCTCCCTCTCCCCCCTCCCTCCACCCCCCAATCCTCCGTCTCCTTCCTTCATGTCCTGTATACCCCCTTATTCCCACCTTCCCGCCCTCCTCCCCCCCCCCACCTTGACCAATGCCCCACCATCCCCTTCCTCACCCCAAACCCTATCTCTTTCTTCTTTTTCTACTCTTTTCCTCTTTCCTCTCTTTTTCCTTTCACTAAGCATAACGAACTAATCCATTCTCGCCTGTTGGATTAGCAACACCTTGCCATCCCCAATCCCCTCCCCCCCCCCCCCCCCCACCCCCCACCCTCACCTCTCCCACCACGTTCACAGGACCTACCACCGTGTCCCAGTCCTTTTAATCCGATTATCACATCATCGGAAAACAGTGGTCCGAACGGCAAACATCGCCTTCACTTATTATACTCGCTCTGCTGCTGACTACTGTATCACTGGGAGCAGACGCAGAGCTACCGCCCGCCCCTCGCCATGGGCACGTTCAGAGCACATTACTTTTTCCTCCCCTTCTCTGACTTTTCTCTTGCACGTCCCTCACTTTTCACTGCCTTTTATTTCTTTTTACCCTGCATTTAAACAAAACAAAAAAGCGCCCCCCCCCCCCCCCCCCCCCCCCCCCACACACACACACCCTTTTTTTCCCCGCGCTTTTACATGACTTTTCCTATACAACTTTTCTCCCGCTTTTCTCCCTATTCTCCCTGCATTTTTCGTCACTGCTTTTCGTAGTTGTCCCTACCATTTCTTACTTTTTGCCTATCTTTTATCATATTTCTTCTTTGTTTGCCTGCTTTTTTCCCATTCTGTCTATCTTTCCTTTCTTTTTCCAATCTTTTATTACTTTCTCGTTGTACTTTTTGCTGTTTCCATACTTTTCCTTTTTTCACTTTTTCCTACCCACCACTATCTTTCCGTCTACGTCTCTTTTTTCCATTCTTTTTCACAGGTTTTCGAGCATTTTAGTCATGCTTTGCGATTTTTTCCCCCTATCTTTTGGCACATTTTACTTGTTCATACTTCATACAAATTTGATACAAATTGATACGAAACTTACTTGTATTAATGGGAAAGGTTGGCGTGTTGGTAACACGTGTTCATTATAAGATATCGGATACAGGGTACACTTAGACGATAGCACATCTGACTGGCATAACTGACACTGAGTACCACAACACTAACATTAAACTTTGCCAAACAAATCAAAAGCACGAATCACATTTGTGTTGATCGATGTGCCACAGTGCTCTCGGTTCCGTCCTATGTTCTGGTATAATGCTGTATAATGAGAAGAGAGAGAGAGAGAGAGAGAGAGAGAGAGAGAGAGAGAGAGAGAGAGAGAGAGAGAGAGAGAGAGAGGGGCACTCAAAGTCTTCATTGACGACTCTTCCAGGTTCCATCGCCTGTTCTGCTGCACTGCCATCAAATGAATTCCTCCATCTGTTTATGTCAACAGAGACGTAAATATTCATATCTTTGATTTCAGTCATGAGGAAAGAGAATTAGGTACGAGAAAGTTTAAAAAGCCTAGTCTATGATTCAGGATCTTTCCCTTCAAAACCCACTTCACCCTCGATACAGACAAGACTAAACGTTGTCTGTAAAGACTAGACTTTAAAAGAAAAACGGAACCATTTCTCAAGTATTTGTCGGTTTTGTTTGTTTGTTGTTGTTGTTGTTGTTGTTGTTGTTTTACAGTTTTAAGTGCACAAAAAATAGCAACATCATCTGACTGGACAACACTATGCGCGCAAATGTTGACTTTCGCAAAGGACGTGGTTGACCGAATTACATTCGTCGAATAAAAAAAAAAAAAAGTAGTCAAAGTAGCATTCGCAAAGGACGTGGTTGACACAATTGCATTCGTCGAATGAAAAAAGTAGTCAAAGTAGCATTCGGTACTACTGACTGAACGGGCCTCGGGAGCCTTGTATGAGCTGTGTGGTCGGGAGCCACTGAAGCCAAAGAGGCGTTGCAGAGAGCCGGGAGGACGATGACTCCTAATCGGTCTTAAGACGTTTTGGCATTACCATGCTGGTCGATTCATGGATCACGTATGCAGAAGGAGGAAAAAGAGCCCCGAATGTCCTTCTCAAACCTCTATGTATTCACGTCAGGCAATAGGGCCTCTCAAAGCGAACCCATCTCCTTCTGCATTAATTCCCGAGGCATGGCATGAGTATTCCAATATTTGCTTCAGTTCTTTTTTTTTTTTTCTTTCTTAAATGCCTCCCTCCCTCCCCCTTCCCCTCCCTCCCCCCACCCACCCTCCCAGTAGTCCCCATCCACCGACATCCCTCCGTCCCTCCCTCCCTCCCTCCCCTTCTCATCAATCAAAAGCATTGGTGCTTTGAGAGTGTAAGCATTTGCCGGGGCCCGCGGGACGGCGAGGACAGAGCCTTTCTTTTTTGGCCGCCAGTGCAAACACAGAGCCCGGAGAGTTCTTTGGGGTCTGGGCAACAAACGGGCTGTTTGCTCAAAGCGCTATGGTCTCCTTCATTGCCATCCGGCCAATGGCCGGTGTTTACCCCGCTATTTACCGGGGGACTCCACACGGGTGACACCTGCCCCACGGCCCCGCACAGATTCCACCTCCTTACCTTGTTTACCTGCTTCACGATTTGTATGGAAAGAGATTAATAAAAAGAAAACGAAGAAAAAAAAAAGTTCGCTATACACATGAATGTAACAAAATGGGAAGTGGAGAGGATGAAAGAATTGGTAAAGATCAGGGAGGGGGGGGGGGGGGAGGGGAGTTGGAGGGGGAGGAGGATGGTGTGTATTTACAGATATATCAAAATCAGTTTGCAGGTGCATTATAATGTGAGAAAAGGTCTTCCGACAAACGTGATATTCGGCATCTGTTCGTCCAGCTAGTGGCAAAACTGGCCAAGAATGGATAAGCGCAAGGTACCCAAGTTCGCGCATGTGAGTGTGTAGAGAGGGGAGGAGGAAGTGGGGGACAGAGGGAGAAGTGGGAGGGGGGAGGGTGTCTCCAGAGAGCGTGGGAAGGGAGACGGAAGTCCTGACAGTCTGAAGATTCAAAAAGAAAAGGACGAAGTGACCAAGTGTAAAGAAGGGCTGTCGAACAGCGTCTATGAGCTCAAGGATGACCATGACTCTTTGCCTGTGAAGATTTGAATTACTGTCAGTACAAAATGTGGCAACCACCTATGCCTAAAATTCATGGTTCAGGGTCCAGTAGTAAATGTCTTAAACCAGTTTAATTGGTGGCTGAATAAACAATTTCTGATTTTTGAGAGAGAGAGAGAGAGAGAGGGGAGAGAGAGAGAGAGAGAGAGAGACCCATACACACACCAGAGACAGCAACACACACGCGCGCGCGCGCGCGCACCACCACACACACACACACACACACACACACACACACACACACACACACACACACAACCCCACACACACACACACACACACACACACACACACACACCACTGAACTGAACTGAAACCATTTATTGTTAGATTAACCATAGGTTGTACTGACATTCTAAACAAAATAAATAACACAAATTCAGAAAAGTGAATTAGAAATAAATAAGTTAAAGAAAA
>CM065714.1:91695046-91697546 GCA_033310375.1 Conus canariensis | reverse complement strand
CCCAGCCGACTTTCAAAGCTGAAAACAGAGAGAGAGAGAGAGAGAGAGAGAGAGAGAGAGAGAGAGAGAGAGGTGTCACATCACAAATTCCGAACAGAATATCTGCAAATCGTTTCCGACTGTCCATACTGAGGGAGAAAATTTAGGACAGACGATTAAATTAACACAAAGACCGCATTCTTTTATGTTTGCAACCACCAACTCCTGTATAATAGAGAAAAAAAATCTTACATAGGCAAGGACAGATATTAGCTTTTAGTCTTACCAAGTGAATTAGCGTTACACAATGTCTGGAGGAAGATAAAAGAAAAGTCTTCCTAAAATCAATAGCTGTCGACGGTTTTCATTTGTCAGGTAAATGTGAAGTACAAAGTTCTCGTATGTGAATGCGCACACTCTCTGCCAAAGTAGAAAAGATCTTGGATCTATCCTTTGAGTTCATTCATGAATGAAAACATTAATTTCTTTACGGATGGGGGAGGGGGGGGGATACTTGGCAAGAACTGAAAGAGTTACTTCTTATGTATAATTTCTACTAAGACACAAAACATACGAGAAACAAACGTTTGTATCACTAGAAAGTTTTTATCTCCCATGAAAATATATTATTCTGTAAACTGTTGGCAACTTATAACCGGAACTTTACAGTATTCATGATCTATGGAAAATGTTGTAACAATCTACCAGACTGGATCACAGTATCACAGACCCGCACCAAAATCTGAGTTCCTGACTGGCCAACATTTTATTATCTTTCTACCCATTTTGATTACAATCACTTTTATCTTTCTACCCATTTTGATGACAATCACTTTGATCTTTCTACCCATTTTAATGACAATCAGTTTGACAGAATTTACGAAATCACGCTGAAGACAAACAAAATAAACAAATCTACGAACACGGGTGAAAATAGAACTTCATTACAGCAGTTGATGATTCACTTGGCTCTACTTCGCTTCCTGCGCTAATGAATGGAAATGTCTGAATGAGGTGTTTCTTGCACATGATGCAGATTTCAGTTAGACTGTTCCATCCTGCCTTAAGAGCCAGTGACACTGACGAAGAACTTGGCGCCTAGCGTCTGCCCCGTTGTCCTGACTTGCTAAAGATCCGTCACCACCTTCCTATCTTATTCGAAGGTAAATGTTGATATTGATGTCTATTCTGGCCATTATTACGAACACTACCCTATTCTTTGGTCGCTGGCAAGGGCTTTAAGTCTCGGGAGGATCAAATAGAGTGCAGTACACACACACACACACACACACACACACACACACACACACACAAGAGAGAGAGAGAGAGAGAGAGAGAGAGAAGAGGCAGAAATGCTTAAATTGTAATGTCATTGATCGCGATTATACACAGGTACTGGTTTGCCCATGAAAAAAGGTATGTTTTTATTCCAGTTTTATGCGTTGAAACAAAATTCATAATCCCGATCAAACATAATGGTTACTGAGCCAGTTATTATTCATGTCATTTTAAAGCGTAAAGACTAACCATTGCAACGTCTCTCAAGCATTTAACATCTGTATACTGAAGTAGATATGACATCGTTTATTTTTGTGGGTTTCTACCATTTTTTTTTTCAGAATCTCAAAGCTTCACGGTATATTTTTCTCCTGAAGAGTCCTACCACGAACAAACAAACAAGACAGTACTGATGCTCACTCTCAATGTGTTCTCAAGACGGACAGTCTTGTGCTTTCTGTGAATATTTAACTTCACATTCAACTAACACAACGCAAGCCTGACTTCAGCCTATTCTCAGAATCTCAGTCAGCAGGGAGAGAGCATGACGCGGTCTCTGCCTGTTGACTGCGAATATGCTGAACATATGCCATGGCGATGGCTCATGTGTTGACAACGACCTCGGCTCTTCAATGTATCACAAAACCAAACTATGGAAGACAATAGGTAATATGAACCAGCCTCAATGAGGTATGTCACACACACACACACACACCGCGTGCGCGCGCGCGCGCGCGCGCGCGCGCGCACGCACGCACACATTTGGTTACTTTAGATATCTATGCGGGGAAAAGTCGTTGAGAGCATAATTTGCTCCAAAGTCCTCTCATAAAAAAGTTCTTACCCAATTCACTGTTACAATCAGATATTAGCAAAATGATTTTACTATTATTTCTATAATCGCTCGTGGGTTTTGTTTGTTTGTTTGTTTGTTTTTTGTTTTTGTTTTGACGACATCAACATTTCTAGAATTCTGCTGTAGCTACTCTATTCAATAGGTCGTTTGTGGAAAGCTTTCGAACTGTTGATACGGCGGAAGTTTTTTTTTTTTTTTTTCCTTTTTTATACTCATTGTATCAAAAATCATATACATGACTGACAATTTCAAACAATTATATGATCCTTCTAAAATATTTTTGGTGAAAAATGCGTTTAAACAAGCAATGCAACACACACACACACACACACACACACACACACACACACACACACACACGCGCGCGCGCGCGCGCGCGCGGCGCGC
>CM065714.1:91662546-91680046 GCA_033310375.1 Conus canariensis | reverse complement strand
TGTGTGTGTGTGTTTAAATTTACGGAGCAGAGAGGTGAGGAGAAGGGGGGGGGGGGGGGGGTACAGGTGCTATCGAATGATTTGTAGTGGGTGAAGTCAGCGGTCTTGCTTTGACATAACTGTGTCTGTTTGGTTATAGAACACTGACTGCTACACAACGCTCAGCTCACTGACAGACCTTTGATCTCCTTTACCACCCCAGCAGTCCGGTCCTTCTCCACCCCAGCAGTGCAGGTTTCCGATTGAGGTAATCATTTTTGTGGTATAGATCAAGGGGCAAAACTCTTTAAAAAGGGCAATGTGTTACTAGTCGAGTAGCAGTTATCTTATCACTAGGGGACATTTTGGTTGCAGTTCGCACATTGTTAGGATCTCTCTCTCTCTCTCTCTCTCTCTCTCTCTCTCTCTCTCTCTCTCTGTCTTCACACACTGACCCAACACTCACATGGTAATTTACAGATGTTTTGATACAAAGGCCTTACTCTACAAATGACTTACAGAGCTGGGATGTGTCTTTAACAGTTTTTTTTTTTGCATCACTCCCTGAGTGTACTAGGTGCAGTGTGGGGCGTCTGTTCATGCAGGTGTTGTTTGTCTCTATGTGTGTCATGTTTTAGAGCAAGAGCAAGCACACTTTTTTTTTCTTTTTTTTTACAAATTCTGTGACTGGGCTATCACCAAACGTGTATAAATGAAAGTCGACCGTTTTGTATACCAAGTGTATTGAGAAGATTTCAATGCTGACTAAACTGCCAGAGAGAGAGAGAGAGAGAGGGGGGGGGGGGGTGCACGATGAACGTGTTTCTATGTCGTCAGCATTAGAGTACTTGTATATACTTTACTGTGTATCCGTGCATGCAAGTGCGAGTAGAGCTAAGCGTGTGTGTGTGTGTGTGTGTGCGCGTGTGTGTGTGTGTGTGTGCGTGTGCGCGCGCGCGCGTGCATGTGTACGAATATGGTCAGTTGCCTAGCGTAAAATGTGGCGAAAAAAACATGTCCTAGAGTTTATTCTCGGTTAAGTCATAATAAGAGTACTGCCTAATCCTTACTTGTTAACTACTTCACTCGCGAGGCAAAAAGGCCGAGCTACTGGTACTACACAAGAGCAGTTGTATAAACGCGTGCATGTATGCGTCATTTGACTATATGCAGTGTCTATACTGGGCGTGAACTAGGTACCTGAAGGGCTGGAACCGACGTACCAAAGATGACTGCAAAACAAGGAAATCCTTAGAGATAAAAATGCAACAAGATGTCCATCCCTCTTGGGAAGACATGTGGCCCTGAAAAGGGCCAACTGAATAAGGGGAACAGGCTGTTCACTTCTTGGCCTTCTTGGCAGCAGGCTTCTTAGGGGTCTTTGGCTTTTTGGGCTTGGCTGCCTTCTTAGCTGGAGACTTGACTGCCTTCTTGGGCTTGGCTGCCTTCTTGGCTGCGGTCTTGGGCTTCTTGGCAGCAGCCTTCTTGGGGGACTTGGCCTTCTTGGCTGCTGGTTTCTTGGGCTTCTTGGCAGCCTTGGGCTTCTTAGCCTTGGGCTTTTTGGCAGCCACCTTTTTCTCTCCCAGACGGAAGAGCCAGAAGCTCCAGTGCCCTTGGCCTGCTTGAGGGTGCCCACCTTAACACCAGCCTTCAGGGCAGACTTGAGACGGGCGTTGATCTTGGTGACCTCGGTGCCCACCTTGTAGTTGGCCATGATGTACTTGAGGATGGCCTGACGGGAGGAACCACCGCGTTCCTTCAGGGAGGTGACTGCAGCAGCGATCATGACGTTGTACTTGGGATGCTCTGCAGGCTTGGCGGGCTTCTTGGGCTTGGCAGCCTTCTTGGCGGGAGCAGGAGCAGCTGCAGCGTCAGACATGGTGCTGGAAGGAAGCTAGCAGATGCTGGAAACGACGAGACAGTGAAGTAGCTTGTTGCGCTCTGATACGGTCGTTGTCGAGTCGACAAAGTAAATGGCAAACGACGCGGCGTTTCCAGCCTTTATAGCGCACTACCCAGCCGCAAAGCCAGCAACGCGAGGCTGCGAGCAAATCGGCGCTTGTGAGAGCTCGACAGGCCAGATTTGTGTTTGTTGACGTTTGTTTGGGGGCCTTTAGTTTATAAACAGCACAAAACACGACCACATGTCGCATATCACCGAAATTGTTGATGAACAAGCAATATATTGGTATATGTTGTGGTGCGTTATATGTTGCTAATAAAATGAAATTTGCGAATAAAGGCGTTGTTTGAGACCCGCTGAAACGAATTCATTGAACAAAATTATTGCTTTCTTCCAGATTTTCGACTACGTCTATCGAAATAAGCAATCAGTAAATTTGTTAGAGTGTCATCTACACGTTCCAACCAGTCGTTGGTCTCTAGACGTTGTATGGGAGAAGTTTGAGGCAGTTTTCTTACGTGCACAAAACACAACTTGTGGATCACCTGCCATTGTCCCATCTCCCTCTTTAAGCCTAGTAAACTTTCATTCCTCTTGTATGGCTATGTTTGTCGAAGATCACACGACGTTATTGAATCCACCGATTGTTTAGACTTTATGAAACAATAATTATAGCTGCTTTTATTCAAGTAAGAGAGATGGTGGTTTAAATGTGGGTTTTTAGTTTATATTGTTTTCGGCGCTCTCTTCGGACGATTCATCATGGCGTCGTTTTCTTCACCAACAAACAAGAAACAGATTTTTTTTTTCAGAAGTCGCTATGAAGACATGAATATCAATATATGAGTCGATAAGATAGATATGCAATACTATAATGTCGTCAGATCTGTGATTCGGGTGCCAATATTTTAAGGGAAATGAAGAAAAAACATTCGTCTGTGCTGGTTGAAGTTCATTTATAAAAAATCAATATACTTCAGGACTGTGTTGTACCAATAGGCTAACGTGGAAAACGATTTACTCTTGTAATTGGCTCCAATTACAACACACTCAAAAGCTATTACTGTACAAAGTATTATATTAAGATAGGGCCTTATAGTGATTGTACCGAATGTAATATATGGTTATCTGTTTGTCTTAAATTCGAATGGAAAAGTGCTCGTTTCAGCACATCAGAACACGGTGAAGGTGCGGTTTTTGTACACAACCTCAACACGGTCGCTACTTACGGTTAAAGTTAGGTTAGGTTACGTTAGCTTAGATTAAGGTTATGGTTAGGTTGGGTCAGGTCTAGATTATTTAGATAGGCTATGGTTCAGTTACGCTAAGTTGGGTCAGGTTAGGAAAATGAAAACGTTGTTAGGTTTAGAATGTGTGTGTGTGTGTGTGTGTGTGCTATGTGTGTGGTGTGTGGGTGTGTGGGTGTGTGTGTGTGTGTGTGTGTGTTTAAATGTATGCGTGTGTGTGAAATGTGGCTTGTTTGTATCAAAGGTGTGTGTGTGTGTGTGTGTGGTAGGGTGTGTGTGTGTGTGTGTGTGTAGGCACAATGTGTGTGTGTGTGTGTGTGTGTGTGTGTGAGAGAGAGAGAGAAAAGGAGAGAGACGAGAGAGAGAGAGAGAGTATGCTTGTCTGCCATCATGTGTGTGTTTGGCTCTTTTTTGTTTGTGTGTGTGTGTGTTTGCGCGCGTGCCGACGACGTTATGTGAGTGTGTTAGTGCGTGCGTTCGCATGTATATGTGTGTGTGTCTGTCTGTGTCTATCTGTAGGACGGAGAGAAAGATAGGAGCAGCGTAACGTGCACGTCTGAATGCTATTGAAATGGTGCTCTGTACAATAGGATTGCTGGGCTTGTGTGTGTGTGTGTGTGTGTGTGTGTGTGTGTGTGTGTGTGTGTGTGTGTGTGTGTGTGTGTGTGTGCGTGCGCGCGCGGCGCGCGGTGTGTGTGTGTGTGTGTGTGTGTTAGTTTGTTCATTTGTTTGAGCATGCGTTCTCTCTCTCCCCCCTTCTCTCTCTCTCTCTCTCCTTCTCTCTCTCTTGTGTGTGTGTGTGTGTGTGTGTGTGTGTGTGTGTGTGTGTGTGTGTGTGTGTGTGTGTGTGTGCCAATCAGATGTGTATACCCAGCTGCCTTTAATTCAGGAAAGAAGAAGGTGATTAAATGGAGGAAGGTAGAGATGCTGTATAGAACGGTTTGGACAGGTGAGGTCAGTTTGTCTTGCTTTGACATAACAGGCTCTGTTTGGCAGTAGAAGACTGAGTGCCGCACAATGCCCAGTTCACTGATTGAGGTTTTGTAGTCGTTGCTGTTGTTGTTGTTGTTGTCGTTCTTTTTTCTTTTTTTTTTTTCTTTTAGATTTTTTTCCCTACCCCCATGCCCGTCCCTTTGGTTTTTCTTTTCTTTTCTTTACTTATTAAAACGGTAGCCCAGGTTTCCGAATGAGATAATTTGGCAATCTAAAGCAAGGGACAAAACTTTGGGAAAAGCGATGTATTGCAGTCCAATAGCAGTTGTCTTATCCTTGAATGAGCGTGCACCCATACCTTTTTTAGCTTTTTTTCCTGATTTTTTTTCTTTATTAATGATACTATTGTTTTTGCACGTTTACAAACAAATACATGCATTCCATCATTACGACATGTAAAGGCAAAGCAACCATCTAGTAACTAAGGAACAATGCATTCCATCAACACATCGAATCGTTACAATATTCAAAAGTAGTGCGCCATACGGAGGGCGTACTCTTTTTGCCGGAGTCCAAGAAAAATTCGTATGAGAATCATCATCTGTGGGAAATAGAAGATATCTACATTTCCATACATTGGTATTTTATCAGTTACTTTCCACAAAATTCTGATAAGGATACCACTTCTTACGAAATTCTGTAAATTGTATTTCTATATATTTTTCAAATCTTGCATTTGCTCTTTAACTCGTTCAAAAAGTCTTGAGAATTAGGTTTGATCTTATTGATTTTAGATTTACGTGAAAAAAAAAAAAAAAAACATTTGGCAAACAGGATAATTTGGTCAAAGCCTTCGTCTGTATTTATTTGTTGATCATCATCAAACAACACAAATCCTATATTAACTTGATTCTTAAACAGTTTTCACATTTTTCTGCCATAATGATTATTCTCTCTAGTTCGTTCCAGAAACTGAAGATAACTGCAAAGCCCAAGTGGTGTTGTATTAATATTTCTGTCTCACAAAACGAACATTTGTCGCTGTTAATTACACCCATTTTCTTCAGATTACTATTCGTAACAAGAATGCTATGGCATATTCTAACCCATATTACGTTTTGACAGAAGTCCTAACTCAACAAATGACTGAAAGAGCTGGGACGTGTCCATAGCAAGGAGTATTCTTTTGCATCATTGTGTGTGTACTACGTGTCTGTTCGTCCAGTTGTTTGTTCCCATGTGTGTTGTGTGCAAAGCTAAATGTGTGTGCGTGCGCGGTGTTGCGTGTGTGTGCGGGGTGTGTGTGGGGGTGGGGGGTTACGTGTCTGCATCCAGTGAATGTATATGCGACCTGGAAAGCGATAATGCAACAAAATGTCCCCCATGAGTGTTGTTTGAGTGGACATTGTGCACAGCTAAATGTGTGTGCGTGCGCGCGTGTTGCGTGTATGTGTGGGGGGGTTTGTTTTTGTTTTGTTTTGTTTGTTTTTTTTTGGGGGGGGGTTACGTGTCTGCATCCAGTGAATGTATATGCGACCTGGAAAGCGATAATACAACAAAATGTCCCCCATGAGTGTTGTTCGAGTGGACATTGTGCACAGCTAAATGTGTGCGTGCGCGCGTGTTGCGTGTATGTGGGGGGGGGGGGGGGTTGCGTGTCTACATCCAGTGAATGTATATGCGACCTGGAAAGCGATCATGCAACAAAATGTCCCATGAGCGTTGTTCGAGTGGACATTGTGCACAGCTAAACGTGTGTGCGTGCGCGTGTTGCGTATGCGTGGTGGAGGGGGCATCCAGTGAACGTAAACGACAATGCAACAAGATGTCCATCCCTCTTGGGAAGACATGTGGCCCTGAAAAGGGCCAACTGAATAAGGGGGGGGAACAGGCTGTTCACTTCTTGGCCTTCTTGGCAGCAGGCTTCTTAGGGGTCTTTGGCTTTTTGGGCTTGGCTGCCTTCTTAGCTGGAGACTTGACTGCCTTCTTGGGCTTGGCTGCCTTCTTGGCTGCGGTCTTGGGCTTCTTGGCAGCAGCCTTCTTGGGGGACTTGGCCTTCTTGGCTGCTGGTTTCTTGGGCTTCTTGGCAGCCTTGGGCTTCTTAGCCTTGGGCTTTTTGGCAGCCACCTTTTTCTCTCCCAGACGGAAAGAGCCGGAAGCTCCAGTGCCCTTGGCCTGCTTGAGGGTGCCCACCTTAACACCAGCCTTCAGGGCAGACTTGAGACGGGCGTTGATCTTGGTGACCTCGGTGCCCACCTTGTAGTTGGCCATGATGTACTTGAGGATGGCCTGACGGGAGGAACCACCGCGTTCCTTCAGGGAGGTGACGGCAGCAGCGATCATGACGTTGTACTTGGGATGCTCTGCAGGCTTGGCGGGCTTCTTAGGCTTGGCAGCCTTCTTGGCGGGAGCAGGAGCAGCTGCAGCGTCAGACATGGTGCTGGAAGGAAGCTAGCAGATGCTGGAAACGACGAGACAGTGAAGTAGCTTGTTGCGCTCTGATGCGGTCGTTGTCGAGTCGACAAAGTAAATGGCAAACGACGCGGCGTTTCCAGCCTTTATAGCGCACTACCCAGCCGCAAAGCCAGCAACGCGAGGCTGCGAACAAATCGGCGCTTGTGAGAGCTCGACAGGCCAGATTTGTGTTTGTTGACGTTTGTTTGGGGGCCTTTAGTTTATAAACAGCACAAAACACGACCACATGTCGCATATCACCGAAATTGTTGATGAACAAGCAATATATTGGTATATGTTGTGGTGCGTTATATGTTGCTAATAAAATGAAATTTGCGAATAAAGGCTTTGTTTGAGACCCGCTGAAACGAATTCATTGAACAAAATTATTGCTTTCTTCCAGATTTTCGACTACGTCTATCGAAATAAGCAATCAGTAAATTTGTTAGAGTGTCATCTACACGTTCCAACCAGTCGTTGGTCTCTAGACGTTGTATGGGAGAAGTTTGAGGCAGTTTTCTTACGTGCACAAAACACAACTTGTGGATCACCTGCCATTGTCCCATCTCCCTCTTTAAGCCTAGTAAACTTTCATTCCTCTTGTATGGCTATGTTTGTCGAAGATCACACGACGTTATTGAATCCACCGATTGTTTAGACTTTATGAAACAATAATTATAGCTGCTTTTATTCAAGTAAGAGAGATGGTGGTTTAAATGTGGGTTTTTAGTTTATATTGTTTTCGGCGCTCTCTTCGGACGATTCATCATGGCGTCGTTTTCTTCACCAACAAACAAGAAACAGATTTTTTTTTTCAGAAGTCGCTATGAAGACATGAATATCAATATATGAGTCGATAAGATAGATATGCAATACTATAATGTCGTCAGATCTGTGATTCGGGTGCCAATATTTTAAGGGAAATGAAGAAACATTCGTCTGTCGTGTTGAAGTTCATTTATAAAAAATAACCTCTCAGACGTGTTGTACCATAGGCTAACGTGAAAACGATTTACTCTTGTATTGGCCTCCAATTACAAACACACTCAAAAGCATATTACTGTACAAAGTATTATATTAAGATGGGGCCTGTATAGTGATTGTACCGAATGTAATATATGGTATCTGTTTGTCTTAAATTCGAATGGAAAAGGCGCCTCGTTTCAGCACATCAGAAACACGGTAAAGGCTGCGGTTCCTTTCGTACCACAAACCTCACAACACGGCTCGCTACATTACGGTTAAAGTTAGGTTAGGTTACGTTAGCTTAGATTAAGGTTATGGTTAGGTTGGGTCAGGTCTAAGATTATATTAGATTAGGTTATGGTTACAGTTACTCTAAGTTTGGGTTCAGGTTTAGGAAAATGTAAACGTTGTTAGGTTTAGAAGTGTGTGTGTGTTGTGTGTGTGTGTGTGTTGTGTGTGTGTGTGTGTGTGTGTGTGTGTTTAAATGTATGCGTGTGTGTGTAAATGTGTGCTTGTTTGTCATCAATGGTGTGTGTGTGTGTTGTGTGTGTGTGTGTGTGTGTGTGTGTGTGTGTGTGGTAGGCCTAGTTGTGTTGAAGAGAGAGAGAGAGGAGAGAGAGAGAGAGAGGAGTGTGTGTGTGTGTGTGTGTGTGTGTGTGTAGTGCCTACATGTGGTGAGAGAGAAAGAGAGAAGAGAGAGAGAGAGAGAGAGTGTGTGTGTGTGTGTGTGTGTGTGTGAGAGAGAGAGAGAGAGAGAGAGAGAGAGAGTGTGTGTGTGTGTGTGTGTGTGAGAGAGAGAGAGAGAGAGAGAGGAGAGGGGAGAGTGGTGTGTGTGTGTGTGTGTGTGTGTGGAGAGAGAGAGAAGAGAGAGAGAGAGAGAGAGAGAGAGTGTGTGTGTTGTTGTGTGTGTGAGAGAGAGAGAGAGAGAGAGAGAGAGAGAGAGACAGAGAGAGAGAGAGAGTATGCTTGTCTGCCATCATGTGTGTGTTTGGCTCTTTTTTGTTTGTGTGTGTGTGTGTGTGCGCGCGTGCCGACGACGTGTATGTGAGTGTGTTAGTGCGTGCGTTCGCATGTATATGTGTGTGTGTCTGTCTGTGTCTATCTGTAGGACGGAGAGAAAGATAGGAGCAGCGTAACGTGCACGTCTGAATGCTATTGAAATGGTGCTCTGTACAATAGGATTGCTGGGCTTGTGTGTGTGTGTGTGTGTGTGTGTGGTGTGTGTGTGTGTGTGTGTGTGTGTGTGTGTGTTGTGTGTGTGTGTGTGCGTGCGCGCGCGCGCGCGCGCGGTGTGTGTGTGTGTGTGTGTGTTAGTTTGTTCATTTGTTTGAGCATGCGTTTCTCTCTCTCTCCCTCCCTCTTGTGTTGTGTGTGTGTGTGTGTGTGTGGTGTGTGTGTGTGTGTGTGTGTGTGTGTGTGTGTGTGTGTGCCAATCAGATGTGTATACCCAGCTGCCTTTAATTCAGGAAAGAAGAAGGTGATTAAATGGAGGAAGGTAGAGATGCTGTATAGAACGGTTTGGACAGGTGAGGTCAGTTTGTCTTGCTTTGACATAACAGGCTCTGTTTGGCAGTAGAAGACTGAGTGCCGCACAATGCCCAGTTCACTGATTGAGGTTTTGTAGTCGTTGCTGTTGTTGTTGTTGTTGTCGTTCTTTTTTCTTTTTTTTTTTCTTTTAGATTTTTTTCCCTACCCCCATGCCCGTCCCTTTGGTTTTTCTTTTCTTTTCTTTACTTATTAAAACGGTAGCCCAGGTTTCCGAATGAGATAATTTGGCAATCTAAAGCAAGGGACAAAACTTTGGGAAAAGCGATGTATTGCAGTCCAATAGCAGTTGTCTTATCCTTGAATGAGCGTGCACCCATACCTTTTTTAGCTTTTTTTCCTGATTTTTTTTCTTTATTAATGATACTATTGTTTTTGCACGTTTACAAACAAATACATGCATTCCATCATTACGACATGTAAAGGCAAAGCAACCATCTAGTAACTAAGGAACAATGCATTCCATCAACACATCGAATCGTTACAATATTCAAAAGTAGTGCGCCATACGGAGGGCGTACTCTTTTTGCCGGAGTCCAAGAAAAATTCGTATGAGAATCATCATCTGTGGGAAATAGAAGATATCTACATTTCCATACATTGGTATTTTATCAGTTACTTTCCACAAAATTCTGATAAGGATACCACTTCTTACGAAATTCTGTAAATTGTATTTCTATATATTTTTCAAATCTTGCATTTGCTCTTTAACTCGTTCAAAAAGTCTTGAGAATTAGGTTTGATCTTATTGATTTTAGATTTACGTGAAAAAAAAAAAAAAAACATTTGGCAAACAGGATAATTTGGTCAAAGCCTTCGTCTGTATTTATTTGTTGATCATCATCAAACAACACAAATCCTATATTAACTTGATTCTTAAACAGTTTTCACATTTTTCTGCCATAATGATTATTCTCTCTAGTTCGTTCCAGAAACTGAAGATAACTGCAAAGCCCAAGTGGTGTTGTATTAATATTTCTGTCTCACAAAACGAACATTTGTCGCTGTTAATTACACCCATTTTCTTCAGATTACTATTCGTAACAAGAATGCTATGGCATATTCTAACCCATATTACGTTTTGACAGAAGTCCTAACTCAACAAATGACTGAAAGAGCTGGGACGTGTCCATAGCATGGAGTATTCTTTTGCATCATTGTGTGTGTACTACGTGTCTGTTCGTCCAGTTGTTTGTTCCCATGTGTGTTGTGTGCAAAGCTAAATGTGTGTGCGTGCGCGCGTGTTGCGTGTGTGTGCGGGGTGTGTGTGGGGGTGGGGGGTTACGTGTCTGCATCCAGTGAATGTATCTGCGACCTGGAAAGCGATAATGCAGCATCCCATGTGCGTTGTTCGAGTGTGGACCTTGTGCACAGGTAAATGTGTGTGCGTGCGCGCGTGTTGCGTGTGTGTGCGGGGTGTGTGGGGTTTGTTTTTGTTTTGTTTCTTTTTTTCTTTTCTTTTTTTTTTTTTTTTTTTTTTTTGGGGGGGGGGGGGGGTACGTGTCTGCATCCAGTGAATGTATATGCGACCTGGAAAGCGATAATGCAACAAAATGTCCCCCATGAGTGTTGTTTGAGTGGACATTGTGCACAGCTAAATGTGTGTGCGTGCGCGCGTGTTGCGTGTATGTGTGGGGGGGGTTTGTTTTTTTTTTTTTTTTTTTTTTTGGGGGGGGGGTTACGTGTCTGCATCCAGTGAATGTATATGCGACCTGGAAAGCGATAATACAACAAAATGTCCCCCATGAGTGTTGTTCGAGTGGACATTGTGCACAGCTAAATGTGTGCGTGCACGCGTGTTGCGTGTATGTGGGGGGGGGGGGGGGGGGGGTTGCGTGTCTACATCCAGTGAATGTATATGCGACCTGGAAAGCGATCATGCAACAAAATGTCCCATGAGCGTTGTTTGAGTGGACATTGTGCACAGCTAAACGTGTGTGCGTGCGCGTGTTGCGTATGCGTGGTGGAGGGGGCATCCAGTGAACGTAAACACAATGCAACAAGATGTCCATCCCTCTTGGGAAGACATGTGGCCCTGAAAAGGGCCAACTGAATAAGGGGGGGAACAGGCTGTTCACTTCTTGGCCTTCTTGGCAGCAGGCTTCTTTGGGGTCTTTGGCTTTTTGGGCTTGGCTGCCTTCTTAGCTGGAGACTTGACTGCCTTCTTGGGCTTGGCTGACTTCTTGGCTGCGTCTTGGGCTTCTTGGCAGCAGCCTTCTTGGGGGACTTGGCCTTCTTGGCTGCTGGTTTCTTGGGCTTCTTGGCAGCCTTGGGCTTCTTAGCCTTGGGCTTTTTGGCAGCCACCTTTTTCTCTCCCAGACGGAAAGAGCCAGAAGCTCCAGTGCCCTTGGCCTGCTTGAGGGTGCCACCTTAACACCAGCCTTCAGGGCAGACTTGAGACGGGCGTTGATCTTGGTGACCTCGGTGCCCACCTTGTAGTTGGCCATGATGTACTTGAGGATGGCCTGACGGGAGGAACCACCGCGTTCCTTCAGGGAGGTGACGGCAGCAGCGATCATGACGTTGTACTTGGGATGCTCTGCAGGCTTGGCGGGCTTCTTTGGCTTGGCAGCCTTCTTGGCGGGAGCAGGAACAGCTGCAGCGTCAGACATGGTGCTGGAAGGAAGCTAGCAGATGCTGGAAACGACGAGACAGTGAAGTAGCTTGTTGCGCTCTGATGCGGTCGTTGTCGAGTCGACAAAGTAAATGGCAAACGACGCGGCGTTTCCAGCCTTTATAGCGCATACCCAGCCGCAAAGCCAGCAACGCGAGGCTGCGAACAAATCGGCGCTTGTGAGAGCTCGACAGGCCAGATTTGTGTTTGTTGACGTTTGTTTGGGGGCCTTTAGTTTATAAACAGCACAAAACACGACCACATGTCGCATATCACCGAAATTGTTGATGAACAAGCAATATATTGGTATATGTTGTGGTGCGTTATATGTTGCTAATAAAATGAAATTTGCGAATAAAGGCGTTGTTTGAGACCCGCTGAAACGAATTCATTGAACAAAATTATTGCTTTCTTCCAGATTTTCGACTACGTCTATCGAAATAAGCAATCAGTAAATTTGTTAGAGTGTCATCTACACGTTCCAACCAGTCGTTGGTCTCTAGACGTTGTATGGGAGAAGTTTGAGGCAGTTTTCTTACGTGCACAAAACACAACTTGTGGATCACCTGCCATTGTCCCATCTCCCTCTTTAAGCCTAGTAAACTTTCATTCCTCTTGTATGGCTATGTTTGTCGAAGATCACACGACGTTATTGAATCCACCGATTGTTTAGACTTTATGAAACAATAATTATAGCTGCTTTTATTCAAGTAAGAGAGATGGTGGTTTAAATGTGGGTTTTTAGTTTATATTGTTTTCGGCGCTCTCTTCGGACGATTCATCATGGCGTCGTTTTCTTCACCAACAAACAAGAAACAGATTTTTTTTTTCAGAAGTCGCTATGAAGACATGAATATCAATATATGAGTCGATAAGATAGATATGCAATACTATAATGTCGTCAGATCTGTGATTCGGGTGCCAATATTTTAAGGGAAATGAAGAAACATTCGTCTGTCGTGTTGAAGTTCATTTATAAAAAATAACCTCTCAGACGTGTTGTACCAATAGGCCTAACGTGAAAACGATTTACTCTTGTATTGGCCTCCAATTACAAACACACTCAAAAGCATATTACTGTACAAAGTATTATATTAAGATGGGGCCTGTATAGTGATTGTACCGAATGTAATATATGGTATCTGTTTGTCTTAAATTCGAATGGAAAAGGCGCCTCGTTTCAGCACATCAGAAACACCGGTGAAGGCTGCGGTTCTTTCGTACCACAAACCTCACAACACGGCTCGCTACATTACGGTTAAAGTTAGGTTAGGTTACGTTAGCTTAGATTAAGGTTATGGTTAGGTTGGGTCAGGTCTAAGATTATATTAGATTAGGTTATGGTTACAGTTACTCTAAGTTTGGGTTCAGGTTTAGGAAAATGTAAACGTTGTTAGGTTTAGAATGTGTGTGTGTGTGTGTGTGTGTGTGTGTGTGTGTGTGTGTGTGTGTGTGTGTGTGTGTGTGTGTGTTTAAATGTATGCGTGTGTGTGTAAATGTGTGCTTGTTTGTCATCAAGTGTGTGTGTGTGTGTGTGTGTGTGTGTGTGTGTGTGTGTAGGCCTACATGTGTGTGTGTGTGTGTGTGAGAGAGAGAGAGAGAGAGAGGAGAGAGAGAGAGAGAGAGGAGAGGAGAGAGAAGAGAGAGAGAGAGGAGAGTATGCTTGTCTGCCATCATGTGTGTGTTTGGCTCTTTTTTGTTTGTGTGTGTGTGTGTGTGCGCGCGTGCCGACGACGTGTATGTGAGTGTGTTAGTGCGTGCGTTCGCATGTATATGTGTGTGTGTGTCTGTCTGTGTCTATCTGTAGGACGGAGAGAAAGATAGGAGCAGCGTAACGTGCACGTCTGAATGCTATTGAAATGGTGCTCTGTACAATAGGATTGCTGGGCTTGTGTGTGTGTGTGTGTGTGTGTGTGTGTGTGTGTGTGTGTGTGTGTGTGTGTGTGTGTGTGTGTGTGTGTGTCGCGCGCGCGCGCGCGCGTGTGTGTGTGTGTGTGTTAGTTTGTTCATTTGTTTGAGCATGCGTTTCCTCTCTCCTCCTCTCCTCTCTCTCTCTCTCTCTCTCTCTCTCTCTCTCTTGTGTGTGTGTGTGTGTGTGTGTGTGTGTGTGTGTGTGTGTGTGTGTGTGTGTGCCAATCAGATGTGTATACCCAGCTGCCTTTAATTCAGGAAAGAAGAAGGTGATTAAATGGAGGAAGGTAGAGATGCTGTATAGAACGGTTTGGACAGGTGAGGTCAGTTTGTCTTGCTTTGACATAACAGGCTCTGTTTGGCAGTAGAAGACTGAGTGCCGCACAATGCCCAGTTCACTGATGAGGTTTTGTAGTCGTTGCTGTTGTTGTTGTTGTTGTTGTCGTTCTTTTTTCTTTTTTTTTTCTTTTAGATTTTTTTCCCTACCCCCATGCCCGTCCCTTTGGTTTTTCTTTTCTTTTCTTTACTTATTAAAACGGTAGCCCAGGTTTCCGAATGAGATAATTTGGCAATCTAAAGCAAGGGACAAAACTTTGGGAAAAGCGATGTATTGCAGTCCAATAGCAGTTGTCTTATCCTTGAATGAGCGTGCACCCATACCTTTCTCTAGCTTTTTTTCCTGATTTTTTTTTCTTTATTAATGATACTATTGTTTTTGCACGTTTACAAACAAATACATGCATTCCATCATTACGACATGTAAAGGCAAAGCAACCATCTAGTAACTAAGGAACAATGCATTCCATCAACACATCGAATCGTTACAATATTCAAAAGTAGTGCGCCATACGGAGGGCGTACTCTTTTTGCCGGAGTCCAAGAAAAATTCGTATGAGAATCATCATCTGTGGGAAATAGAAGATATCTACATTTCCATACATTGGTATTTTATCAGTTACTTTCCACAAAATTCTGATAAGGATACCACTTCTTACGAAATTCTGTAAATTGTATTTCTATATATTTTTCAAATCTTGCATTTGCTCTTTAACTCGTTCAAAAAGTCTTGAGAATTAGGTTTGATCTTATTGATTTTACATTTACGTGAAAAAAAAAAAAACATTTGGCAAACAGGATAATTTGGTCAAAGCCTTCGTCTGTATTTATTTGTTGATCATCATCAAACAACACAAATCCTATATTAACTTGATTCTTAAACAGTTTTCACATTTTTCTGCCATAATGATTATTCTCTCTAGTTCGTTCCAGAAACTGAAGATAACTGCAAAGCCCCAAGTGGTGTTGTATTAATATTTCTGTCTCACAAAACGAACATTTGTCGCCGTTAATTACACCCATTTTCTTCAGATTACTATTCGTAACAAGAATGCTATGGCATATTCTAACCCATATTACGTTTTGACAGAAGTCCTAACTCAACAAATGACTGAAAGAGCTGGGACGTGTCCATAGCATGGAGTATTCTTTTGCATCATTGTGTGTGTACTACGTGTCTGTTCGTCCAGTTAGTTTGTTCCCATGTGTGTTGTGTGCAAAGCTAAATGTGTGTGCGTGCGCGCGTGTTGCGTGTGTGTGCGGGGTGGTGTGGGGGTGGGGGGTTACGTGTCTGCATCCAGTGAATGTATCTGCGCCCTGGAAAGCGATAATGCAGCATCCCATGTGCGTTGTTCGAGTGTGGACCTTGTGCACAGGTAAATGTGTGTGCGTGCGCGCGTGTTGCGTGTGTGTGCGGGGTGTGTGGGGTTTGTTTTTGTTTTGTTTCTTTTTTTTTTTTTTTTTTTTTTTTTTGGGGGGGGGGGGGGGTACGTGTCTGCATCCAGTGAATGTATATGCGACCTGGAAAGCGATAATGCAACAAAATGTCCCCCATGAGTGTTGTTTGAGTGGACATTGTGCACAGCTAAATGTGTGTGCGTGCGCGCGTGTTGCGTGTATGTGTGTGGGGGGGGGGGGTTTGTTTTTGTTTTTTTTTGGGGGGGGTTACGTGTCTGCATCCAGTGAATGTATATGCGACCTGGAAAGCGATAATACAACAAAATGTCCCCCATGAGTGTTGTTCGAGTGGACATTGTGCACAGCTAAATGTGTGTGCGTGCGCGCGTGTTGCGTGTATGTGGGGGGGGGGGGGGGGGTGGTTGCGTGTCTACATCCAGTGAATGTATATGCAACCTGGAAAGCGATCATGCAACAAAATGTCCCATGAGCGTTGTTTGAGTGGACATTGTGCACAGCTAAACGTGTGTGCGTGCGCGTGTTGCGTATGCGTGGTGGAGGGGGCATCCAGTGAACGTAAACGACAATGCAACAAGATGTCCATCCCTCTTGGGAAGACATGTGGCCCTGAAAAGGGCCAACTGAATAAGGGGGGAACAGGCTGTTCACTTCTTGGCCTTCTTGGCAGCAGGCTTCTTAGGGGTCTTTGGCTTTTTGGGCTTGGCTGCCTTCTTAGCTGGAGACTTGACTGCCTTCTTGGGCTTGGCTGCCTTCTTGGCTGCGGTCTTGGGCTTCTTGGCAGCAGCCTTCTTGGGGGACTTGGCCTTCTTGGCTGCTGGTTTCTTGGGCTTCTTGGCAGCCTTGGGCTTCTTAGCCTTGGGCTTTTTGGCAGCCACCTTTTTCTCTCCCAGACGGAAAGAGCCGGAAGCTCCAGTGCCCTTGGCCTGCTTGAGGGTGCCAACCTTAACACCAGCCTTCAGGGCAGACTTGAGACGGGCGTTGATCTTGGTGACCTCGGTGCCCACCTTGTAGTTGGCCATGATGTACTTGAGGATGGCCTGGCGGGAGGAACCACCGCGTTCCTTCAGGGAGGTGACTGCAGCAGCGATCATGACGTTGTACTTGGGATGCTCTGCAGGCTTGGCGGGCTTCTTAGGCTTGGCAGCCTTCTTGGCGGGAGCAGGAGCAGCTGCAGCGTCAGACATGGTGCTGGAAGGAAGCTAGCAGATGCTGGAAACGACGAGACAGTGAAGTAGCTTGTTGCGCTCTGATGCGGTCGTTGTCGAGTCGACAAAGTGAATGCCTACTACTGTGGCGTTTCCAGCCTTTATAGCGCACTACCCAGCCGCAAAGCCAGCAACGCGAGGCTGCGAACAAATCGGCGCTTGTGAGAGCTCGACAGGCCAGATTTGTGTTTGTTGACGTTTGTTTGGGGGCCTTTAGTTTATAAACAGCACGAAACACAACCGCATGTCGCATATCACCGAAATTGTCGATGAACAAGCAATATATTGGTATATGTTGTGGTGCGTTATATGTTGCTAATAAAATGAAATTTGCGAATAAAGGCTTGGTTTGAGACCCGCTGAAACGAATTCTATGAAAAAAATCATTGCTTTCTTCCAGAATATCGATTAAGTCTACCAACATGAGCTATCAGTAAATT
Organism: Conus canariensis; assembly: GCA_033310375.1. NCBI lineage: Eukaryota > Metazoa > Mollusca > Gastropoda > Neogastropoda > Conidae > Conus > Conus canariensis. The sequence goes on along the minus strand of CM065714.1, from coordinate 91,663,094 downwards.
TGTTAGAGTGTCATTTACACGTTCCAACCAGTCGTCTGTGTGTAAACGTTGTACGGGAGATGTTTGAGGTAGTTTTCTGACGAGCACAAAACACAACTTGTGGACGACCTGCCATTGCTCCATCTCCCTCTTTAATGCCTAGTAAACTTTCATTCCTCTTGTATGGCTATGTCTGTTGAAGATCACACGGCTTTATTGAATCCGCCGATTGTTTAGAGTTTATGAAACAATAATCATTGCTGCTTTTATTCAAATAAGTGAGATAGTGATTTAAATGTGGGCTTTTAGTTTGCGTTGTTCTCAACGCTCTCTTCGGACGATTCATCATGGCGTCGTTTTCTTCACTAACAAGAAACTTGTTTGTTTGTTGTTTTTTTTCTCACAGAAGTCGCTATTGTAACATGAATGTCAATATCTAAATCGCTAAAATGGACGTGCACTACTACCATATTGTCAGGTCTGTGCACTGGGTGCCAATATTTTGAGGGAGAGGTAGAAACTATCGTCTATCTAGTTGAAGTTCATATCAAAATTAATATACCTTCTAT
>CM065714.1:91640046-91657546 GCA_033310375.1 Conus canariensis | reverse complement strand
CTCCCAGTCATCTGCCCCGTCCAGCAGATTCTGCCTGCATGTTTCGAGTGGCACTGTTGTTCTTGGCCATGATTTGCTGCCTCCTGCCGTGAAGAATGTTGCGGGTGCTTTTGGAGTCCTGATTTTCCCTTTTGTAGTGTTGGTACTAGCCCAGACTACTTGTACAATCTCTTTGAGCACTTGGTTGTGCCTCCATGTGTACCTTCCTTGAGCCAGTTCTACTTTACATGAGCTTAGGACATGCTCCACTGTTTGTTTTTCATGGCAGAGGGGGCATGCAGGATCGTCTGTTTTCCCCCACTTCACCAAGTTTGCATTTGAGGGCAGAAGGTCATATGCAGATCTGAGAATGAAGCTGATCCTGAGAGGGGCCATGTGCCAAATGTCATTCCAAGTGAGACTTCTTTGGAGTGCATTCTCCCACGTTGTCCATTGCCCTTGCTGGCTCTGCTGGACTGCCTTTTGGAGTCTTTTTTGGTCTTCTTCTTTTCTCATCTCCTGAATCATCATGTCTCTTTTGGCTTTTCCTTTGGCCTTTGACCACCATTCAGTTTTGGTCACCCCCAGTCCTTGTCTGTTGGTCTGTGTGTGTCCTGTTATTTCTCTGATCTTGAGACTTTCTTTTGCAGAATCCATCGCCTCTTGAACTTTCCATTTTCTGCCTGTCTTCAGCTGGGGCTTGATTGCTTCTACCACCTTGTCTCCTGAGTCCTCCAGCATGCTTTGAAGTCTGATCTTCCCTGCTTTGTATTCCTCCAGGATGGATTTCAGTGGTAGTTTCAGCTTTGCTTGGCGACAGTACAGCGCTATGTCAGTCAGACAGGGTGGGACACCAAGCCATTTTCTTGTGAACTTGTTGATTTTGGCTTCCATTGCCTCCACTATGCTGGTGCAGATGTCGTATATCATCAGAGGCCATAGGAGCTTTGGTATCAGCATGAACTGCAGACACCAGACCTTGTATTTGCCAGGGAGCCCACACTGGTCAATGCTCTCCAAGCCTTCCTCCGCCATCTGCTTGGTTTCTTTTGCTCTTTGTGTGTCTTTCAGCGTATCATCATACCATCTTCCAAGGCTCTTGACTGGTTCTTCTGTGACTGTTGGAATGGCCTGGCTGGCAACACTGAAGACCACAGATTCGGCCACTTTTCCTTTCCTCAGTGAGAGACTCCGTGATTTCTTTGGCTTGAACTTCATTCTGGATGAGGCAACTATGTCGTCCAGCCTCTCCAGCACATGACGTGTCTCGTCTTCTCTGGATGAAATCACTGTAGTGTCATCCATGAAGGCCTTGAGAGGAGGCATCTTGTATCCATCGCCAAGGTCTGTTTGTCTCGCGTTGTTTGTTGCTGCTTTCAAGATGAGTTCCATTGCCAGCACGAACAGTATTGGGGAAATTGCACAGCCCATTGCAATACCCACTTCCAAGTTGATCCAGTCTGTTGTGTACTCCTTGGTAGAGAACCGCATTGAGAAGCCATTGAAGTACTTCTTGAGCATGTCGCGGATGTTCTTTGGCACATGGTACATCTCAAGAGCCAACTGTATCATCTCATGGGGCACAGATCCATATGCGTTTGCCAGATCAAGCCACACTACGTCCAGGTCTCTCTTTTTTGTTTTTGCTTTTTGGATTGCGTCCCAGATCATTGTGGCGTGTTCTACACAGCCAGCCACGCCTGGGATGCCACCTTTCTGGACTGACACATCCAAGTACTTGTTTTCCATCAGGTACTTGGTCAACCTTGCTGCCATGACAGAAAAGAAGATTTTCCCTTCGACGTTCAGTAGTGATATTGGCCTGAACTGGCTGATGTCACTTGAGTTTTGCTCTTTGGGGATGTACACACCATCTGCCGTCATCCACTGGCCGCTGATCTTCTGGTTTCTCCAAGCCGATCGCAGCAGCCTGTGGAGCCACTCCAGCACCTTGGGACATTTCTTGTAAAGCTGGTAAGGTATTCCGTTTGGCCCTGGTGATGATTTGGCTCTGGCTTTGTCGACCACCTTCTTGATTTCCGCCAACGTTGGAGGCTTGCCATTGAACTGTTCCTCAGGGTTGGTTGGCCACACCAGACCTTGAATGTCGAGTGGTGCTTTGCTCTGTAGGTCAGAGTATGTTTTCCTCAGATGCTGCTCAAGAACTCCTTTGTCCACACTTAGGGTCCCAGATTTTGGCTGCTCAAACAGTGTTCTGGCAAACTGGAAGGGGTCTCTGAAGAAGCGCTCTTGTGTCTTCTTCTTTTTGCTCTTCCTCTTCCGCGCAGATTCCGCTTTGCTGAGGGCGCTGTGTTTTTCTTTCAGGTCTTTCCACAGTTTTTCCAAGCCTTGTTTTTCAGCTGCCAGTGCGGTCTTCATTTGCATCTTGAGGTTTTTCTTTTGGACCCTGATCTTGTCCATCTTTTCTTGGCGTCTGGATTTCTTTGGAGGTGTTTTCTCTTTGGGTAGTTTTGCTCCATAGGCGTCTCTACATGTGGCATACACAATGTCCCCATATGTGGCTAGTTTGTGTTCCAGGGTGCTTTTCCCTATCAGTGCATCGAGTCTTTGGACGATTTTTGCATCCAGTTTCTCCCAATCTTCAGTTTCGTTTGCTCGTGGCAGGTTGAGTTTCAGGCGCCTGGCATCGAGGGCCTGTGCAAATTCCTCATCCGAACCAACAGCGTGGATGTCCTTGGCACTGTGGTTTAAATCCTGGCCTTGGTCTTCCGACGTCTTATCTGCTGATGCAGTGCGCTGCTGCTCATTCAGATGAGTCTTCACACATCCCATCTTTGTTCTGTGGATCTTCATGCCACGGGTGGTAGCGAAACGCTTTCCACAGACACATGGATATTCCATTTGGTCCATGTTCATAGTCCGTTTGGGATTTGCAGTCATGATTGGTTGAGCACCGATGGATTCATCATTCTCTCCCCCTTTCGGTGAATCCTGGGAGCATCTTTTCCTTTTATTCTTAGTAGCCACATGTTTAAGGCAAAGTGGGGAGCCAGCCCACAGAGCCCTTGGTTCTGGTCTTTCCCAGTGTCCTCCGGTCTTTCCCGGACGTCTTCCGGCCTATTCCCGGAAGTCAATGGTTTACCCATGCATCAGTAGAAAGAAACTCGTGGAGAGCGTGGCAGCAGAGAGTCCTCAGAAGAGAAGCCCCCTTCAAGCAAGTGTTTCGGCCCTTATCTCCTGACACTCTAGGGGGGTTGGGCCACACCCGGTTCATGACTCCGGATGTCCCTCTGCTGCCCCTTTTTTTTCCCATCTTGGAACGAGCCATGGCTGGTGTCACGGTCGCTAAGCCGGACGGCCCTACCACCCTTACCCACGCCTATCACACACTAGGTCAGACAACACAGCACACTAACACAGTTTTACAATCACGCACGCTTCTTTATTTCACACACACTCCATGGCGCCACCACTCACGCACATCCACAACTGCACACAAGTATCCCAATTCCCGCTGACTCACCCTACTCTACTATAACGACCTGGAAGACCCTAACCTAACCTAAAACACCAGTTGCGGTATATCACTGTGACCTGGGGACACAGCGATAGCCCGCACACGTGGTGACTAACTACTAGGGACAAGGATTTACCAAAGGGACTCTAATCTCTTAACGACCGCTACCACCCACACCTCTCCCCAGGACTCACCCTTCTCTTTTAACCCGGGACCACTACCAAACTGGTCGCTGCGTCCCTAAGGGAGGCAACGACAAGTACCCTACACTGTGCCGGCCACTACGTCCTAAAAGGAGGCAGTAGCTAACACCCCTAACCCTACTACCTAACGCTACACCCCTTCTATCACAAACATGGGACAACCCATCCCGGCCCGGAAAGCTCCAGTCCTCGGCGCTGTACGTGGCCCCTCACAGGCTGACACCTCCCCGGAAGACTCTGCACCCCGGCTCTGTCCGTGACTCCTCCGCGGGCCGACACCCTCCCCGAAGACTCTGCACCCCGGCGCTGACCGTGGCCTCCCGCAGTCTGACTCCTCCCCGCGATGGGCACGACACCCAACGCACACACACCAGACGCCCTCTCGACGGGTCCGGGGCTCGTAGGACGCCTCCTCCTCTGAAGGCCCCGCCGGACACCAAGGGTGGAAAAGGCCTGGTGCAGCGCCCTCTCACAGGACGCCTAAACAGGGACGAGGAACCAGTGCCGGAGAACTCCCGGAAGAGCACCGGTAGCCAGAGGAGAGCTGCCCCACAGAAGGCAGACGGCCTGGGTGGTCTCCCTCTCCCGGGGAAACAACAGGCACTGGAAAGCGCCGCTCACCTGCCGGCACGCGGCAGTACAGTAGAACTGCGGTGATCTGGCCCCCAGCCTCAGAACGGAACAGGATACCTGCTGACACAACTGTAGGCCACTACTGTAGTGTTGCTACTACCCGAGTCATCAAGGCACATAGGCTACTTGGTAAAGCTTTAACTCTCCCTCTCCCTTGCCTACTTCCCACTCGGCATGAGAGTGACCCCTTGAATTTCGAACACATCCCCCCAACCCGTCACTCGCTTTGGGGTTATCAGACCAGTCTCCTGCCAACCCTTACAACAGCGGTAAAACAATATTCTCCCTGAGCCCATCCACGCTATTACATATGAAATTATGAATCACACCCAATTCTCGGAGAAATAAACCAATCTAAGCGATCCAACACGGACTCCATGGGCCCCCTTAGGACATACTAAATAATCTAGGAAATGGCCAATTTCACAAGGAAATGTCTCCATACAATAACCAGTAGTAATACACATCTCTCAGAGAAAAAAACAAAACAAAAAAAACTTATAATTTTTAGCGGTTCACAGTTCCAGCATGTTCACACAAGAGAATCGGCTCGCAGCCACAATCCTTCACATTATTACCCTTCTTTGCACTGTCAATTATAATCATATATCAAAACCAACATGATTTGTTCGCCAAAATTTCCATCCAGCACCTCACTCTCAGGTCATCTCTTGTCAGATAACCCAGTGGCTAATCCTTGTCATGTCAACACAACCACACTTCATACAATATTACATGCTGCACATCATCCGTTTTCATCCTATCGACTGCTAAGCTACTCGCCTTAAACTTTACCTTTCCCTTCTCTCTGCTTACTAAAATTCATAACTGGGTTGCCTCCCCACAACCTAAGATATCTTTCTCTAACCCCGTTCTGTCACAAACACATACATCCCTGCATGTGTGACGACTGTCACTTGTATTACAAAAACTTCTACCCTATGGACTCACTGTCCTGTACCAAATGCGAACGTCACAGATACAGTCCGCACGCGCACGACACCCGCGTCGAGAACCCTGACTCGTAACGAAAGTGAAAAGACACCAATATAAGTTGAATGGCTACGACCGTACCCAGTGTAAACCACTCGACCACAAATTGGCCTTAGCCCTACTACACAGTTAACCGATTCCAATGCTGTGCAGGTCAACTACGAAATCGTAATCAATTTCAACGAACTATTACTATTTATGACTGAAATTGAGCACAATCCCTTTATGATTCACGCAGACACATCCGCACCTGACTCATATTATGATCCTCAACAAAAAGCAACCTCGTATTACCTTCTCATTGAACACACGGAAATTAACCTAGACAAACCACAAACAATATCTACATCACCGCCCATCAACGGTTATTATATCGAACCCAATTGTCTAGCCAAACTGTCACATGACACTCGAACTCAGGAACCACTATGTACACTACTTACAGAATATACGAAAAGAGGTAACAACACAAACCGGCTGACAACAAATTCCAATCACGGAACCAAGACAACATCATACCAGACAACCAGTATACGCAACGAACACCATACAACTAATCCCAACCTGAGACAACTACAGTACAACTCGCCATAATACAAGACAACACAACGAACTACAGCACACCGAACCTAACAGATCACCAACCTGGACATACAGACGATCAACCACACCAGTTCTGCAACTGGCTGACAGTGGCTGCCAACAAGGACGACACCGACTCAGCACAGGCCAAGGGCACCCAAACCCGACGAGGACCTGGCACTAACTATATGACTCGAAGTCACTCTTCAAAAACTACCGGCGCTGCCGCCGCACCTACAAGGAGTACGTCCATTCCGACGAACACCAGGGGCCGAAGTGAAGCTACCCCAACGCATTCCGCCCTGGTCGGAATCAAGCGAACTCTACTCACCACACAAAACAACGATTGGTCAGAGCAGTGTATCCCTCCGCAGAGCTGACACGCCTGACCAACGGACTAGTTGTTGCTCGTGCAACAACACGACAATTTACCACAACAACTCACAGACTTGACAACACAACAACTGCCGATATCCTGCCCCGCCTTCTCTGGTGTAGAACCAAAGTAAAAAAGGGTAACAGTCGGGAACGAAACCAACCTCCCGCTTCCATCCATTCCTTCAATAAGTGAAGACTGGAATGAAAGAATACTGTATGTCCTATTTCCCAGGCTCCTACCTAGCCTAATCTTTCTACCTAACCCTGAGGAACTTAACCTAACTGTAGCTAACTAAACCCCAACCTCACATACGTGCGAGCGCGCGCACACACACACACACACACACACACACACACACACGCATACACACACACTCGCACGCATACTCGCACACGCTCTCTATCTTGGACCACCACTACTCTTAAACACGTGGACGTACTGAGTTTAGTACCGCCGATCGGTGACACACCCCCCTGCCTAAGTTTTAACTACAGGTTAAAACCAACAACAACTTTCACTCGATCGGCGTTTTGGCCACACCCTACCTATAACAATCCAATTCTCTATCACTCATTCTGTCCTACTGTTACTTTTGATGCACACCAAAACTTCCATCCCAACAACATCAACTTTTAAATACATCAACAACCACAGGTTACATTAATCAACCTGGACTAACTCTGCCTCACACGACCTTAACGCAGGCACTTAGGGCAGCCGTTACACTACGCACTACATATAAATTTCATAACTGAGGGTGCTCTGATTACGCACAACTGCTGTGTAACATGTGCTACAAATACCACACCCTCAGTAACACTTTGCTACGCCATTCTCTACCAAAGATAACACATGCATAGCTTCGACAATGTCAACCTCTCACGACACAGGTTAATGGAACCCTCAGGTTTTCTCTCTCTCTCTCTCTCTCTCTCTCTCTCTCTTTCTCTACGGCAAGCGACTCAAGAAGTCTGCCGCCACATTGTCCTTTCCAGACACTGCCTGCACCGTAAACTGAAATGGCTGCAGCTGCAGTGCCCACCTTGTGATTCTCCCACTAGTACTCTAGACCCCACAGCTATCTTCTTGGGTTTCGCCGTCAAGTCAAAATGCCGCTTGTACCTGCAAGCTGCCGTTGCCAAGTTCTCCTTTGCCAACTTGCACGTCTTAGCTATTTTGTTCCTTAGGTTGACGACGTCCTCTGTAGCTGTGCAGAGCTCTTGCCTCTCGGGTTGCAACCACCGATCTCTCAGTATCTGCATGGGCCTGCGCATCAGTGGCATCCTTACAAGGGGAACTCTTGAGACTCTTCCCTTGTCCACAGTACGCTGACACTGGAAGCATGACTGGCAGTACCGACGAATGTCAGCATGCATGCCTGGCCAATAAAAATGGCGACCAACTCGCTCCTTGGTTCGGGTGGTACCTAAATGACCAGACATGGGTACGTCGTGGGCTAGCTTCATCACCGTGGTCCGTAGTTCAGCTGGGACGCAGATCTGACTCGCTACGTCCTTGGGACCCTCAAACCGCCGAACCAGTACACCAGACTTCCGCGCGTACTCAACTCTTCCAAACTTGGTGTGGAAGCGCGTCCCCGCTTCACATGCACTCCGAGCCTTCCTCAATGTTTCATCCTGGTCCTGCATCTGAATTAACTGCTGGGTAGAGGTGTTCAGAATGCATTCCTCGACGGGCAGTGGTACAGGTTCTTGCTGCTCCCTGGCTCTCTGCGCGCGTGTCTGCACTGCCCCTACCAGCGCCGGGTCTGCGTATACAGGCACACGTGTCCAACCGGGATCTCCTACTCTCTTTGCGAAGTTTCCGATCAGGACTTCCTGCACAGGGCTATTCATGACCAAAACCTCCAACTTCCCTGCGATGAATGGTGACTTCAACTCTACTACCGCCACAGGCAACACAGACCTACATCTGGATTCAGCCAACACGACTGGGACTGTCTCTCCTGTGTACGCATCTGTCGGTACTAACCACTTGGCCACTACGGTGTGTCCGGCACCAGTGTCCCGTAATCCATTGGCCGGAGACCCGTTAACTTCTACAATGCACGCAGGCTCGTACCGCTGCTCAGCGCATGGGCGACACAACGTAGGGACTACTCGAGCTTGGGGCTGGTCACAACAATGAACAGCTCCAACAGAATGGGGCTCAGGGCATTTCCTAGCGATGTGGCCTGGCTTCTTGCAGATGAAACAAACTATGGTCGATCTAGGCCCTTCTGATCTCCTGTTCAGCTGCTGTAGTGCACCATCACTTTGTTGGGACCTCCCTGCGGGCTGGCTCCCTGCTGTTTCACGTGTATTACCCAGGTTGGGCTGGTTAACTGTTCAGTCTTGTCTCGCCTTCCTCCCCAGTCTTTTGGCCTCTGCCAAAACAGTAGCTTCTGTTGCAAGCTGTTCCAGTTTTCGGGCATGTCTTCCGCACCTCAATTGTGAACTCTGGAGACAATAGCTGATAAAACTGTTCTTGGAACAGCAGATCCTTTACGTCCTCTGCCACACTCTCATCCTTGCCCGCTGCTGCACACCAGAGGGAAAACCACCGCTTCATCCTTCCCAGCATCTGGCCGAAAGTCTCAGCAGCGTCCTTCTTGATGCTCTGAACTTTTCCGGTAGGCTTCAGCATCTAGCCTGAAGTGGCTTAACAGGGCGCTCTTTATCCGATCATAGTCGCCTAGCTCATCCGCACTTAACCGCATCACCGCTTCTCTAGCCTTTCCTCTCAGCAGAGACATCAGACGTGTGGGCCATGAGGTCTTGCTCCACTTGCACATCTGGGCTACACGCTCAAATTGGGCGATGAAAGCGTCCACGTCGTCGTTCTCTCCCAACGGCTCAAGGTGGACATGCTTCGTTTCCTCCACCTCAATCAAGCGTTTCCTATGCGCTGCTTCATCTAAGGCCTGTCTCTCCTGTATGATTAGCTCTCGCTCTCTTGCCTCTAACTCGGCTTCATCCCTTCGTCTCTTGAGATCTAACTCGGCTTGCCGTGCCTGAGCTTCTATTTCCCTTATTGCCCTTTCTTCCTCCATCTTCTTCCTCTGCAGTTCCAGTTCCATCTGTCTCGCTGCTTTCTCGTCTTCATCCTTCCGCTTTAACCTTTCCCTCTCCTCTTCGATCTTCTTCTGCTTCACCTCCAGTTCCCTCTGCCTAGCAGCTTTCTCTCTTCATCCTTCTGCTTTAACCTTTCCTTCTCCTCTTCGATCTTCTGCTTCATTTCTAGCTCCCTCTGTCTATCAGCTTTCTCCTCTTCTATCTTCCTCTGCTGCATCTCTAACTCCCTATGCCTAGCAGCCTTCTTCTCTTCAATCTGCGTCCGCTGCATTTCTAGCTCCCTCTCATCCTTCATCTTCTGCCTCACTTTCTCCTCCATCCGGAGCTCCAATTCTACTTCTCTCGCTGTCTTCTCATCCTCATTACGTACTGAGTCCGTGACGAACTTGGCGAGGTCTCCCCCAGCTAAACTCATCGCCGCTCCCAACTTGGCAAACTTTGCATAAGCCCCCGTCCCCTGTTCTTGATCCACCCCCACAACCTGGTCACTAACCTTAGGTTTGGTATCCGCCGTAGGGGCCTGTGGATCCATGACACTATCGGGTCGTACTGCGGATGGGCTCGGGTGTGTTTAGACATAGGATAACCCTACCACCACAGAGCTAACAAGGGACAGTATGCGATCTGAGCGCAACTGGAGGTTCCTGACTACGCGCTAGCCCTGAAGCAACTCCGCACAAGTACACAATACTCTCAATGAGTCACGTACCAAGCATAACTCCACCCACACTTGTGTACCTCATACATATACCCACATGGGCTCCAACCCATATAATACTACCGATGCACTGTCTGGTCACTGACTGAATCACGTGACACCGTGTGTCCACCGTCCACTGTGCATGCGCACCAGTTACCCACAGTCACAGGCCTCACTGTCTCTGGTAGCCGCACCCACACGATCACAGTGCACTTGCACCCCACAAGTCCATGTGCACTCACAGCATACCTATGCCACAACACTGCGCACCCTCGTGCTTCCATACAGTCACCTGGGCTTACTCTGCCCTTATTCCCCACAGGATATCCGAGCACACAGCGTGCACAGTCACGGGCTGGGTACCACTCTACCTATTCACTGGGGTATACCACATGTAAGGGACACAAAAGACACCTGGTACCCTCCGGCACCTCACCTACACTGTACGGTGTAATCACTCACTTCCAACAACCACTCAAAGTTTATTGACTATTTATACCTCACTCACTCGGTAGCGCCAACCCATTCACACCAACACACGTGCCCTGCCCGATGCCAATGGAAACCTGCCTGAAGTGAACAGGGACACTACGTACCACCTCCCAGGGTACTGGTACGCTCCCACCAACCACCCACTTACATTTCACACAACGTACACACCGGACACAACACCCCCTACCTCCCTTCTAGCTACCTATCACCTACCCAGAACCACCTAAGTACCCGCATCTCCACCAAAGTGTCACGGTCGCTAAGCCGGACGGCCCTACCACCCTTACCCACGCCTATCACACACTAGGTCAGACAACACAGCACACTAACACAGTTTTACAATCACGCACGCTTCTTTATTTCACACACACTCCATGGCGCCACCACTCACGCACATCCACAACTGCACACAAGTATCCCAATTCCCGCTGACTCACCCTACTCTACTATAACGACCTGGAAGACCCTAACCTAACCTAAAACACCAGTTGCGGTATATCACTGTGACCTGGGGACACAGCGATAGCCCGCACACGTGGTGACTAACTACTAGGGACAAGGATTTACCAAAGGGACTCTAATCTCTTAACGACCGCTACCACCCACCACCTCTCCCCAGGACTCACCCTTCTCTTTTAACCCGGGACCACTACCAAACTGGTCGCTGCGTCCCTAAGGGAGGCAACGACAAGTACCCTACACTGTGCCGGCCACTACGTCCTAAAAGGAGGCAGTAGCTAACACCCCTAACCCTACTACCTAACGCTACACCCCTTCTATCACAAACATGGGACAACCCATCCCGGCCCGGAAAGCTCCAGTCCTCGGCGCTGTACGTGGCCCCTCACAGGCTGACACCTCCCCGGAAGACTCTGCACCCCGGCTCTGTCCGTGACTCCTCCGCGGGCCGACACCCTCCCCGAAGACTCTGCACCCCGGCGCTGACCGTGGCCTCCCGCAGTCTGACTCCTCCCCGCGATGGGCACGACACCCAACGCACACACACCAGACGCCCTCTCGACGGGTCCGGGGCTCGTAGGACGCCTCCTCCTCTGAAGGCCCCGCCGGACACCAAGGGTGGAAAAGGCCTGGTGCAGCGCCCTCTCACAGGACGCCTAAACAGGGACGAGGAACCAGTGCCGGAGAACTCCCGGAAGAGCACCGGTAGCCAGAGGAGAGCTGCCCCACAGAAGGCAGACGGCCTGGGTGGTCTCCCTCTCCCGGGGAAACAACAGGCACTGGAAAGCGCCGCTCACCTGCCGGCACGCGGCAGTACAGTAGAACTGCGGTGATCTGGCCCCCAGCCTCAGAACGGAACAGGATACCTGCTGACACAACTGTAGGCCACTACTGTAGTGTTGCTACTACCCGAGTCATCAAGGCACATAGGCTACTTGGTAAAGCTTTAACTCTCCTCTCCCTTGCCTACTTCCCACTCGGCATGAGAGTGACCCCTTGAATTTCGAACACATCCCCCCAACCCGTCACTCGCTTTGGGGTTATCAGACCAGTCTCCTGCCAACCCTTACAACAGCGGTAAAACAATATTCTCCCTGAGCCCATCCACGCTATTACATATGAAATTATGAATCACACCCAATTCTCGGAGAAATAAACCAATCTAAGCGATCCAACACGGACTCCATGGGCCCCCTTAGGACATACTAAATAATCTAGGAAATGGCCAATTTCACAAGGAAATGTCTCCATACAATAACCAGTAGTAATACACATCTCTCAGAGAAAAAAAACAAAACAAAAAAAACTTATAATTTTTAGCGGTTCACAGTTCCAGCATGTTCACACAAGAGAATCGGCTCGCAGCCACAATCCTTCACATTATTACCCTTCTTTGCACTGTCAATTATAATCATATATCAAAACCAACATGATTTGTTCGCCAAAATTTCCATCCAGCACCTCACTCTCAGGTCATCTCTTGTCAGATAACCCAGTGGCTAATCCTTGTCATGTCAACACAACCACACTTCATACAATATTACATGCTGCACATCATCCGTTTTCATCCTATCGACTGCTAAGCTACTCGCCTTAAACTTTACCTTTCCCTTCTCTCTGCTTACTAAAATTCATAACTGGGTTGCCTCCCCACAACCTAAGATATCTTTCTCTAACCCCGTTCTGTCACAAACACATACATCCCTGCATGTGTGACGACTGTCACTTGTATTACAAAAACTTCTACCCTATGGACTCACTGTCCTGTACCAAATGCGAACGTCACAGATACAGTCCGCACGCGCACGACACCCGCGTCGAGAACCCTGACTCGTAACGAAAGTGAAAAGACACCAATATAAGTTGAATGGCTACGACCGTACACCAGTGTAAACCACTCGACCACAAATTGGCCTTAGCCCTACTACACAGTTAACCGATTCCAATGCTGTGCAGGTCAACTACGAAATCGTAAATCAATTTCAACGAACTATTACTATTTATGACTGAAATTGAGCACAATCCCTTTATGATTCACGCAGACACATCCGCACCTGACTCATATTATGATCCTCAACAAAAAGCAACCTCGTATTACCTTCTCATTGAACACACGGAAATTAACCTAGACAAACCACAAACAATATCTACATCACCGCCCATCAACGGTTATTATATCGAACCCATATTGTCTAGCCAAACTGTCACATGACACTCGAACTCAGGAACCACTATGTACACTACTTACAGAATATACTGAAAAGAGGTAACAACACAAACCGGCTGACAACAAATTCCAATCACGGAACCAAGACAACATCATACCAGACAACCAGTATACGCAACGAACACCATACAACTAATCCCAACCTGAGACAACTACAGTACAACTCGCCATAATACAAGACAACACAACGAACTACAGCACACCGAACCTAACAGATCACCAACCTGGACATACAGACGATCAACCACACCAGTTCTGCAACTGGCTGACAGTGGCTGCCAACAAGGACGACACCGACTCAGCACAGGCCAAGGGCACCCAAACCCGACGAGGACCTGGCACTAACTATATGACTCGAAGTCACTCTTCAAAAACTACCGGCGCTGCCGCCGCACCTACAAGGAGTACGTCCACTCCGACGAACACCAGGGACCGAAGTGAAGCTACCCCAACGCATTCCGCCCTGGTCGGAATCAAGCGAACTCTACTCACCACACAAAACAACGATTGGTCAGAGCAGTGTATCCCTCCGCAGAGCTGACACGCCTGACCAACGGACTAGTTGTTGCTCGTGCAACAACACGACAATTTACCACAACAACTCACAGACTTGACAACACAACAACTGCCGATATCCTGCCCCGCCTTCTCTGGTGTAGAACCAAAGTAACAAAAGGGTAACAGTCGGGAACGAAACCAACCTCCCGCTTCCATTCCATTCCTTCAATAAGTGAAGACTGGAATGAAAGAATACTGTATGTCCTATTTTCCCAGGCTCCTACCTAGCCTAATCTTTCTACCTAACCCTGAGGAACTTAACCTAACTGTAGCTAACTAAACCCCAACCTCACATACGTGCGAGCGCGCGCACACACACACACACACACACACACACACACACACGCATACACACACACTCGCACGCATACTCGCACACGCTCTCTATCTTGGACCACCACTACTCTTAAACACGTGGACGTACTAGTTTAGTACCGCCGATCGGTGACAGCTGGGATTCGAACCCATGACCTTCTGGACATGCTCATTTTCCACTTAATGACTCGCGCTTTAACCACTGAGCCACAGGGACACCTGATATTTGTAGGGAAATTAAGCCTTATGAAGTTCACTTTTGTTCCTCCTTGACCAGATCCAGCTTGAACACCTCTCTGCCGCTTCTGCCATTGCTTTCAGGGCTCTGGTTTTTTCCCTCCCTGCAACTGAGAGCTGTTTCATGAGGCTGTATGCAGACGTTCCTACAAACCCCCTAGCTCCAATTTCTGCAGTGAGGACTTTGACCTGATAGCCTTCTCTCCTCAGGCTGTTTGCCAGATCAGCATACTTTTCAGTCTTGTAGATTTGAGCTGCCTCCATTCTGTTCTCATATGGCACCGTGAGCTCGATCATGATCAGCTGCTTGGTTGACTTAGAGTGGACTACTATGTCTGGTCTCATGCCACTCTTGCTGATGATCTCTGGGTGACTCTTCCATTCTGGGAGGTCTGCAGTGCACTCCCAGTCATCTGCCCCGTCCAGCAGATTCTGCCTGCATGTTTCGAGTGGCACTGTTGTTCTTGGCCATGATTTGCTGCCTCCTGCCGTGAAGAATGTTGCGGGTGCTTTTGGAGTCCTGATTTTCCCTTTTGTGGTGTTGGTACTAGCCCAGACTACTTGTACAATCTCTTTGAGCACTTGGTTGTGCCTCCATGTGTACCTTCCTTGAGCCAGTTCTACTTTACATGAGCTTAGGACATGCTCCACTGTTTGTTTTTCATGGCAGAGGGGGCATGCAGGATCGTCTGTTTTCCCCCACTTCACCAAGTTTGCATTTGAGGGCAGAAGGTCATATGCAGATCTGAGAATGAAGCTGATCCTGAGAGGGGCCATGTGCCAAATGTCATTCCAAGTGAGACTTCTTTGGAGTGCATTCTCCCACGTTGTCCATTGCCCTTGCTGGCTCTGCTGGACTGCCTTTTGGAGTCTTTTTTGGTCTTCTTCTTTTCTCATCTCCTGAATCATCATGTCTCTTTTGGAAACATAACTTAATGTATTACTGTTTGAAATACATGTAGGGTGAAATTTCATTTTTCTGGAGTTCTTTCTGCATTCACTAGGATACTTTTCTGCTGATATCTATAAAGTTTTTGCTTACCATATAGTCGTAATGATGAGTAATGAGGCTATGACATGCACACACGAATACAATATCTAATGAAATAACTCAATATTAATGATAATATTAAAATTACAGAGTCCAAACCTGACATACATACATGAGTACAATATTTCATTTAATAATTTTATATTAATAAAAATGATATATTGTAAAACTGCGTACCCAATCAGCAATGGCTGTTTGCTTTTACTTCTTTTGCATCTTTCAATCGCCAGTGGTTTGTCCTTTTTGGTTCATGTGTGTGAATAAAGTAAGTCTATGAAATCATACTCTTTTGGCTGTCTGTATGTATGTGCATTTGTATGTGTGTGTATGTGCATCCATGGTAAATTCAAACGTTGCCATTTTCTCAGGACATAAAAGGTGCTGTGTATATATTGATACGAGATATTCCAGTGATGATTTACAACAGAGAAAGCCACAAGAAGACAATAAAGTTTTAAAGAAAAAAAAAATTGATATTAAATAAATAATTGCTATTCTCTTACAAAGCACGAGTATTTTCATATTTTAGACATTTGATGTAAAATCAATGAACATCTTTCTCATGAAAATATTCAACCCTTCTGTACAATATGAATGTCTTAAACAGATGAGACATAAATCTTCCTGTACAATGTCTGTATAGACCAGAAAAAAGTTACCTTCCCTCACAAACTTTGTAGCCAGCATAGATGTAAACAATTAGAGCCCCCTCTCCTGGATGAATTTTTTTGCATCTGTGCAGTCTCATACATGAGCCTTGAGGGCATTGTTTCTTGCTTTTTTCTTTTTTTCTATCTTATCTTCATTGTCCCTATTCTTGCTCACCCTCCTACAAAGCCCTACAAAGGTTTGTTCTATCGAAGACCTAGTATTGACGGTCTGCATATAAAAATCAATATCAAGTTATCTTGAGGCAAACCTCTAAACCTCTAGAGGAATTACTGCTCGGCTCCAGGCTCAAATGGTAGAGTTTAAAAATGCCTATTCTGATTTAGCCTATTCAGGACACCATTTGATAAGATCCCAAGAGACAATGGTTGCCAAGTCATGGAGCCAGCATTAACGAGTGTCCCCTGCCACTCTGTCTGTCCAGTGCCAGTCCCCATGAACTTAGCAGCGCTTTCGACTTTAACACAAACTCATCATAGGCATAGACCTTGAGAGTTAATTAACGCTAAGGTCACCACAAGAGCAAGTAAGAAGACCAATAAATTCAAGACTCGGAATGCTTTTTCTTCAATACTGATCACTGAAAATGAAGATGATAAAGATGATGCTGTTGACTACCATTCTGGTCTGAGACTACAAAGTAAGGCCGTATTCAATGCTTCCATTCACAATGCATCCTGGTGTGTCAACCAGGACTGACAAATACAGACACCTGCAGTGGTTGGTCGGGCAATTTCATGATTTTTTTTTCCAGTATCCAGTATCCAGTAAGAGGACGAAACTTCACAATATGGTTCCTGCTTCCCGTCTGAGCCCAAAACATACTCAACTCTTCGCAGCAGTTATGAAAGGCTGGAAAATCCCACAGATAAACGTCTAATGGGTCTGGGATCCCCAACAACCTCCAAGCCCATAATGTTTATCATGGCTCCATGGCAGGTGCAAGGTTGTAATACTATTTAACAAGTTATTCTTTTTCTTGCATTTCATAGAAATGTGGAGCGTGACTTTGAAACTGCTTGTTCTAATCATAACATATCAAAAAGAACAAAAAAATCAGCAGTTGGAGCCAAACACTTTTCACCAACCTTAACCCTCCCCCTCCCCTCATTGATTCACTCCATCCCTCAAAAAAAAAAAAAAAAAAAAAAAAAAAAAAGGAAGAAAAGGAGAAAATGCCGCTTTGTTTAATAACAAACACAAATACACGGACTTCTGCTATCCCTCCTATTCCCTTCCTTCATCTCCAGACCACCCCTCCTCCCCCTCCTTGCCACCTCCATCCCCCTTCTACTCCTCTACCTTCCTTCAAAATGCACACATACATACAGATATGTAATCAAGCAAACTTCATATTAAACCACAGATATGTAATCAAGCAAACTTCATATTAAACCACAGACTCAATGCCAGTTTTGTCTTGTATTTTCTCCTCAAAATTCAGTAAATATTAAGAAACTTTGCCATCACA
>CM065714.1:91575046-91635046 GCA_033310375.1 Conus canariensis | reverse complement strand
ATCTTGCAAAAAGTAGGGTAAAAAAAAATCAGTACAATACCTGATTTTAGCAGCCCTGTGCCTTCCCTTTAAATGATTGTGCAGATACTGAGAGAAGCGCTTTTTCACTGTTTTTTTTTTTTTTTAAGTGTTTCACTGATAAATGAAGAGAAGTAACAAGTAGTGAAGAACAGCTTCTTTGGTAAAGGTGCAGCATCTGGCCACAAATGCAAAAGTCATCTCTCTTGGGGTTACAGCAAAGGTGGCAGCTCAGTATAATGTTGAGTCAGAAAGTGTTTCTTTTTCAGGTGCAGTGGAACAAATTTTAATGGATCTGTTCTTGTGGCTCAAAATTACTTTGGTCTCAAGTGACTATTAAAAAAAAAAAATTAGCATGGAATCACACCATCTGGTTAACTTATTTGATTAAGGTTTTCTTTTTTTTTTTTTTTTTACTTGGCCAGTGGGGAAAGTCTGCAGAAAAATCACTTGCCTGGATAGGTTTTACATTTGGTTGGATTTCACTTTCAAAAGTTACTTTTGCTTGAGTCACTCTCTCTCTCTCTCTCTCTCTCTCTCTCTCTCTCTCTCTCTCTCACACACACACACACACACACACACTTTCTGAGTCTCTCTCTCTCTCTCTCTCTCTCTCTCTCTCTCTCTCTCTCTCTCTCTCACACACTTTCTGAGTCTCTCTCTCTCTCTCTCTCTCTCACTCATACATGCACGTGCGCGTGCGTGCACACACACACACACACACACACACACACACACACACACACACACACACACACACACCCCACACACACCCCACACACACACACACACATACAGTAGAAGACTACCTCTGGCCAACAGTTGCTGTAATTTTACTCCAGACAGCAAAGTAGATTATAACATAAATTACCTCTGGCATCTAAGAGTAGTGGTCAGCACCAGGTGTCAAGGGGCTGCAGCACAACTCTTTCTGTCTCCACAGCTGGAGCTTTCGAGGTTGAGAGTGGAAAGTTTGTCTGCCCTAAACTTTCTGATGGCCATCGCATTGACACTGGACTCAAGATATGGGGAAAAAAGCATTGATCTTAAAGATTGTGACTCATCCTTTTGGGCAAATTCAGAATAAACTTCACTTGCCTGATCTGGTGTTGCACTTACCCCAGGCAGTCATGCAGTGGTTAATGTTAAGCCCTGTTGGGTCTAGCTGGTTGTTCTTACTCAGTTACTGACCTCAGTGTTTGATTTTGACAAGAATATCTTCAAATACAGCATCAGTTTAAAATATTACAGTAATTGTTCTTTTACTGTGAAAATAAACACAATTCACATTTTGCGTTAAATCAAATTCACTGCTTTTCTTTCCATCAATTAATTTTAATTAATTTTCTGTTTGCATCAAATTTTGACAGGTGTGACACTACTGATAGGATTTTAATTTCTTTTTGGTCTGTCTGCCTCGTCTTCTGCGCCACTCCAGTGGTGTTGTTCCTGCTCCACTTACTCTCGCTTCCAGCCACAGTCACATCCTGGCTTCTCCTGTCACCGCCCTGACACCAGTAATTCACAGAAATAGTAAATAAAATGTCAAGTGGTCATGAAACAACCCATCAAAGAAGACTCTGCACTTCTGCTGAGTCGCTTTGTGGTGTTCAGAGGTGCCTTTTCTGATTGAATATATGCAGGACACTACCAGTGGGCCCCCTGCTAATGACAATAATGGCTCAGTCATGGAGCCAGTGAGAGAAGGGCATGAAGGACCACAGAATTAGTGACTTTTTTATGCTGATTAATGAGGGTGAGGGTGATGCAGATGATGCCATGGAATTCCATTCTCATCTGAGACTGCATGACAGGGTCGTTTTCTACACTTACTTTCATAATATGTTCCAGTGTCAACCCTTTCCGAGAGATACAGATACTTGCAGTGTTGGTTAGGAAATTTGAGCAACACTCCTAGTGATGCCTCCATTATCTGGTGGAACATGACTGTGTGGTTCCAGTCTAATGAAACTAACGAGAACCAAACCCACGACCTACTAGCCAAGAATCTGTGATGCTAATCACTGCGCCTTATAACAGATAACAGTGATTTACACTTCAGCTTTGATAAAAACTTTGGAAGTTATTTTTGATAAAGGGATGATCCATGCATACCTCGTCTATTTGCAGTACGCACACGCGCATGCATGCATGCACACATACACACATTAAGAGATGAAAAAGCAGACCAGGTACAGTTTTTGATTGAAGTATGAACAAAATCTAGTTTCATTTGAAAAGTAATGGTAGGCCAGTATATTTTAAACTATTAAAAATGGTGTCTGCCATAAAATGAGAATACTTATTTTCCTTTTAAAAAAAGTCTTGGTCACAAAATCCGATATGTCATTTGTTCTCCTGATTAGATTTTTAGTAGGAACACATTGCATGTTACCATGTTTCATTTTTCAACATATACCAAGTACATTGACAGCTTTAAAATGTGCACATATTTTGCATTTTATTGAATGGTAGAATAGATTATAAAAAAAATTCCACCATCCCTACCATACCCTGCACCTTTTACTGGAGTGGCTTAACAGTCTGTAGTTGTTCTGTTAGTTGATTTTACATTTATGTTAAAAACATTTTGGACGTTTTATTAGTTGATCGAAATTGATGTGGAATTGAAGTGGTACCTCTAACAAAGAAAAAATAAATGTAAACTGAACATCAGAACAGTTAAAAAAAGAATTAGCTCTTTGATGAGTAACAAGGGTAGAATATCTTCAAAGGAAATCAGAACTTGTTTGATTCAGCATGTGTACACATGCATGCATGCATGCGCGCGTGCGCGCACAGACACACACACACACACACACACACACACACACACCAGTGCATGCAAGCATGCATGCATAGGCACACTTCATATGATTAATAATTCAATAAGATTGTTATGCACTGAAAATACCACAGTATGTTTTTATTATAATATGGATACATGCTGTTTGATCACACAGGTTCATCTTTTAATGTAACACCCATGCTTGCAGCTGATACAGCTACCTGATTAGTTATATCTTCCCTTCAGAAAACAAGATAGGAAATATATTACAATACTATGCATATATCATACTGAAATCATGCAAAACTGTTTCATTAAATGAAAATGACCATGTAAGGGAACTAACTTTTTTAATAACATTTTTGTTTGTTTCATCAGGTTTTGCCCTTGAATGCTACGTATGTAACGGTCAGTTCGACAACAAAGGCAAATGCATCGTGTCCAGCGTACAGTGCACGCAGTCACAGGACACCTGTTTAACTCACATTCGTTGGAAAGGTAAGAAACAGCAAACAGACTGAATTATAAAGTTAACACTCTAAATTTAAGAAAGTTTTAGATAGGGTGTTATCTTTTTCCCAGTGCTAAGAAACTTGGCCAGTCAGAAATTTGAGTTCTGAGTTTTAATGTTATTTCTATAATTGATCAGCTTATTAATCATTTCTTTTCTTGTTTAATCATGATTATTTTATTCAGTAATTTATTGTTTAAAAAATGATTAGTATGAATGTTTGTGCAGATTTAAAATGCATATTTTAAAATGTAGCTCTGATACAGCTGGGGTTGTCAGCTTCATGATTTCTATTTTGTTGTTTTAAAGCCACAAGTCAACTGATCTTTATTTTGAAAAGAACACTGCGATCCTTCTCACATTGAGGGAAATTCTCTCTTGCAGTGGTCTTTTAACTTTTGGGGGGGGGGGGGGGGGGGCTCTTAGGCCTGCTCAGCTGTTTTGCAGTATGAAAGTTCAAGCACACAGCTTTACTTAAAAACCACAAAACTGGCATGTATTATCAGTGTTGGAGAAATGTTGGATGATCTAAAATGCTGTACTCTTTTAGCAACAAATGTATGCGAGCTTGAGGAGTCTCCAATTTTCAGGACAGCATAGTCCTTGATTGCTTTACTGTCAGCATATACTGTGCCTAGTAACATTACTTGAAGGATCTGATAGGCAAATCACCTTTATCTTACTGCATTTATCAATTTCCCCCATAACATCTGAGGCAAATCACCTTTATCTTACTGCATTTATCAATTTCCCCATAACATCTGATGTAGTAAATCAGATAATTTTGTCTTGATTTTAGTCTTTTGATTCTGAAATTGTGATTAGGTGAAGTTGATAGCTCCTAGCATATATGTAATAGTGGAACAGAGTGTGGGGTAGAGCTGATAACTGGCAGGAATGAAAATAAACACAGCATGGAAACGATTCTTTTGTCTCATTTTAGTTCACTTCACAAATTGGCAAATTGAGTCAAAGTTATTTTGATATTGTCCCCCAGGTTACTATGGTGTTGTTTGCTATTCCTGGGGTAGTACAGCTGTATTTATATTCTTGATATGATCATTATGTGGTGTATTTTACAGCTCCAGATTTTTGGACTCCCCGGAGTGAAAAGATCCACATCATTGGCAAGAGGTGCGCAACGCTGTCAGAATGCAACCACTTGAAACGGAATGTGGGTCTGGAGTGCATGAGAGATTGGTACAGAGACTGGCAGTGTTACGAGTGCTGCCAGGGAGACCGGTGTAATTATTATGTGACGGTGAGTTTAAAATCAAATTTGTCATTTTGAGCACAAGGGTAACTATTGGGATATCAAGACCAGCTTGTGGTTTGGAACTTTTTCTCCCAAAGATTCTGCTGTTTGCGTTGTTAATATAGTGAAAGGACAAGCTGTGACATTTTAACAGATGCATACTCTGATATAGATTCTGCAACAACTTTTGTTCTCTTATCTGTCCTGGCTTGTTTTAAGATACGTTACAATGCATTCTTTTAAAAGGCGAGTGCAGCTTCAACAGTAGTTTTGGGTAAAGTCTGAGAGATGCTAATTTTAAATCATTTCACATTGCTTTGCATGATTTGAAGTATGAAACTGAGGAGAATCAATAGTTTGTTGCTTCTCCCTACCTTAGAGAGTCTTTCCATTTAAATAGTTCTTTAGGCCAGTGTCATACACACTCAACTTTCACCTGTGCATGTGTCATGCCTTCTCTATTTTCAGTTCATGTATGTAGCCTCTTTTCCCTCTCATCCCTTATCCTTCTCCAGTTTGCTTCCCCTCCCCCTCCCCACACACACACACACAAACACACTCTCTCTCTCTCACACACACACACACACACACACACACACGAGAAAAATACAGTATGAGTGTGAAGACGGAAAACATTAGTCATTTTCACATATTCCATAGGAAATGCATTCGTTTACAAAAATCTATCCAGTTGTTTTAATTACAAAATGAATTATCAAGCAGTATTTAGATTGGTCTTAATGTGAACAGATAATATTATCATGCCTACTATGCTTTGGTCTTAATGTGAACAGATAATATTATCATGCCTACTATGCTTTGGTCTTAATGTGAACAGATGATATTATCATGCCTACTATGCTTTGGTCTTAATGTGAACAGATAATATTATCATGCCTACTATGCTTTGGTCTTAATGTGAACAGATGATATTATCGTGCCTACTATGCTTTGGTCTTAATGTGAACAGATAATATTGTCATGCCTACTATGCTTGAGGGCTTAATGTGAACAGATAATATCATCATGCCTACTATGCTTGAGGGCTTAATGTGAACAGATAATATTATCATGCCTACTATGCTTTTGTCTTAAAATGAAAATCACTGCTTTATTTTCAAGCAACATTTGCACACACACACACACACACACACACACACAAAAGTATTTGGATGTGCAAATAAAAATTTTATGCAGTATAGAATTACTATTTCCACTGAGCTTAATGTGTTTACGTAATATAATTATACCTGCTTAAAGAAAATCAGGGGCTCATCAGAATATTGCTTGTTTTATTTGCATGCTGTGTTTGCTAAATTAGGAAATCATACTAGTTTTCTGATTTTTTGCTTCCCTGGCACACATGCATGTGATTGCACTTTTTATTTAAACTTTGAATCTTAATCTAAAAGTAAAGAAATACTTTACAAATATTTTTCAGTTATAAGAATTGTCCATAGGTTTATGTTCCATTTCCTTTCCAGCCATGATTTAAGGATGAGCCAACAATAATTTTTTTTTAAACATGTCATCACACTAATGATCGGTTTTTGTTGTTGGTTTTTTTTTGTGCTGAAGTGAGCAAACAATGACTAATGTTCAACTGTTTTCTGTGTGTCCACAGCTTGGAGCCAGCAGCGCTGCATCAAGCATAACGCTTCTACTGGGTGCACTGGCCTTTGTTTGGGTGTTGGGACGATGAGTGCCTGTATTCGTTTGTTTATCTTGATGAAAGCTGTCCTCTTCACCATTCCGTCTTGAATGGTGATCACATTAGCCATGCCTTGATTATTCATGACAGTGAGATGGCTAGCTGGATACGATGCAGGTTGATCAATAATTAGCGGTCCATTAACCACGGTGACACTTGGATGAAACAGTGCTTGACTCAGAAAGAATTTAGAAAGACAAAAGTAGAAAAAGAGGGACAGGAATAGGGGAGGGATAGAGTGGGAGGGGAGGGCAGAAGAGTGAATGTTAACTGGGATAGTGTGAAGGGGCCATGTCCAATTATTCATGTTACAACACAGTCAATTTCTAATAATCTGGGGTTCGTGCCCATCATATTCCTGTGCTATTGACAGCTGTGTTTTATCAAGAAACAAAGTTCTTTAAAATGTGTGTTTGTTGCTGCATGTATATATTTGTTTGCAGCATCAAGGGAAGTCCAGATTAGAATGTCTTTTACTCACAACAGCACAAGGTAACTGGACAGCAGATTAGCGTTACATGTGTACACAGGAAAAAAGTAACACAGATGAGTCACGGGGAAGATATATATCGGGGCATAGAAGGAGAGCATAGGATGCTGTATTTAGATCATTATCACACAGATTTTACTCTCGTTTCTTTACTTGTTTACGGGAGTAGAGGTTTCGGGGAAAAGGGGAGGATAAAGGTGTGGGTGTTTGAGACTTGAAAAGATGGGCTAGCTGAACACATACAATTGCTGTTGGTGGTGACAAGTGTATGTGTGTCTGTATGTATGTGTGCTTTTTACTGTAATATGTTACCCTGTTTGACAGTCAAATGTTTTTACACAAATTATGATGCATTTGACCCTGCATGGATCAAGAAATGGCTAATGTGATCTCATTAATCCTTGATCAAAACATATCAAATCATGAATACGCAGCATGAACGGCCACTGCCCTGCTCATCTCCCTCATGATTTCGTACCCAGTGAGAATACAGTTTGCAGAACATGCATCAATATGTACATAATTTCCATTCCTTTGGTTTTGTCCAATTTCATCAGCTGGATGTTTAGAATACAAACAAGGGAGACAACCATGATCTGCAAGGGGTCTGTACAATCAGTTTAGATTGTGGGACAGATGAAGGTTGCCAAGAACTATCATTACTATTAACTTTATTCACTATGTGCCTCAGTTTTGCTGTAGAAATCACTTTTAAGAGGAAAAACCTTGCATTGTAGAGAAATTAAAAAAAATTCTGCACAAGCAGTAAAACTTTTTGTATGTATTGTACTCTTGATGCCATTTTCCCACTACTATTGAAATGCTAAAATCAGGTGTATTCAGTTATTAGCCATATTTTCCTTTTGCAGACCAATGGTTGGGAGCTGTTGAATACAGTGTTTTTTTTGTGTTTCATTTTGTATTTTCATTTTTTTCGCTGAGAGGTAAACAGTAGATTAGGTTGTATTAGAAACAAGCTACTTCTCTGCAGATCTCTGTATCCCAAAACTGTTCTGGGTGGGCTCTAAATAGACCGGTTTTGTTTTTGTAAATAACTCATTCATTTTCTCATTTCATTTGAGCCTTGTTATATGATGTAATCACGTGTAGTAATCTGGAAAATGTTAAAGAGCATGTTTGTTGATGGAGTGAGTAGCTATAAATCATAATCTTGACAAGTGTCTAAAATTAGGAGATGTGTGTGCAAAAACGGGAACCTAGACAGTGCAAGAATGGAGTGAAAGTGGTTTTCATAACTTAATGAGCTGGTAATAATTGTATTTTGAAAATATGCAACACCACATTTGTTTTGCATAAGCTGAAAGACAGTGTTATATAAGAAGTTTCCTTTCACCAAATATTGGTTACATCCCAGTCCCCTGGCATCAGAAAACAATGTGCTGTTCATGAGTAGTCATGCTGGTGTCAGTATCTGACAAACACTAGTGCAAATCAAGTGATGAGTTTTTGATTTTTTTTTTTTTTTTTAATGGTAACAAAACATGTGGAGCTGTATGCATTATGCTATTTTAGTGAGAATGAAATGAAAGGTACTTCAATTGAATGCTTAATAACTGCTGTAGTTTGCATTTTGTAACTTGTTGCCGATGGATTCAACTGTCGCCTGCTTCTTGTATGTTTGTTTTACGTATTGTTTTATGAAGACAAGTATAGAGAATAAAGTCTGTAGATTATGAACAAAGCAGGACTTTCCCCCCCAGTGCTGATAATATTTAAGCAGACTTGTTCCCAAAGCCCACAGATCCCTTTCTTTTTCATTAGAGTCTTCTGGTATAAAATACAACGTTCTTAGAGGTTGATATATCTATTTTTCCATCCTTTGGTATCTTTCGTATGTTTATTCATATCTCTCTATCCTCCAATATTGGTTTATCAACTTGAAATATGATGCTTTGTAAATCCAATGTGCAAAACAAAAAGATTTTTAAAAAATATAAGAGAAAATAACAGGTTAAAGGGAAATGGGAGAGAATAAAAAAAACCGGTGTGAGTGGGTGTGATTCAGATGGGGAGAGATGGAGGAGAATATTAGGAGGGGATCAGTGGCTTTTTCCGTTTACTGTTTTGCCCCATTTAGATGTTCTTTCCTTTATATACCCAGCCCACGTCTTCTGGACTTTTACTAACTTAACCGACATTTCACGTAATTGTTTTTCAGAAGATACCGTTACATTTTTTTTATCTCCTCAAATTGATCGTTATTTTCTATCATTTATGTTATGAATATAAAAACGTGATGTGTGAAATCTCAGATTTATATGCGTTGATTCATTCAAAAACTATGCATAGGATGTCTTCAGTAACAGAATGAGATGCAGGTTGTCAACTGTACATTCCTCACACGCTATGTTTATGTACATAAAATGAGTCAAGTATATTTTTTAATAAAAGGAAAATGATTTGTAACAGATGTGTGTGCATGTGCACGTTCATACAATTCAACCTAGAGCCTGTCAAATAATATTCAGAACTTTTCAGTATGCAAAACGATTGCAACAGATAAATATTCAGAACTTTTCAGTATGCAAAACGATTGCAACAGATAATGCTAGGGAAGTTTGTGCATGCACCTAGATGTGTCAAAGTCCATCATTTTCAGCAAGTTTGTTTTGTTTTGTTTTTTTCGCAAGCCTCTCATCACCATTACAGCATAACACATGCAATTAATTTCCAGTGAATACTATTTCACATTATTTCGTCTCGAACAGAAATAAGCACACACACACACAAATCATACTTGCAGCGGATTGCTCCCGTGCTGCTCATTCTGACTGTCCCCTACAAAACCACACCCAGGTTGGCGCCATAAAACCATCAGCAGTCCACAGGGAGCAGTCAGTATCAAGTTGTCATGACTGCACTGCTGCCGAGTCGCTTTGATAGTGTGCGGTGGTGCCTTGTCTGATCCAACATGCAAAGGACACCACCAATTAAGTTCCCTGCAGACAACAATAATTGACTGCAGCTAGCTAGCTAGAAGGAGTGCTCCCCCCCCCCCCCCTCCCCCACTCCCTCCACCCCACCTGGATAATGACAACATGTCAATAATAATCCCCATGAACTTGCCAGTACTGACAGCTTTGATACATTCACCATGATCATGGATGTGAAGAAGAAACAAAAACAGGTCGACATACAAGTAGGATATGAAAGTCATAGGATTTGTGTGTGTGTGCTTTTTTTTTGTTATCTTAAATGATCATCTGTAAAAGTGACAGAGCTTTATGTAATGATGTGGGGTCCTAATCTGGAAAGAGAACACATGACAGCACTGCACTCGATGCTTCCTTTTATAAAATATCCCAGTATCAGCTAAGACCAAGAGATAAGGACACCTGCAGTGTTAGTCCGGAAATTTGAGTAGTAATCTCAAAGATGCATCCACTAGGTGGATGAAACCCAACTGTGTGGTTCCGGTCTTCCCATCAAAGCCCACAACACTTTCAACTCTAAGTAGGAGCAGGCCATGGCTGAAAAAATATCACCAATAAGTCTGTCTGATGGGAATAAAACTCATGATGTTCAAATCCACATGCTGTGACACTACCCACTGCACCATAATGGGTGGTCAACAGTCTTGTTTTGATTCAAGAATATGATTTTATATTTACAACTGAAAACTTGAAAACATTCAAAATCAATAAATCTAACCAGTATTTTTCACAAATAAAAGTGGGCACTTTTTTTTAAGGATACATTCCAAATCATACTGAGAATTGTAAGGGTCATGAAGATTGCTTGCAGCGCCCATCTCTCTGAGAATCCAAGTCCACATTTGGTACTTTCGTATTCCCATAATGCACTCAACAGTGATATTCATTAAAGGATCTGTAACATGCATCTTTGAAGAGAGTTCAGCCAGTAGCAGATCTGTAGGTTACATGGAACTGGGACATCGGAAAAATCCTGGAACACAATTTACCATCCACTTTTCCCCAGTCCCTAAAACTGCAACCACTAGGGTGACAGACAAAGCCAGATGAAAAGGGAGGGGAGGGGAGGGAATGCAGTTCCTTTTCTTGGCGCCAAGTGGCGTAGTCTTTCTGGTTTAGACCCAACAGGTTGTGTTCGTGGTGATGGTGGTCTTGGTACAGATGATGGTCATCCACTAAACAGCCTAACAGCAACCCGAGTCTGATCTGGCTT
Source organism: Conus canariensis (assembly GCA_033310375.1). Classification (NCBI taxonomy): domain Eukaryota; kingdom Metazoa; phylum Mollusca; class Gastropoda; order Neogastropoda; family Conidae; genus Conus; species Conus canariensis. Next base: position 91,624,106 of record CM065714.1, on the reverse strand, counting down.
GATTTCACTGGCAGGTCTCATACAGCCATCCACTGGTGATCCATCGTCTCCTAGGACCAATTTATTTATTGATGTAGGCCTGTTTGTCCGCGGTATATTTGTAGCAGTAGTTTAAAAGGGAGAAGTCGGTCACTCCTCACCCAACCCTCCTCCGGTCAGTATGGACTCAGTACCTGCAAAGGCGGAGTTATCCAGATAAAATGTATTGGCAGCTGTTGTTCAATCAGAATTATTCATTTTGAAATTCTGCTTCACCCTCCTCCTCCATTCCACTCACCTGTCCAGCAACAGACACACATTTCTGCTGCAACAGTTTTGCAATGAAAAAGGGGGGGGGGGGGGGGGGGGGGAAGGATGCCTTAGAGTTCATAGTACCAAGAAATATACAAACATACATATAGATGCATAAAAAGACAGAAGGTAGATAGATAGAGAAATAGACAGACATAGACAAATTGATAGATAGAGAATTAGAGTAGTACATAAATGAGGCCAAGAATATGTCTTCTGCATTGAATCAATGCACACAAGTTTGTGATGAAGCATTTGCAACAGTGTTATTTATGAAAAGGTGCTCTGGTCACATTTCTTGGTCACAAAATGGTACCACACATTTTGACACCCAAACTGAAGACAAATACACAATTTTGCTTACATACAAAAGAGAAAACTTTAATGTATTCTTTTCCATAATGCAAAGACACATGATTTAAAGAAAAAGTACAACGTTGATCTACAACAAAACTAGAGATTAATATAATGCTTCCTGTCAAAAAAGCAACAACAACAAAAACAACCTGAGAAAATTTAATGCAAAAATTCAGAAGGCACATCAGTGTCAAATCTTCATATTGTAGGATAATGACTCATATATTGGTCTGTTTATTATGTTGGCCCTGTACGTGGAATTCTACAATGAAAATAAAAAAGATATGTATTTATTAAAAGCATTGGGCATTTGACACCTAATACCCACTCTGTATTTCATACAGAGATCAAATCACCAACGAGAAAGTAAAGAGACGCATGGAGAATAAGATCGGTCCATATACAGATCTCCTCACTTCAGTTAAACGACGCAAGCTGAAGTGGTATGGACATGTCACGAGGTCATCAGGCCTTGCCAAAACAGTCCTGCAGGGCACAGTATGAGGAGGAAGGCGGAGAGGTAGACAAAGAAAGAGGTAGGAAAACAACATCACAGAATGGACGGGCCTGGAGTTGAGGGACGTGCTGAGGAGGACAGAGTGCCGGGATGAATGGAGAAGACTGGTTGTCAGAGCTACACAGGTGCCCCTACGGATGGGAGTCTAAGGGGACAAGGACAAGGACCCACTCTATTCTTTTCCCTCAATCATCTACACCACACACTGTACCCTCGACCTCCCTTACCTGCACGTAATTGTGTGTGTGCACATGCACAAGCATGCAAGCTTACACATGAATTATGAAAGCGCATGCTCTCTCTCTCTCTCTCTCTCACACACACACTCTCATGCACACCATTGCAAATCAAACACACACGAATACATTATTGGGGTCAAGCTGGTAGGCAGGCAAGGACAGACAAACCACATTCTGAAGGCCAAGGGTTGCAGTGAGGTGAGATGGTGTGCAAGTGAAGACAGATGTATGATGTAAGAGGCAGGGGGGAGAACCTTGCAGCCAAGCAAAGAAGAGGAATCGAATGGAAAACAAGTGAAGTGGTTTCTTGCATAAACAAATACTTCTTTCCTCCAACTCCAAGGAATCATTGTAAACAGATGTTTTCCATCACAAAACACAAAATGCTTTTCTTCAACTTCCATCTTTTCTTGGTCAATGTTGGTTGCTTTCATGATGAGCCATGATTCACTGGATGAGGACAGCCTTGGCATGTTGTCACTTCTTATCATGAAAAGAAAACCCGCGCTGGCAAGAAATAAGCATACTGATTCCCGTCAAGCAAGGCACTTAACTCTTAGAAACTGAGACAAGGATAACAACTCTTACTGCAGTAGTAGAATGTTGAACAGCTAATCCGTTGCCACAATATTTGTTCTTTTGTGCATGACTCTGACATTCTCTCTTCTGAAGCCACAAAATCATTCCACGTTATCACCCAGCATTGCTCAAGCTATATAGATTCAAAACTTTCACAAAACTGCTCCAATGCTGCCAATTTTCCTTAACTTTTCAGGGCTGGAAACAGCCGCTTCAGCTTTCCTTGCGAGATCATACAAACCTGGAGTAGCTTAATAATGTGAGTTGTGATGCAAAAACAGGATCCTGGTCCTAACCTCAGCAACAGCAAAACATTAATTCTTCAGGTTTATGCTTTGATGACAGGTATGTCCATTCTGGTTGAGAACCTTGTGGAAACACAAAAACAAATTTTGGTAATAAATGTGGATGTATAAATGAAGTCAAATCATACATTGCATAAGAAAATGTTTATTAAACACACTACCTTTTTTTCTCATTCAATACAAAATCTTTAGAATTATGCTAATGGTTCACAGAGGCATTAAAATGGCTGGCTGTGAAATTAAGCTCCCTATCTAATTCACACTCTTCCTTCTCAACTTTATGGGGACCTTCATTGCAGTAAATAGGAGATGCCACTTCTCTTTCAAGTGGCTTCCAACTCATATAAAAAAAAGTTGGTGCAGTCACACTGCTTTTAAAATGGTAATGCCACAACAGAAGTTTTATACAAATCATAAACTGAAAATGGTAAACACGCATCAAAATATTTTGAGTGTAAATTGGTTGGTTTACAAATAAAGCACCTAAATATAAAATTGTTACCAATATTACATAAAATTTCAACAAATGATTTTACCATTTCAACAAATCAAGTTTGAGAACACCGGGATTTTCAAAATCGAGTCAATGCGTATCAATGTTTCACGCAAGATTTAAAAATCAAGTAATGTACAAACATTTCACAGACACCTAATTCCACAAGACTAAGGTAAAATACTTAGCAAGACAAGATCACAGTTTATCAAAATAATAATAACCTGTTTAATAATAAAAGTGCTCAAAATGGACATACTGAGAAAATACAATCCACCATTGGAAGTTTTCATAAAATGTGGACATGCATTAAACAGTTGGAAATGCACATACATTTAACCCCTTGACTGCCGCTATTTTGTGTCAGTTTTGCACTTCTGTGTGCCGGAGCAAAATTTGACTTATTGCGATTCGTTCACTAATTTGATCAGTGCTCATTTATTTGTGGAGATATCTCTTAGATTTTTGGCATGTTTTCTTCTCATACCCAGGGCTATAATATCTGCAAATAATATTTGATTTTGTTCATTCTGAGTATAATAAATAATCTTATAATTCAACTTTTTTTTTAAATTATATTTTGCAAGCATACAAAAACCCACAGCAGCAAAACAAAAAACATCAAACCCAGCCAAAAGTGGTTTTAGTGGTTACTGAACACCTGTGTAAATATTTGGTAGTGAATTTACAACCCACAATTGTTGTTTTATATGATAAATTTATGCATTTCTTGGGTACAGTACAATCCAGGTATCAAGGGACACAATTTTGTTTTCTTAGGCAGGTTCACTGATATGCCCAGTGCTCTTTCAATTCTTGACATATATCTTAGATACTTGGGAAATTTTCTTGTTATATCCTTGGCTACAGCCAGATATCACAATAGTTTGATTTTGTTTGTAATGAGTAGACCAAAAATATATATAATGATGAATGTTTTGTTTGAAAAACAGACACTTTCAGAACATAAACAAAACTATAGCACTAAAATCACAATGAAATACCACAAAAACTGGTGTTAGTATCCTTTGAACTTCAGAACAAATATCTGTATTCACAATAAAGCTTGACATTGCATAAAATGTTTAGCAACCCATATCACAGGGGGCACTCCAGCCCAGGTAACGTGGGAAAGAAGATGGGAATTGAACATTATCCACAGCATCAGTCTGCACATCTTGCAAGCCTCTTGGGAATTGGTCTTGTTTAGCAGAGATGAACTAACAATAACAACAGTAAGTGTAACTTCCAATTATTCTGTCAGTTTTCTTTTACACATGCTGTTTGGTTCACTCATGAACTAAGTGCAATTGATAAAAAGCCATCACCACAGAAGGTAATAAATAAAACATTGCAAAACCAACACCAAAAAAAAAAGAGACTGCTAAAGATAGGACTGAGCTACAAAAGGCCACACTACAGATGATGAAAGCACACTAACAACTGAAAAATACACCGGTGTCGCAGAGAATACACCACACCACAGAACCTATGGACAGAAGGATCAGGATCCTACACTACTGCCAGTTATAGTTGACTGACACACATTTGGGTACACACACACACACACTGTACACAAGCGCCATATTCAAAAGCAACACACACACACACACACACAACACATGCAAAAGCACCACACACACACACACCATGCACAAACACTACACACACACACACACACACAAACACACAATGTATACCCACACCATGCACAAGCACTATTCTCTCTCTCTCTCTCACACACACACACACATCATGCACAAACACCACACACACACACACTCACAAGCACACACACACACCACAAAAACAACTCCACAAAATCCATAGGCTTGAAATTGCCAATGTTTACCTTGATACCTGGGTCACCCGTGAAAGAAAGGTCGAGATTTGGGCGATCAGCACTGGCCTCTGTCCATTCTGAAACAAGTTCCGACTGACGAGTGCCACACCCTCTTCCTCTGCCATGCCCCCTCACGCTGGACCCTCGCCGTTGTCCTAAACCCCCTCCCCTTCCTCGACTCTCCTCCCGACCTCTCACGAAAGGAGGGAGGGGGCACTCGACATACACGGAATCAGCTCGTCACTCTCCGATTCGGCCCCACTTGCACCGGTATCGCTCGGTTTGAAGTCGGGGATCAGCTTCGTCATCAACACCGATCTCTGATAGCAAATGGTGGTGTTGATTGTGATCACTTTATTCCTCCTCCGAATCGCTTCATTCCACTTCTTTGAAGTCTTCGTCATCGTTTTCATGGTCTCAGATAACTTCTTGATGCACTTCAAGAGCATTAGATCGTTCGAAAATGGCACGCGCCTGATCGAACTGCCTGCTTGACTCGTCATCTTCAACCGAGAATGAGTCAGCCGAACCTTGCCTAAGTTATTGCCCGAACGAACGCGAGCCGGTCAGTCAGCGACCCGTGAAAGGGAAGAAACCGTCCTTTAGGGTCCCTGCAACCGTTTAAACCATTTTTTCTCCTTGCCTCCCTTCTTTAAATCGCCAAATTTTGATGATGAAATTATCTCGAATGCTGTTCGTGCAAGGGCACACAGCTTTCCCGAAACCATCACGAATGCCGTTCGTGCAAGGGCAGTCAACAGGTTAAAGGAGTTGCTATACTAAAGCATTCCATTACATACAATTTGTTGTATGTAACAGTAATGCATACCTTTCTTCCCTCCCCATCCTGGCTCCACCCATTCTGGCCACATGATTTCTTCTATCTTGATAAAAGAGCAAATGATGAAACAGCGCAAATTTACACTGCATACTTGGACAAAGCATAACTTGTCTTACACAATAAGCATTCAAAGAAACAAAACCTCTAAAAAAAAAAATTGATGTGGTTAAAGTAACATTACTCAAAAAAGGGTAGGTAGATTAACTTTTTTAAAGCCGTTTTAAAATTGTTCTTTCTTCTTTTTTTTCTGTTTCATTTTCTGCACCACTCCCAAGGCACCACTCCCAAGGCATTACTCCCAAGGCACTATGTACTATTTCCACACTGCTCATTCTCCATCCACGCATACCCCTGCTTGTCCCATCATAGCCCCAGCACCAGCAATCCACAGGGAAGGTCAATGTCAAGTTGTCACAAGGCAACCTACCAGACAAGACACAGCTCTGCTGCTGTGTCACTTCGATGATGTTCGGTGATGCCTCCCTGAACTGACAAATGTAATACACCACCTAACAGACCCCCTACTGGTGACAGTAACTGATTGGTCACGGAGCAAACATAAGTGAGCATTCCCCTCCAGAGGGCGCTACCATGTGTGTCCCAACAACAGTTCCATGAACTTGCTGATACCATGACATGAACTCATCAAGGGCAGAGACATGAAGTGGAAATCAAACTAAGGTCACCATGACAGCAGAGCATGAAAGGCCAGAGAATTTGAGGCATTTTATGCTGATTGACATGGAAAAAGATGATGAAGCTGATGCAATGTGTTCAATTTTGTCTGAAACCAACAAGAAGCCTGCACTTGGCGCTTACCTTCATGATGTATCTTGACATCAATCAGGCCCAAGAGACGCAGGTCTAAACCTAGTGATGGTCAGGATATTTGAGCAATTCTCTCAGAGACACATTAACTATGTGGAGAAAACCCACCTGTGTGGTTCCAGTCATCCCAGTTCAGCCCATAGCAAACTTAACTCTAGATAGGAACTAGTCATGGATAAAAAATATTCCACAAACAATTTTAAATGGCTTTGATGGGAATTGAACCCATTACCTCCAAACCAGGATTATGTGACATTAAAACCACTGTGCCATAACAGCTGTTTTTTCTCCTTCTTTCACCTTTCGTGACTGGCTGGTATTTGTGATGCTGATGATATTCCAGAACACACAGCGTTCACTTCTATCCCTGGACCTTTACTTTTTGTCAAGCACATCCTGTCTATATTTAGATACTGAGCCTATGGAAGCCCATTCTAGTTTTTTTGCGTGTGTGTGACGAAAGACAGCATTTTTATCCAATACAACAACATAAAGCCTTTGAAGATCGTATAAAAATAACCTCCCATAATGTTCAAATGCTCATACAGAAAATTTGAGGATGAGGAATTTGTTCACTACAATACTTGTGTGTGTGTGTGTGTGTGTGTGTGTGTGTGTGTGTGTGTGTGTGTGTGTGTGTGTTGTGTGTGTGTGTGTGTGTGTGTGTGTCATGTGTGTGTGTGTGTGTGTGTGTGTGTGTGTGTGTGTGTTTGTTTTACTTGTCTTTTGTTTAACCATCAAAAAGAAAGAAAGAGATATGGGTCAACAACAACAAAATATGTTCAGTCAAGTTACTGTAACCACATCAATTTTTCTTTTTTGCCTAATGATTACACTGATATCAGCACAGAAGACGAGCTTCACATTCCTATAGCATAAAAACAAGAAACAAAAATATCCCAAACCAACCCAAAACCAACCAAGCAAACAAACCAAACCTACAGCCGATAAAATACTACTGGCTCTATGATAGTGATAGTACAACATCAATTAACAGTCAGAATCTCTCAACGGTCAATTGTAATTTCTTATTTCTTCAATAAAACATAACACATCAAATAAATCATTAATGTGCAACCTTTATAATTAAACCAAAAAAAGTTCAAATCAGCAAAACTGGATCACCAAAAGTGTAACTGCTGTTTGGCAAAAGATCAGGAGACAATGTGATTCAAGAACAATAATACCCTAAAACCAAACTGAGATTCTACAGTTTCTGTGGACACCTTCAGAAAACCAAGTTTTCGTGACAGTTTCTGGGCCCTGAGATGCATATTGTCTATGGGCATCTCTTCTCCGGTAGGTATACTGCTTGCATGTCTTGATATTTGTTTTGGGTTTAAGCTGCCCGAGTGTGTGTGTGTGTGTGTGTGTGTGTGTGTGTGTGTGTGTGTGTGTGTGTGTGTCTGGGGATGGTGAAGGTGTAGAGGAGGTTAGCAGCCAGTGTTTACATTGTCTTTAGGTTTTCTGTGTACAAGAGTGTTAAAATTTATTAGATGATAAACATACCAACAGACAACAGTCTGATTGTAACAAATTCTCACCTAATTAGTTATGAAAGCCAAAGCTATTATATGAATACAGACAAACAAACAAACAAAAGAAAGACCACAAAAGAGAGACAGGGGAAAAGTTTGAAGAGCTGAAACACATTTAAAAACGGTTTGATGTTAAGTGAAACAAAGATACATATGGAACAGATAATGCTCATAACATTTATCTGGGTTTCTATTATCATTGTGCTTCCCACCTAAATGGGAGAAATAATGGAACTTACTTGCTTTCTTTTTTCTTCCTTTTTCTTAAAAAATTAATTTGGAAATATTTTGTAACCAAGTCTGAATAAATATGGTGCAAATTTCATTTTGTTGTCTTCAAACTATGTGTGGAGCAATGACAGTTGACAGCCTCGTCTGCCCTACACCGAAATACTCAATCAGTTAATGTTTCTCAAGCTGTGAAACCAGATCCCAAAAAATGATTCAGGATTGCATCAGTCATAGTCTAAGCTTAAATTCAGCATTTCTTTAATGAAGTATATTTATGAAGGCTGTCCTTCTACATTTGATTCATTTTGAAGAAGTACCAATCATATAGTCAGTATGTCAGCTGATTTCAATTCCTGTACCAAACCACTCTCAGCAAGCTATTTATGTCTTACTATCTGGCTTGCTGGGAATGTGAGCAAAAATAGCCTCAAAGCTGCGAGAACCTTTACTGAACTTCTCCATTTTGACATCTTTAAAACCGGTCATCTCCAGGGTATTCATGTACTTGACATGATCAATATCACCATACGCCAACAATCCCTTCTTCTTGAAATCCTGAAGGGCTTGTGTACAAAGTAAAGTCACCATCATCCCACCCGGCTTCATCACCCGGTGGATCTCTTTGGAACCATCCTCCAGGCTGGGCCAGAAGTAGAAACAGTTGCAGTGGAAGACACGATGGAAGGTGTCGGAATCATAGGGAAGATCCATCACAGTTCCCTTCCTTAGCTCTACCTTCCCTTCCTGTATTGCTGCCTGGAGTTGATCAGAGGCCTTCTCCAACATGTAGTCTGACAGTTCCAGTCCATAAACTTTCCCGGGTCCATCTGAGGAATCAACCACACACCACATTCAATTTTGGTTTGTTTTGCACAAAATGACCTGAATAGACATTCTTATCACATATCATTTTTCACATATCACTTTTTTACTGAGGTGACACACCGTGATACAATAACCATGTAAGTGTATTCATGTCATTCACCTATGGGTCATAAGCATCGCCTTTATTTGCAAAGGCTCAGTACCAACAAACTGTGCACTAAAATGAATACTGACACTACTAGTGACACTGTTACGCTGCTTGCAAAGCTGAGTAGGAACAAACCACAATCCATGGTGGCAAAGAGAGAATAATCATGCAAGGCATCATCATGATCACATGTGTAGGTGCATACTGGCTCCAAAGTCCCTCTCTGAAGGTTTCTCTGCACCACTGGCATAACACTAATTATGCACTGTGCCTCCTGTTCCATCCATCATCCATACTAATCAACACACACACACACACACACACACACACACACACACATGCACACACACACACACACACACACATGCACACACACACACACACGCACACTCACACACACGCACACACACACACACACACATGCACACACACACACACACACACACACACACACACACTCACACAATCCCCACATACAAACTCACATAGACGCACAAACAAATACACAATAACATGCCTCAAGAACAACACATACTATGTACTCGAACTATCTGGAACTTTGCAAGCAGTAAAAGTCCAAATCATGCCTCCTCCTCCTTCACATACTAAAATTCCCACCTGTTCAAAACACTGATATTATTTTTTAGCAAAAACCTTTAGTTAACAATAAATTGTTTAATCCTGTGAGTTCAATATTCAATGCTTTTTTGTTCATCAGCAGATACCATGTAACAGATTTGTTCACTGCACATGCCTCTTCATTACTTTGATCTCTTCAACCATAAACTCCACACTTCCATCAGAGTGTCTTCTTCTTTTCATCCATCCTACATATACTCTCATCTGGCACTCTTATTCCAATCATATTTGAGCTGTCCAAATTTCCAGCCCACAGACCACTCTTTCATAACTTCGTTGCTTGTCAATTGTTTCAGATCTTGGTTCTGGAAAGATAAAACTCAATATAAAGGCAACTCATGCTTGAATCTGAAAAGACAGATAACACTGGGAAACTTTGATCTTTCAGTTACAGTCACCATGGTTACATCAAAATGTAAATTGTTGTTGTGCCAAATAGTGTGGAAAAATTTTCTACTTTGTTCAAAGACTTAAAGAGAGCAATTACTTTATATCTATGAAAGCTTCCACACAGCCGGAATTCCAACTTCCAACACACCTACATGCACCTATGCTTGCATGAATATGAAATATTCAAACACCTGCAGGAAACACACGTGCACACACACACACACACACACACACACACACACACACCTCATGTCATAAGTTATGATGATTTGGAAAGCTTGTCAGCTAACTTCAGCTAAATATTTCATGAAATACATATAAAACAAGTGAGCTGTATTTTGTTCTAAAATTTTATTTCAAATGTAAGAAAAGGCAGGGAACATCAGGGATTATTTTGCTAAAGTCAAATAGGTGATGCCTTTCAAATAAAACTGAGGCAGTTAGTACTGCTGATTGAAAACCACTCTTTAATGACTAAGCACATACACACAAAAATATCTTCTGGCTCCAGTGTTTTTTGCCCAAACTAAATATGAATAAATATCTAAATAAAAACAAGCATCAAGTTCTACATATTAACTTCTGTGCATAAACATCTACATCTGAACTGTAGAAGAATCCAAGCACCATTGAAACAAGACTGCCTGTGGTTAGCTTCCTGAACGATGTCCAAAGGAGATCCATTTCCACACACACACACACACACACACACACACACACACACACACACACACAATCTAATTGTGAGCAACAGAGCATAAGACTGTTTTAGTCATGGAGATGTCATCAATTAGACACCATTTTTGGACACCTTTTCAAAATTTAGTATGTTCTCTCTTTTTTTTTCTTTTTTGGTGGCCCAGACACTTAGCGGTAGATTTCAGTTTTTCTTTGTTTCACTCAACACAGCATCATAGTTTAAATAAAACATGCGATATTATACAAATAAATTCTGTTTTGCATTTGATCATTATCTAGATGGTGGTAACTGATGACTGAAAGTTTCTACTATAGACCAATAAAAACAAACCCATAAAAACTATTGTTTAAATATCAGTTGCATATAGTTGTGGTTATTCAATGATCATTAACTTACCACAAAATATATCACTGTCAGCAATCAAAAGACAACTTTCGTCATCAGTTTCCACCTTCCTATACAACAAGATTGATTATCAATAGTAATGTGATTTGATGCCTTACAATGCTTAGAAAAGACAATCTTACAAAAAGAATGGCCAAACGTTACAGATTTATTACATTTCTCCAGTTTCATTTCTGGCAAAATGACAATGGTTATTCATCCAGACTGCTGAGCTTGAGCTAGCATGTGCACCCATGCCATTGGTGCCAATAACATTATCAGATGTGCCCATCAGGCGCATAGTTATCAGCCAATGTCAGAACATTGTGACAAGTCACTGTCAGCTTTCATGCCGTTCAACCTTGCACCTGAGCTGTGCTCTGGTACTGCCGAACAGTGCCATGAACCTGCACCCAAGCGATGCTCGGGTGACAGACTTGATGCTAAGAAAGGTGGTGCATGTCCAGAGGCAAGATCTGTCTGGGAGGTTCATCCTGTGTTCGACGTGTAGTCTGGATGATTTGTCTCCCTTGATGTGGCTGCAGTGGTTGTGAATGAGTTGGTAATATGCATGAATGAGCTGTCCGAGTCTTGAGGCAGTAGCTATGAGCATGTTGATTGTAGCTTGTTGTTTGAAGTGTTAGAGAAGACAGGTGAGAGATTCGAGGGAGGAGCCGAGTGTTTTTATGTGTACAAGCCGAGGGTTTGTGACTGGCTCTGAATAGAACCTTTTTAGTGGCAGTGGTGAGGGAAGGATTACTGAGTTCAGAAGCAATGTGAAAAGGTGAGAAACCACAGGAAGTGACAAGCTGCTTGAGGCACTGTTTGAGAAAGTGAATATGAGACGCTGACTTAAATTATTTTTTGAAAGTTTCTTGCATAACCTAGTATGCATGGTTGGGTGATGGGTGGTGAAAGCTAGCAAAGATGTGGTATGGTAGTAGTGGTAGTAATATAGCGGTAGAAGTATATAGCAGTACTTAGCAGTAGTAGTAGTAGTAGCAGAAGCAGCGGTAATATTGCTAGCATAACTATTATTGTAACTATCATTCTTCCTCTTTTTCGCCTTCCTCTATTATTATTGTCAAGTATAACTAATATTGTAACTATCCTTCTTCCTCTTTTACATCGTCTTCTATTATCATCATTATTATTATTGCTATCATTACTATTGTTAGCATTGTTATTATGATACGATGATCATACCATTATTCCTATTACTACTATCATAATTATTGTTATATCAGTTTAATCTGTATCTTCTCCAACCTCTTCCCTCTTTTCCTCGGTTCCATTCCATAATTTTACTTTGTAATCAGAGACCAACATTTTGCACCCAGATTGAAGAGATAAGCGACAGTTTGTCCTTTGTTTTCACTGTTTGTCCTGCCTGAAGAAGGCCAATAAGTGAACTCTTTGTGTCTGTTTTGTAATTTGTTTGCTGCCCCATCTGGCGGCCCAGTGATTCTATTTTCACTCTTATGTTCAAATTTCTGCCTGCTGTCGCCCAGTTTGAAACCAAGAAAAAAGATATTCATAAATAAATGATTACTAAGACCGTCTACTCGTCATACCTTTCACGTACTGCGCAGCGTGCGAAATTCCAATCCCAGGTCCAAAACCTAGTTCAAGAACATTGTGGTGAGGCTCAATGGCAGTCAGTTCAGCTGCAGCCTTTTCAAGACCACCATTTTTGCGTTGCAGTAGATGCTGTTAACACACAGACACACACAACCCGATCACAAACCATTTGTATAGATCTCTATCCTTCCCCTCAGCCCCTTCCTGCCACTTACTGTTTGTTATACATGTGTGGTGTGTGTGTGTGTGTGTGTGTGGTGTGTGTGTGTGTGTGGCGGTGTGTGTGTTTGTGTGTGTTGTGTGGATGTATGTGTGGATGTGTGCATGCATGTGCATGTGAGCCATTGCATGTGAGCACGTACGTATGCCTATGTATACGAGTATGCATGTGCGTGCGTGCATGTATGATGTGTGTATTCATGTTCAGTGGGTGTACTTGTGCAAGAACACTACCCATACTCTTCCAGTTCTGAACACACATATTGTAGTATTGTTCTTTCACATACACAACGAGAATACCTAAAATAACTGCAACAAACACACACAAAAAGTATATTTTGAGTCTGCTGCAGCTTAAACTTTTTTCTATCAACTTAATGGGCGCTTTTTACAAATACACACATGTATAAAATCCAGTAATTCACTTTCATGAAAAAAGGGGGCAGGGAGGTCAGAATCCCACTGCCTAATGGCTGAAGGTGGTATGGAATTAAGCAATGGATTTTCAATGTTAGAGATTCACAGTATCTAGGGCATAGCACTATGGAAGAGCAAGCCCATCCCTCTCCTACACCGCCTTAACCTTCCCTGAACTGTACCAAGTATCTATTTACTGCTGGGTGGACAGAAAGGGGTTTAACACTAAGGGATTTAATGTTAAAAACAATCTGCCAAGGGGTTTAACACTAAGGGATTTAATGTTAAAAACAATCTGCCCAAGGAATGGTTCAAGATCTTGTTTTACCACCAGCGTAATCATAGTCAAATGGAAAGCATCTTCAGTCTTGCTATGTATACTATAAAACACTGATGGCCCTGTAGCTAATGCAGTCCTTTGGTCTTTTCCATGCTTTCAGACAAGATTACTTCCCAAACTTCGCATCTTTATATTAATTATCTCTGATCTTATTTTTCATCACTTCTGCTCATTTGCACCTTGCTCATACCAGCATGTTAGAAAAGAAAATGTGATGTATATTGCTAATTGCTTTTTTCAATTGATCCATCCAAAGATGTTATTCAGCTGAAACAATTCAGCACTGAAAAAATAAATATCACTCTATATCCCTGAATCATTTGCATGAACACACACAGACTCATACACATGTAAATGCACACACACATCCACATGAGCGAATATGCACATACATACACACACATATCTCAAATAATCCAGCCAATGACTTACAAAAGTAACCCAACCAAAGAGTCCTTTAGTGGGTAGTCGCAGCTGATGTGCCATATTGTCTATAACTTTCGAAACCATGACGGTAATTTAACAGCTCAAGGGGACCGGCAGCCTGTAACAACAGCACACAGACCATACACAAATATACTGACATTTGATATCATAATAATACACATCATCAAAAAGGTATGACAGAATTTAAACAAAAAATTTAAAAAAAAAAACACCCAGCTTTCAACAAAAATGAGTGAACAGCGTTAAATTGACAACTGACTGATTTCTATTACTTTAGTCTTTAATGACGCAGAGCAAAAATATGAGGTCATTGCCCAGCCATTGTGCTTATATGCAAGTGTGTGTATGGGGGGAGGGAAGGGTGGGAGGTGAGATGACTGAGAAGGTAAGAGGCTGGAGGGGATGGGAGGATGGAAAGGGGTGGAGGGCAAGAAGAGTGGGTGCCAGAAGGGAGTGAAGTTAGTCTGGCTCCCTTCAAGTATCATACACAAAACAATTACTTTTTTCCATGTTGTCACAATCCTGAACTGGTCAATATGGTTTACATTTACAAACAATAAGGTTTAAACCAATCAATCTGTAAAATACCACATTTGTTCTGACATAAAGGTACCTTAAATGAAAACCTGCATCACTGTGCCTGTTAGATGACCTTGTATTCTAAACGTAGTGAGTTGAAAATAAAAACCTGAACACAGCTATGTGTGTGTGTGTGTGTGTGTGTGTGTGTGTGTGTGTGTGTGTGTGCAGTGTATGGCCTGTAAGACTGTGATTGTGCATGCATGCATGCTTATGTGTGTGTGGTATGTACATTTGGCTTATGCCAAACTAAAGTATGCATTTGGTGTGATTTGGTGTGGTACACTTGACTTGCTACTAATGGCTTAAACCTGTCCAATCTTAGGACAATAGTGCAGTGACCTATTTGTAAACAAAATTTAAAAATATACAGGCACTGATTGATTGTCTCAGCTAGAACTGGCCAACAGATGCGATTTTATGTCATGTAATGCTGTATATCTTTGTTCATGTTTTCTGACCCTCTCTAAATTCCTTGATAACTAATCATTAATTTCATCTTTTCTAACCCTTTCTAAATTCTGTTAATGGCTAACCATTCATTTTTTGACCCTCTCTACAATTCCTTTTTACCCTGATCCTTATACTATATTTTCCAATCTGTAAATTCATTATTACTGTCTATCTTTCCGACTCTGTAAATTCCATTATTACTTAGTCTTCATCTTTTCACCAACCCTCTGTGTAAATTCCATTATTACTAGTCTTCATCTTTTCTGACCCTCTGTAAATTCACTCATTTACTTTACTTAACAGTCTTCATCTTTTCCACCCTCTGTAAATTCCATTATTATTTAGTCTTCATCTTTTCCGACCCTCTGTAAATTCCATTATTACTTAGTCTTCATCTTTCTGACCCTCTGTAAATTCCATTATTACTAGTCTTCATCTTTTCCAACCCTCTGTAAATTCCATTATTACTAGTCTTCATCTTTTCCAACCCTCGTAAATTCGATTGATTACTAACTATTCACTTTTCTGACTCTCTCTCAGTTCTATTTATTAGTAACTATATTTAAACAAAACAACAGTTCTTCAAAAATCACAGAATGTATACATTGGATATGACTTATATATGCCATGCACATGTATATAAAAATAATCTAATTGTTACATTCTCGACTCTTCTGACAGTCAGAACTGCTGATAAGGAATTCAGTCTTTTCCAAACTTTTTTTTTTTTAAATGTAAATGATGATGTTAAATAATGTTTTCACAACTGGGACCTAACTGGGTGCTGGCCACACATCAAGAATAGACCTAAGTTCTTTGCTAGAATGCTACCTTGCCCTATGACAAATGTCACATTACATGTTTGCAAAGCTGTATGAAAGCTTTGGTTGGGTTCTGCAACTCATCAGTTCTTTTGGTTGCTCTTTTTTTTTTTTTTTTTTAAAACAATGAAACATATTTTCCCACTGTCAACTGCAAGCACAGATATTATATATATATATATATATATATATATGAGCAAATTGGAATGGACAGGCATACTGTCATTGATAAAACAAACAGACTTGGCTCCAAGACACTGCTGTGAGAAACACCACGTGTCACCCTTGCATGTGACATTTCATCCGTAACGTTTATTTGTTGAACCTGGTGTTTTATAATTCTATATAAGTTTTTCCTTGCCGGTTTTCTTTCCTCCTTTCAACTTGTCCGCCACGCGCAAAGCGAAAAGAAGAATCAGCATTAACCGAATTGACGAATCACCAACACGTTGATCCATCTTCTTTCGTTTACTACTACCTTCTTCTTCTTCTTCTTCCTAAAATACTGGTTCACTCAAAAACGAGTAGGTCACCAGCGCGCATGTTAAAAAGTAATATAAAATGACATAAAATAAAGTGCGACTCAGTCTGTTGGCCCCTGGAGCAAAATTTGGCAACAAGGGGTCGCACACGATATTCAAACAGTTAAAAGCAATGGCCAGATTCAGGCCCGGGTAACCATAAAATATCTGGGGAAGTTCAAATAGAAAATTGTCAATATGCAGATCTCAAAACTGTTCTATCAATTTGCTTTTTGAACTAGACTGCATTTGTGGCAATCTTGATGGCAGTGAGTTCCACAGCCATACAGAACTAGGATAAAATGAATGTCAATATTTGATGCAGGTATGGTATAACATTGACCGCCACTCCTGGTGCTACTTTTATTCAATACTAGTTGTTCCATCGGAATATCGGCCATTCTGTCTGGCAACCCTACTACAAAACACTGTGCCAGGATGTAGAAGATGTTCAGCGCAGAGCAACTAAACTTTTAGCATTTCTCAAAGATAAACCATATCCTGAGCGTCTTTCTACTCTCAAACTTCCAAGCCTTGGAGCACAGAAGAAAAGGGGTGACATGATAGACTTGTACAAGTTTATACATGGCATTTCCCGGAGTGATAAACCACGGTTTGAACTGTTTACCACAGGGACAGCAGAGGACACTCCTTGAAACTATCCAAAGTTCATCACAGACTGAATATCAGAGGAAACTACTTCTCTCTTCGTGTGATTGTGTTTGGAATGGTCTTCCTGACTCCGTAGTAACAGCCCCTACAGTCAACATCTTCAAATCACGGTTAGACACTCATTGGCAGGAACTTCCGACAAAATATAATCCGGAATGCTATCAACATAGATAGTCTCTGTCGTGACTCTCTTCCTTCCACGCATGCGGTGTTTTTCATCTCAATGTTATACCTAGAATGGTGAACAGGCCTCTTAAGGCCTCTAGCACCTACAAGTTCAAGTTCAATATCAATTAGTTTAGCTCTGCCTTTGAAGAAATATTAAGTTTGATAAAAGCTCTTCTCTCTTCTAAGGGTTTCCATTCTAATTTCCTCATGTTCTTCCTAGTATTCCCCTTCTCTCTGATATGGTTCCCTGTTATGAACCGTGCTGCTCTCTTCTGAATCTTTTCATGGTTATCAATGTCCTTTAGATGGTAAGGATCCCAGACTGAGCAACCATATTCCAGTATTGGTCTAACCAGTGTTTTATAGCAGTCGTCTTTAACCTTTTTGGGGCAGTCGTTGATATTCCTGTATAAGAAAACTAAGATGTTATTTGCTTTCTTACATACTAAATTGTAATGTTCTTTCCATTTGAGACGACTATCTATAATCACGCCTAAATATTTTGCAGCATTGGTTTCTTTAAGAATAGTATTATGAATAGAATATTCTGATCTAGTTGGTGAGCGTTTATTACATATACGCAACACTTGGCACTTCTGGGGATGAAATTCCATTTTCCAAGTTCTTTCCCACTCTTGTGAAACTGTTTAGATCTTCTTGTAGAATGCGTGTATCATTCTTGCTTCTAATTGTTCTATATACTAAGCTGTCATCTGCAAAAAGCCTTTTAGTAGTTCCAGGGGAGAGATTTCTGCTTATGTCATTTATATAAATTAAGAAAAACAAGGGCCCCAGAACAGTTCCCTGTGGTACACCTGACAAGACTGGTTTACAATGGGATGACGACCCTTCCACAACAACTTTCTGCGTTCTCCCAACGAGGAATGATCTAGCCCATTTTATCAAAGAACCGCCAATGCCGATGGTTCTAATTTAAGCAGCAGGCCCTCATGGTCAACCTTATCAAAGGCTTTAGAAAAGTCTAATAAAATTGCATCTATTTGCTGTCTGTTGTTAAGACAGTTATTAAAATCATTGAGAATTGATGAGTCTCACAACTCCTTCGCTGTCTAAAACCATGCTGGGCATCATTTAAGAAGTCATATTTGTCAAGATGGTCAAGATGGTCCATTATGCTGCTATATATTATGTGTTCAAGTAGTTTTGCTGATATGGATGTAAGAGATACAGGTCTATAGTTTTTTGTAGCTATGCTCAGGACGGTGGCCCTTCAGGTGGCCACCGATGACCGTGCACTGTTTCTTCGATAGCCGACTGAAGGGAAGTCACTTAGGCCCATTGTTTGACAAAATGTGGGATCGTCTATTGTATGAGGCACAAGTCACTCATGTAACACACATGATCAATAATGGATGAAAGGTCTCTCTCATCACACGTACAGTATCTTTCGAAACCTGTAAGAGTAATTGAGGGTTCCTTATCTTCTTCTTTCATACCTTACACAGTAACACTGTCACAGTTTCAACACTTGACCATGGAACTCGGTATTCCTTGCGTACAAACAACAACAAAACTGAGCTAGGCCCTATTACGTAACACAACAAAACTGAGCTAGGCCGTATTACTAGAACTAGAGGATGTGCAGCGTCGAGCCACAAAGCTGATCTCCTCAATCAGAGAGCTACCATATTCAGCAAGACTAGAGCAACTTGGCCTGCCCAGCCTGGAGCACCGACGTCTCAGAGGGGATATGATTGACACTAAATACGTCCATAGAGTCTACAAGACCGAAAAACCTAAGCTTGAAACTCCCGAGGATGTAGGTACAAGAGGAAATATGACGAAACTGTCCATGCACCACACCCACTGCATACCAGGAAACATTTCTAAAGTGAAAGAATCGTCAAAATATGGTACAGTCTCCCAGACGAAGTGGTCCTGGCACCTTCTGTAGAAGCTTACAAGAGTAGGCTGGATGCTTGCTGGAGGAAGAAACCCGATCAGTACAATCCGTCTTGCCAATAAGCCACGCATGCAAAGTTATTAGCATACTAGCCGTATAACCCACACGGATCGAACAGGACTTCATAGAAAACCTCATACATCGTATAGTTCAAATTACGTAACATTTAAAGGGAGAGAACTACACTGTCACTGTTGGCCGCCAAAGGTCACATGTTTTCAAATGGAAATTATCATTAATCCGCTGGATAAACGGACAAACAAATTGCAAGGTAAAACACGACGCATTTTGACCTCTTTGGTCTTCTTCAGGCAAGATAAACAACATTCAGGACAATGAAAATGAAGAGCAAGCAATCTCTTCTTTTTCTTTTTTCTTCTTTTTCTTTTTTCTGTCCAAGAACAATGACTGGAGGTATGCGGTTTATGCAATGGACGAAAACCTACATGGGTTGCATCCCTAGGATGGGATGTGGTTGGAGGAAGTCAGGGACTGAGGTCGTGGACTGACCTGAAACCCCATAGTGGTGCCGGGATGGCCGCTGGGGCAGGGCACCCACTGAAGGCATGTTGGAGCGATACATCTCACCCGCATGTATGGGAGAGTTATCGGTATCGTACCACTTAAACATGAAGGCTGTACAAGTTGCACATATGAACCCACAGAGCTAAACATTTCACCATGCATAGTGCCGGTGTAGTGCTAGACGCCCGTACTGTGTCAGTAACATCTGGGTTGGTACTTAAGGATTGGCGGACAGTTCAATTTGTTCTTTAAAAGGTACGAAACAAGAGACCGGTTCTGCAAACAGTACCATCAGGTCATGTAATTCGCACCTAGGTATTATAAGGATGACTGAGTGGGACGATAAGCATGATGTGTTTTATTATATCTAAAACTGAAAAAAGAGAAGAAAAAAAACAAACAAATAAAAAAAACAAACAAAAAACCCCGTTTTTCCACTTGAAATCTGATTCACGACAGCAGCTAACACAACAACTTTCATTCAAGATACGTCAGAAACAAGCATAACAAGATCAAAACTGAAAATAGTACAAACCTTTTTTTTTTTTTTTTTTTTTTGTCCTTCTGGGCCAGTACCAATGAAATTTATTTTTTGTTAGTGGAAAATGAAATCAGACAATTCAAAGGCAAAGGTAGATTCAAAATAAAAGTAATTTTTTCTTGGAAGTTATGATTTTCATAACAGAAGTTTGATTAGTTTCCTTTTTCACTGCAAACGGCATAAAACATTTCCATTTTGGAACATTACACAGAGAACTGAAAAGAAAACTGATTTCACATTCTGATTCAGTTATTTTCATAAGGTAAGAAATGACAGTTAATATAAAGTAACTGGTTATTCAACAGTGTTATAATAGCAAACACAAGTCTTATTCCTGATCATCAGAATCAGTGATGGCAAACATAAGCAAACCCATCATTTGGTGTACACTCCAAATGTGCCCACTGATGACATGTTACGCAAGCAATCCATCTTTCCCTGCTTTTGCTTGCTGTAAACCGTTCGGTGCATACAATGCAAAAGGGATCATCTTCATCACTACTACTTGTTTCATCTCCATTTGCATTTTCGTCGTTTTTCCTGCTCTGGCTTGTTCGAAACTTTTCAGTTCTACAGGTATTTTGTTGTCCATGATTCTGAATCGTCTTCCTGTTGCCCTGTCTTCTCTTCTTTCTGCGCTCTAAATCATTTTTGTATGGACTGCTGGTTAGAACTTGAGATTTGGATGAGGTAGATGGTTTTCGTTTGTTGACACAAAGTTTGGGCAAAGGTGATATGGCATTAATTTACACATGTACAACTGCCTCATAATGACCTGCATCCTCATTTGCAAAGTACTTAACAGTGAGTGGACTTTTTGCACTTTTTTCAGATTCATTGAACTTTGAAATATGACCAGTACCATCAATTATCACATGTATTTGCCGGTCCAATGCCTCTGCTGTATTTTGAATTTCAAGTTCGCCAACCATGGACTGTGGATTGGACATGTGAAGAATGCGCTCAGCCAGTGTATGGAAACGTAGGCGCTCAGGCATATCAGCACTCAGAATTGCAGCTCCTGGTTCCACATGTAGATTTTGACACATATGTGAGACAACTGTACTTCGTAGATTGTCTGCAAGGGCTGTTTCATGAATTGACTTCATTTTGTTTAGTGGTTCCCCAGTGACATGATTCCTTGCACATGATTGTAAATCTGAATTTACGGCTATAGCAACAGCGCGAAAAAAAGCACCTTCCATCTCCCTTTGTTGGTATTGTATGAAACCCATCTTTGCTGGGAACAGAAGCTGAAGATGCTGGACGTGTGGCGCTAATGGAGATGGCAGATCTGAGGGGTGTGGGTGGTACTGTGTGGCCTGATGGCTTTGACACTGTAGGTCTCCAATGTGAAGGAGTACCAGCAGTGGTTGTGTTTTCAGGGTGACTTGGGCCACTGGTTGGTTCAGCTGCAGGAACAGTAGAACTGGCACTGGGAATGGAAATCTCAGCTTGTCCACAATCAGTGTCAGTGAGAGTTCATATCTGTGAAGATCGCATGACTGACTGTCTGTAACTGCCACCTGACATAGCAGAGCCAGTATGCATGCTTTCCCTTTCATCACTTTTTTTTTCAGAAGTTTTAGTAACAAAACAAATACATAAGGAGACAGAAAAAAAAAACCCAAACAGAAGCGTATATTATAGAAATGTCCTTTCTTTGGGGACAACAGTCCAAATTTCATACTAAAAAATCTGCTATGATGATGATAAGGTTATGCAACAATTACATATCACTGCCTCAATATTGACAGGATCAGGACTGAAGTGCGTGTGAATATTTTGTACTTTTCTCTCTCATACTGCATGCCCCCAACTAGTATCATCTCTACACCACTCATTCTGGTTCCCTATACACAACCACACCCATGTTTGTGCTGTCAAAGTCTCAGCACCACAATCCAATGGGAGCCATCAATTCCGAGTTGTCATGAGGTATCACACTAGAGGATTATAATGCACTGTTGCCAAGTCATTTTAATGGTATTCAATAAAGTGCCTTTTCTGATCCAAGATATGCAGGTCATTACTTACTAAGACCCCTACCGACCATAACGGTTGTCTAGTCACAGGACAGGCATAAGAATGTTCTCCATTTCAAGAGGGCCACCACATCCACTCACTAACGGTCCGCATGATCTTACCAATACCGACAACTTTAACAAACGAGTCACAGGCACGGACGTGGTGAGGAAATCAAACCGAGGTCGCCTTGAGGGCAGGGCACAGAATTTCAGAATGCTATAAATGAGAATGACATTAAAGATGACATGGGACGGAGCTCCGTTCTGGTCAAAGATTACACTGATAGGGCTGTACTCTACACTTCCTTTCCTAACGTATCATAGTGTCAACAAACACCAGGATACAGCCGCCTGTAGTGTTTTTTTTTGTTTTTTTTAGGAATTTGAGCAACACTCTCAGAGGAGCATCCATTATGTAGAAGAAATGCAACAGTGTGGTTCCAGTCTAACTGTTTGAGCCAATAGTACATTCAACACTGGGTAGAAGCCACCAGGGCTGAAAATTCCCAGATAAAGGCCTCCAATGGGAATTGAACCCACTAGCCAGCAAATTCAAGATGCTAACCACTGTGCCACAGCCACTGGTTATTATGTGAATATTATCAGTTAGACAGTTAATACACAACCATCTAAGAAAAAAAAAAACCCTGTTTGAAACAGAACAAATGAAGCACAGTCCTGTTTTTGCAATGGCAGTTCTGTACATGATCAAGATTGATTCTACACTCAACTGACTGATTTATGAAATTATGATATTCACGCACTGCTAAACAAACATCAGATGAAGCAGAAATCAGTTCACATTCATAAAACTGTTTGGCATGAAAAGTGTGTGTCACACCCATGAAATCAATCAGTACTAACACTTGAAGTATTCAATGTGCATGTTTAGAGAGAGAAAATAAGAATGGTAAACTGTATCGCTTTTCACAAACAGTTTGAAAGATACATTATCAGATTTGTTCAGAATGCATTTTATGAACAAAACATTATAGAGTCAGTATTACACATCCACCCCCCCCCCCCCCTACACACACAGGTGTGTGTGTGTGTGTGTGTGTGTGTGTGTGTGTGTGTGTGTGTGTGTGGGTGCGCTATCCATGCAGTCATCAATAACCATTATTACTGTAACCCGCTCTCACTTTCAGCAAGACAAGGTGGCACAAGGTCAAGGGTTCGGGACTTTTTATTAGGATCTTTTGAATGTACAACGAAAACAGAACAAGGACGGAATTTAAATGGTTGGCACAAAGAAAACAAACAACAACAATAACCCGGTTCATCAAGTTCAAAAAGGAGAACCTTAACAGGTGGACTCTGACCATTAAGAAAAAAAAAAAACGTGTTCTCTGCACACCGAAAACAAAAGGAGAACCATATTACCATGCGGTGCAACAAAATTTATAAAACAAAAGTCATGTGATAAAATACCGTCGCTGACCTCAATTCAAGATCATCTACTCTATGTCATCCCTTTGTTTCACTTAATAGGGCACATGCTTAAGTACGCCATTAAAAGTTCAATTTTCATCATTACCATGACAGTCATTCCCGTAATGCTCTCCTAGGGCTTGTGCATCTTTCCTCAGCTTGTCCTTGGAGTCATCAAGCCGGGCCAAAATAATGATGAAATGGTTTGCATTAACCTTAGTCACTTTTTGCGTCGCTTCAACACAGTCAAACCTACAACGGTCCACATATGGGATAGGAACACGGAGTATTTGCAATGCCCCTTGGGATTGCGCAAGTAAGTGCTGATAATAATAACCCACAACTGCGATGTTCACAAAATGAAAATGTCTACAAAGCATTCCTTAACAATATAGCATTATACATAAATCCGACCCAAAAAACAAGAATAAAAGGAAAAAGAAAAAAAGGAAACAACAAAGCTTAACTCTCCCAATCTCCATGCACTGCAACAACTTCATACCAAAGCACTTTCACTATATTCCACCTATCTCAATAAACAGGGCAAATGGCAGTAACAGGAACAATTTTAACCTGAACTTGTTCCTTTTAATATCAAATTGCATGGAGAGTCGCACTTTGCGCTTAAGTAATTTGGATGAATTACTTTGGTGCACTCATTGTTATGCAATTTGCATGGCTATTCCCATGCATAAATACCCAATTCACCATGGGCTGGCATTCCACTCAAGCTCTGCCTAGAATTCTTGCCTACACTCAACACCAGCAATTTTATGCATAGCATCAAATGTCTAAGATAACCCCATCACTCACTCTCTTATGCCATTTTCTTCTACCACAGATCGCCATCCTTCCTTCTAAAGGTGGTTACAAATTTCCTCATACCAGGCAATAAAATGTGCTCAGACATGGAGTTTACTTTAACACCCAACAGATAGATCAGTTTCACAACAAATACCCCGCACAGTACAGATAACATACATGTAACCCATTTACCAAACAAAGGAAACAAATCTATGTACCCAAACCACGACTCAGCACGTTGATTGGAATTCTGACCAGTTTTGGTCAGGAACTTTTTTGATCATTTAAAATCATGAAGCCACTTTAATCACAAAAACATAACCATCGTCTACTTATCCAGTCCCACAATATATCTTGCCCATACTGATATTTTGTTACACACTGACAAAAGCATTAAAAGGCCACAAGGCCTGACACAAACATGTGCTTCAAAAGGGCTGCTTCGAAAGCCATGTGCACAAAGGAAAGGGCTGTCCCTACAGCTCTGTGGGATGCCACGTTTTATTTATTCATCTATTTAATCCCCAAGTGATGGACTTAGACTTGTCTCCAGGGGCCGTATTGATGAACAGACTTAACTGGAGGTTAAACCCGACTTCCGCTGGTTAACTCTCTAATCGGAGGTTAACTCCCAAACCGCGGCATTCATGGCCATCGGTTACGGGTAACCGGTGGTCTTGACCGGCGGTTATTTTAACGGAGGGGGACCCTGCTGTTACACTGCCTAACCGGAGGTTAAATATGGCGGCGTTCGTGTACATGCGAAATATCCGATGGCGTGTTTTGCGAGGGGAATGAGTGTTTCACGATAGAAATAATCCAACTGACTCGTTTGACGACGTGGAACTGTTCACTAAGTTCAGATTTCGTCGTGAACACATTTTGAGTCTCACAGACGCAATAAACGAGGAAACTGAACACCTGAATCGAAGGGGAGCACTGTTGCCAGGTACAGCAAGTGTGCTTAGCCCTTCGTTTCTATGCTACTGGCACATTTTATTTTGAAGACGCAATTGGAGCATTGCTTCAAGTCAGACAGTCAACATGCATCCCGTACAATTCATTCAGTGACAAGAACATTGTTGTCTCTTGTACCAGTTTGGATACAGTGGCCAAGTCAGGCAGCGGCAGACAGGCAAAAAGAAAAGTTCTTTGACATTGCTAACTTCCCCCAAGTGTTCGCATGTATTGATGGTACGCACGTTCCAATTGCACGCCCTCCCCAGGACATCGAGAACGACTTTATGAATCGCATGAATGTCCACTCCATCAACGTGCAGGTGAAGCTGTTTCATGTATTTGTGTATGTGCAGATGTCTGTGTGCCTACGTGCTTGAGTCAGAGAGAGAGAGAGAGGAGAGAGAGAGAGAGAGAGAGTGTGTGTGTGTATGTATACATGTTGTTGTTGTCTTCAATTTAATGTCTATCCACATAGTGATATTAGACGGTTGTATGTGTGTGTGTGTGTGTGTGTGTGTGTGTGTGTGTGTGTGTGTGTGTGTGTGTGTTGTCTGTGTGTGACCGAAGGCTTTGGCGCCAACATTGCAAAATAAATTAAGAAAAAAATGCTGAAGGGAAAAAAGGGACACTTGCATGCATGCACTACTCGCTGCAATAATTGGCCTATATCTTACCCTCACAAAAAAAAAAAAAAAACAGTCATGAGCAAAACAACAGTTTTACACCAACTGTTAAATTTTAAGACATGATTAACACATCTAGTGAAAATGCATGGCATTAACAAGCTTCATTTCATGTTGTTGACTTTCAAAGTGGCTACCCTCTTGGGCCCTACCATTTAACATTGTCTTCAATTATAGCAGTGTTTTGACCATACAAAAATTGAAACAAAACCAAGAACAAATTTTCACACACACACACACACACACACACACACACACACACACACACACACACTCATGAATACATGTGCACACAAGTAAGTGGACTCTTCCCCTCAGCACAATCACACAAACACACAGAGAAAGTGTTACCTTTTCAGTCAATATTAGAAACAGAAAGAGAGAGAGGTAATTATAAACAGTTTCAATTTTACTGTGGGCAAGGAGAGGAAGGGAGGGAATGAAAACTAATCAGTTTCTGTGGAGGTGGTTGGCTCTTCAGTTCCCAGATCTTTTGTTGACCATAATCTTGCCACCTTGGCTACAGCAGTAAATGCCTTTGCTAGCTTCAATGTCTCTGTGATTTTTTTCAATTTCACTACCATTTTTTCAAAAACACTACCATTTTTTTTCAATTTCACTGTGATTTTTTTTTTCAATTTCACTATGCAGGAAATCATTCCACAACTGGGAATCACAATTTTCATAACACCTTCTCTTTGCAGGTCGCCTCGGACTAAAGTCTTAAGCTTTGTCTTTCAGGGTATTGGCTTCCCTCCGTTGTGGCTGTGCTAGGGTAACTGGCTGCACATCAGGGGCAACAAGCTGCACATCAGGGGCACCATGCCGCATACCAGGGGCAGCATGCTGCACTTAAGGGCTACATCAGCACCGGAGTGTCATCTGTCGTGTTTTCGGCATGAACTTGAAACCTGAGGAGCTTCTGCAACAGAAATCATCATGGCAGTTTTATGAATATGAAAATGATCTTTTGTGACTTCAACGGTACCATGCTGCATTTTTATGCTTACAAATGTAGCAGTGTGACTTCTGTTTCTCTCTCTGCTGGGACTAACAGTTAGTAACACATGTGACTGGGAATGCCGCACGCAATAAAATCTTGGGTTGTATCTTGGGTATACAGATTTCTTCTTTCATATAACATGACTGACAACACTTTTCCAGATGCATCCAAGTTTTGGAAAGTTGCTGCATAGTTTTCTTACAACTCTGGCTCTTAGCATAACATGGAGGTAGCCCTGATATGGCACTTAGAGGTCAGCTTGGCTGACAGCCATATGAAATGAAAATGAAATGTGAATGCATACTGACTGTAAATTTTACAAATGACATAAACCTTTAAAAACAAAACAAAACAAACAAAAACGCAGTGACACACACAATGTGTTTTTGTATAATTTTGATAATGTATCAGCTTCTTCTTCCTTGCTCTTTCTCTCTTTCTTCTTATTTTCAAATTTTTATTTTTCTATCCAGTGAAATAGTCATACAGTTTTACAACTGTCAGGCAATGTGTAATGAAGTACAACTGTTCAAAAAATGTATCAAGTCATTCAGTAAGCAGTACAATTACAAGAATACCTGGTGTACAGAATGTAGTTGTTGTTGTTCTTTGTGTCACAACACACACACCACACACACACACACACACACACACACACACACGCACACACACAAAGGAAGAGACACCGCTCAACTTTCAGGTCTAAAGTGTGACACACTATAAACGTGGCTTTCCGTCTGATCACACCAGATTTTCCTCAACAGACTACAATCCGACATTCATCAGTGTCTCTAGAACACACCTGAGGAAAAAAAAACCCTGCATATATATTATTAGAATTTTGAACACACATTTCTAAAGGGATCTAATTTCACTGTGTAGTGTGGGTCAACGATGAAATATTTCATTAAAATACCATATTATTTTATTTAGATAAAATATATTACTGAGACTGATTTCAAAATATGTGTGTACGACAACACCATCCTGAAAAACCAAACAAACAAAAACATGCATAAAGACAAGAAGAATTGCATAAGTACACAGTACTTATTTTTTGCTGTTAGGTAGCAAATGCTATTTTAGTCACATGGATCATACTTGACACAATTTGGAAAAAGACCTCCATGCTGCACTCATATTTTCAGTGTCAAGGTGAAAGTTCTCATTTGACCTTGGACATGTTGTGCATCCGTTTCAGATGTTAGGCTGAAACTGAAAAGTGAAATATTGCATTATCTTTTAGGTGTTATGTGGCTTCAATTTTTGCACCTTTTTTGTTTTTGGTCTTGGTTGTGTGTGTGTGTGTGTGTGTGTGTGTGTGTGTGTGTGTGTGTATGTGTGTGTATGTGTGTGTGTGTGGTTAAGAAAATTCCCTTTGTTCAGACAAATTTTACTTTTACTTTTCAGAATATTTTTTTTAATTTTGCTGATATGATTTACCTTCTAGGATTAGGATGTCTGAGTCCACAGGCATCGTTGCATTCAGATCACATTCTTTATTATGTCGGCTGGCTGTTCAGGTGAGCTGCAAGAGAATGATATCAATGTCAGAAAACCTTCACTGTCATGGGGAGGTAGTGAGTAGTTCATGGCAATTTCTAATCCTGTGATCACATAACATCCCCAGGAAATATTTTACCTATGTGGCCAGTGTCCTGTAAATACATGAACATTTTGTTTGCTATTAAACCATTTCATACAGTTTGAAAATGTTCACAGAGGGAAGGTATCCACTCATAATGAATACATCACAGGATATACTGTATTACATGTCATAACAGCCATCAGATTGTTGTACAGTAATCCATGTCATAACAGCCATCAGACTGTTGTACAATAACCTGTCATCATCTAATTGTTGTACTAGAATCTACATGTATATTGTATATTTTGTGCTGCAAGCTTTCTGAGAGAAGAAACAATTAGCTTTTCAATCTTTTTCTCAAACAACAGGAAAGCTAAAGTTACAAATGTTTGTACATTTCTAGTGCCCCAAAATCGATTCACATAAGCTCAAGGTTTATAATCAGAGCTGAAAACAGACTACCTAACATGTTTAACAACTTATGCAGACAGTACACATTAAGCGTGGGTCCAGCACTTGAAATGTTCAGTTTATCAAAACATGACAACTCAATGCACTGTTGAGTATTTTGTAAAATTTGCTCAGTACTTTGCTGTATCTAACATCAGCGATCACTAACTAAAAAGAAATTTTCTGTGAATCACAATTAAATGTAAACATTACATGTCTTAGTGTGATCTTCAGGTTAGATGAGCTTAATGCAGAAGGAAGCTGCATTTGGAGTTTGTTTCATTTGATAGATATATAATTACATGCAATGTATGCAAAACAACTAAAGAAATTAAATATACATCTCATTACCCAACGGCTAATTTATAATTTACTATCAGCAATACTATACACTCACACACACTACACACAGAGCACACGCGCACGTGCACACACATACACATACGCGCACACACACACACACACACGCATACACACACACGCATGCATGCAAGACAAACAAAGAAACTTGGGGTAGGGTATATCAGGAATCTAGAATTTAAATTACCAAGCTCACTGCAAGTGCTGGCTGGTAGATACTGCTGTCGGAATGTGTCATGACCACCACCTGAAAAAAGGTATATTTCATATTTATCAAATACATTACAAGTCAAACAAATGTACATAATATTCATCATTTACAAACATCTATTTAGTTGCTTGCGTGAATATGTATTTTTTCAATTATAGAAATTTACAATATTCTACAAATTTCTCACACATATTTATTTTCTGTTGGTCAGGCAGAAAACAGCTCAGGGACTGTGGGAGGTTTTTATTTCAGTATCATCATCATCGTCATAGTGTTATCATAATATTGAAATAAGAGTACTTTCCAACATTAGAAACTGCTTTACAATGACTGAAAGTACAATAATGAGCGAACTCAAAATGCTATCCTGTTCCAAGTCGTAACCCCACTCCCTCCCCCCCCCCCCCCCCCCCCCACTTCCCAATCCACCTTGAGTGGGTTTGTGCGTGCGCACGTGAGTGCCTGGTGGTTGTGTTGCTTGTGCGTGCAGGCCGTGTTGATGTGAGTGCTTGCGTGCGTGCGTGCTGGTGTCTGAGAGCGTGGGTGTGTGGTCATGCGTGAGCTCGCGCGCGCGCGCGCACGTGTGTGTGTGTGTGTGTTGTTGTTGTGGTAATGTAAAGCACTTAGAGCCCTAAATTATAGAGAATAGGCGCTATATAAATTAACATTATTATTATTATTATTATTATATTACCTAGAACAGTTCCTTATGTACATACCTACAAATTCATCACACTTGTTAAAGACACACACACACACACACATGCATGCACATGCGCGCGCACACATATACACACACATACACACATCCCTTTCAAGACAACCAATTCCAAAAAAAAGAAAAAAATCGATTCACATGACTCACTGCATGACACTTAAACACACATTAACTCGGTCACCTACCCCCCACCCCCACAGACATACACTTCCACACTCATGCATTACACTTGCTAAGTGCCTTACAATATTGCTCAAGAATAATGCCAAACCACATACATGTTATAAGCACTTCCACATTGGGCTATGCATGATAACACACACGCACGTCTACACATGTCAGTTCAGTTCAGTTCAGTTCAGTTCACTTGGGACTTTGGATAGCCTCACAGCTGTTAGTGTTCCAGTCATCTTATTTATTTAATATATGCATGCATATGCTCACGATAAATTTTACTCTATTCTATCAATCAATTGTGTAGCTGTATGGATTAGTCCATATGCAGAAACTTCTTGATGAAACTCCTACACATTTGGATGTTTGTACATGCATGCACACAACACACACTCTTTCTCCCTCACACACAGTGGCACACACACAGTAACATACACATGTAGTACAGTGATACACACAGCTTTTACTGCAGGCTTTTCAAGTGTTCCCATCATGTTTAACTCACCTCTGATACCTTGGATCAGGTCACTGTCACCACCAACAATCATGTCGATCAGCTCGTCTGTGGGTTTAGAGGGCACTGCCCCACTGCCCGTTTTCATACGGCCTGCCGCTCCATTCCGATGGTCTCTCTTTAGATTTGTCCATTTTTCACGGACTTACTCTCAGCCTTCGACATGTTGTTTACTCCGGAAATGCAGGAAATAGGCATACGCATGCGCTGAGAGAGAGAGAGAGAGAGAGAGAGAGAGAGAGAGAGAGAGAGAGCGAGGGAAATTACGGGAATCCCCAGTCAGTCTAAAAATAGACGGACGAGTAACTAATACTGACGACAGACCGCGGCTCATGAATAGGTATGCGCTCTAACCAGCGGGTCCAGTTTAATTGCCGGTTCCGTACCCGCCGGAGGTAAAACTAACCGGAGGTTAACAGCAGGTTGTCCATGAATACCACCCCAGCTCATTATTAAATAAACACTTAATAAATCAACATTTCACTTGCAAAACCAACCTGTTTTAGAGGACACTTTGGTCACAACCTGCACCCCAGATGCCCAGATGGGTTCAACGAAGGTATTTGTACACAACTAAGGTATTCGTACGCAACTTCCTGGCATTAGTACAAATAACTTTTAAACACTAACAACTTTATGCACTCTCTCAAAACAGTGAATCAACACTAAAAGAACACTATCTCTACAAATCTTCGATCATCTACTTTATAAAAACAGCCCTATTTCCTGCGGACTATTTTTTGCCCAAGGAAAGATTTCTCTTGTATCCCATTGGTGCAATTTTCTCTTTGCCTATTTACTTTATATAATAGTACAATTTACCCCTTTTTATCTACAATAGGAATAAAGTATTTTATAATGGCTAAACAACTTTTATTAATTTTAATATTGAATGACGAATCTTCTTTAAAAAAAAAAAATTCTCCCAACCTCTTCGCTTTCCTAATTAAAGGGAGATCACTAGGTTATTTTCTGATAAACCTGGGGTAGCTTCCCTTAAACTTCCCTGACAACAAGTAAACCAAATCGCTTCTAGTGGAGTGTGTAGCAACAAACAAATCTACCAACTTTTCCAGCATTAGTTTTAAACGAAATTTTGTAACTTCTTAGTGCCTAAATTTTAGTAACGTGTGAAACTTTGACTCCCCTTTGAAGCTAAGTTTACCAAGGTTACACACTCCCCCCCCAAAAGAAAAGTGTTTTACGTCCGTAAAATGCTTTTAAAGTAACTCTCTAATTTACCTAAGGTAATAAGAACATATACCTCATGACAACAGCACATCCCACGACAATCACCCAATTTCAATACATCTTAAACATAACATCCAACCAGAAAAAAAAACACAAAAGAAATCCATACGACAAGAGCAACGCTGCATCATCCAAAAATGCGCTAAAATTTGCGACATGACCGGAACTGTCCATTTCTCTTAAACATATCCTAACCCGTCCTAACCCATGTCACTTCAGACTTCATGGCCCGAAATTTTATTCAAGGCACAGTCACAAGGTGTTATGAACTCAAGAGTTCTTACTCCCAACACCATCACACCGACCATAATTCTCACCCCCAACACAATCACACCATCCAGTCACCTCTCTCCATGCAGTCATTCAGCACATCTGACATCTCATCTATGACCCCTATGAGAACATCCATCTACTTAGATGTTTGAGGAATGACGTGCTCCATATCGACTAACTGTTTTATAAGTGCACATGCAGCACTTGCATCTCTGGGCCCTTTCAGGCACTGATGGGCCAGGTTCAGTCTTTCCACTGGGCAACGCTGGCTATTTGACCTTTTTGGTGCCTGTGCTAGGTTTTCTTGGGCTGCCCCAGAATGTGAGCCACTGTCACTAGGGTTCTCAGGTGTCTGGTTCCTTTCAGCTCTCGATCCTGTCGGCACAGCTTCCACTGTGTCAGAATTTTCCGCAACTTGGACATTCCCACTTTCAATAACATCATTTTCAGAATCATCTAAAGCCTGATCCTCCACATCTCCCTCTGACGCTGTGCTTGGGCTAGCACCGTCACTGTCAGACCTTCCCATAGTTTGGTTCACCTCACCTTCCTTTGGCACCATCAAGGCTGTGGCACCTTCATCCCTTTCCTGCTCAGCGTCCTGTTGAGCCCTCTCCACTGGATTTCCCATCGGATCCTCCCTATGTCGCGCACCCACCCGCCTAGCAGCAGGGATAAACTCATGTGCGGAAGCATCCCGGGGTGGCCGTGGCAGGCACAGCACTCTAACCTCAAAACTCTCATCTTCAGGCTGCTCCGACCCCTTTTCCCTCTCTTCTACCACCTGCTTGGCCGCCTCTTTCCCGTGGAGAAACCGTGGTGCTTCCTTTCTTTGTGTGGTGTTCCCCAATTCATCATCATCTATTTCTCCAATAGGCAGCAACAGATTCCTGTGAAGTGTCCTCACTGGGCCTTGCCCATCCTCTCTTTGTACGGTGTACATGGGGATGTCGGGTTTCTTTGCTGTAACTCTGACAATGTAGGGTTCCCACTTATCATCAATCTTGGTCTTCTGTTGTGGTCCTACCTTGTGGACCAAACACCTGTCTCCTGGCTCCAGTTCTGCAGCACGGGCACTGACGTCATGGCGGGCTTTGTTTCTGGCTCCACTTTTCTCAGACTCAGACTTGGCCAAAGCGTAGGCTGACCCTAAGCTTTCCTCCAGGTTCTTGATGTACTGCTTGGGACTTTCAACTTTCTGTCCTTCAAATTTATTCCAAATGCTAAATCGATGGGTAGCTGAGGGTAGCGTCCGAAGAACAAGTAGTAAGGAGAATATCCTGTGGTTTCATGGACCCTAGCATTGTATGCATGTACTACTGATTTCAGCTGCCCCCTCCAATCTACTTTCTTGTCGTTTTCTAGCCCTCTCAGCATGCCAAGGAGTGTTCGGTTCCACCTCTCAACGGGATTCCCTGATGGACGGTAGGGCGTCGTTCTGCACTTTTTTTTATGCCTGCTATGGCACAGAACTCCTTGATCAATTTTGACTCAAAGTCTCAACCTTGGTCCATCAGAATCTTGCTCGGGAAACTGTAGGTCATGAAGAATTCATTCCACAGGGTCTTGGCGACAGTGTGAGCCTTCTGGTCCTTTGTTACTATGGCCTGTGCAAACTTTGTGAAATGATCCATGATGACCAAGATATTTCGCTTGAGGCCCTTTTCCTCTATAGTCAAATAGTCTATGGAGAGAAGCTCCAAGGGGTAGGCTGTTTCAATGTGGTGCATGGGTGCCTTTTGAGGTTGTGAGCCCTTCCAGATGTACCTGCTACATTTCTTAATTCTGTTCTCTGTGTCCCTACTCATGATGGGCCAAAAGAATCTCATCTGGGCTTGGCAGATGGAATTGTCAACATGCGGGTGGAATAGATCATCATGCACACCCCGAATTGCATCTCTGCGACACTGACTTGGTACTACTAACTGAAACCTTGGCTTTTCATCCTTCCCTATAACTCTCCTGTACAGAACACCTCTGATCTCCAGTTTTGCCTGTTCTCTTACATAAACTCTGAGTTCTGCCTGGTTCCCTCTCAGTTTGTCCAATTCAAGCTTCTGGCCATTTCGCATCTGTGATATCAAACTGGCTAACGCTGGGTCTGCCGCTTGGTGCTTTTGCCATTCTTTTGGCGACATGGTGGGCATGCCATCCCCAGGCTCCTGGACTTCCCAACAACCCTCTCTAGATCCTTGACAAGTTGGTCGACTGCAGGGATGAAATGCTGCTCTGGTACCATGTAGTCGTTCTTTCCAGTAGAAACTTGTTTGTTCAAATGAACTCCTTTTGCTTCAATGATGGTGCAGACTGTGTCCCGGTCTACACGTCTAGTCGAACTTGCTTCTTCTTCAAATTTCTTTGCTTTCTCAAAGAGGAAACTTGTGCTCTCCAACATTTTTGCATATTCTTCATCTTCTTCCGCGGCCTCGTTGTGACGCCTTGAGAGGGTGTCTGCATCAGTATGACTGGTCCCTTTTCTGTACTGCAGTTCGAAGTCGTAAGCTGACAATGCTGCCAGCCATCGGTGGCTTGTAGCATCCAGCTTGGCATTCTTTAAAATGTAGCACAGGGGATTGTTGTCAGTGACAACAGTGATGTGCGACCCCAAGACATAGTCATTGAACTTTTCCGTGAGTGCCCATTTGAGAGCGAGAAACTCCCTCTTATGAGCTGGGTAGTTTTGCTCCGTTTTACTAAGCGACCTACTGGCATAGGCAACCACTCGTAGCTGACCTTCCTGTTCTTGGTACAAAACTGCGCCAAGGCCTGTGCCACTAGCATCGCAGTGCAGTCTGAAGGGCTTGCTCCGATCAGCGATGCATATCACTGGCTCTGAAGTCAACGCTTTGATCAATTCTTCGAAAGCTCCTTGTTGATCCTCGCCCCACAAGTGTGAAATATCAGAGTTCAGAGTCAGTGTGCCCTTTCTCTTCCCACTCTTCTGAGCCTTTTGTGGGCAGTACCCGGCTGTAAGATCATTTAGCGGTTTTGCCAATTTTGCAAAGTCCGGCACAAATCTTCTGTAATAACCGGCAAAGCCACAGAATTGCTTCACTTCCTTCACGGTCTTAGGTTTTGGCCAGGACTTCAACGCTTCGAGCTTTTCTGGGTCTGACTGGATCCCCTTGTCGGAGATGATGTATCCCAGGTGTTTGACAGAGGAGGCGCCAAAGATGCATTTTTCTGGATCTAGCTTCAGCTTGAAACGCCTCAGTCTTTCCAATGCGCTGATCGTCCTCTCCTCCAACTCTTTCAATGTGCTACCATAGATGAGCAGGTCATCCATAAAGATTATCAGTTCAGTCAGATTTACGTCAGTGAAAACTGTTTCCATGAGCCTCTGGAAGGTGTGAGGGCTGTTCTTCAGTCCCATTGCCATTCGCTCAAATTGAAACAACCCAAATGGTGTAGTGAACGCTGAGATCTGCTTTGCCCTTTCTGTCATTCTGACCTGATAGAAGGCCTTACTGAGATCAACTGACGAAAAGAATTTCACCCCACTAAGTGCGAGGAAAATCTCCTCTATCTTTGGGATGGCGTAGCTGTCACTGACAGTCCTGGCGTTTATTTTGCGGTAGTCAACGCACATCCGGAGCTTCCCTGACTTCTTGCGGACTAAAACAATAGGACTTGCATATGGCGAGGTTGACGGCGATATTACTTTTGCCTCAATCAGATCCTTGATGTGCTGTCTGGCCTCCTCAAAATCTCTAAGCGGGATCGGGCGTGGTCTGTCTCTAACATGCGGACCCGGCTCAAGTTTGATGTCATGTAGGATATCTGACTCGGTTGAGGCCTCTCCTATGTCAAACTTGTGTGTTACGAATACATCAGGATAAGACTCCAGACGTTCAGTGAAATGCTGTCTCCACTCTGGAGCGGTATTCTCCCCAAACTTGAAAGGAACTTCCTGTGAACTGCTCTTTGCACACTCTTTCACTCTCCCTTCCTCACATCCCCCGTTAACATGCACTCCCATGTAAGCACTAAAATCTTCATTCGCACACACTCTCACTCCATTGTTCTCAGCCCCTGCAACATGGACAGCATCAACAACCTTTTCAATGTCATATTCCTCTGCTATCGAGAAAACATCCGCAATGACTTTCTTCCTGTCAATAACCACATCAACATCTGTGAAGTTCACAATCTCTATTCTGAAATTATACAAACATTCGACTGGAACTTTTGTGGCTATTACCCCTATCCCTTCTGGCAGCGTGTTCACTGAAGGTTCCTGTGCCAGGACATGCGTCACTGACCGTGGTGTTGTCACCTTTGAACCACACTTGACCACCTTGCTAGATTGAGCTGGAATTTTCACAGTTGGCCCTGAAGTTTGACAGGTCCTAGTCGGCCATCAGGGTTGCCCGTTTTACACGCTAGACTGAACATCAAGTTTGTCAGCCCCAGTACATTCTGTGAAATGTTCTCTGGTTTCTGTGCTGCTAACTTGCGAAACACATTAGTACCTACTATGACAGGGACTCTGTCAGAGTATGCAGTGTCTCCCCCTACTAGTGCTAGCACCTCCACCGGAGTTGAGTGACCTACAATTCTCCCCTGGTAACATACATTCTATGCTAACTACCCCCACATATGGCACATCACAACCCCCAGCCCCAGTGACTTTCAACCCGGTGGGCAATACAGCGCTAATGTCTCTCAGTTCTGTGTTTTTACTTAAATGTTCTTGATAAAATCTATGTGATACCACAGTGACCTGAGAGCCACTGTCAATTAATCCACGCGTTTCTACTCCATCTACTCTAACCCTGTCTCAAGTGAAGGTCCGACTAGAGCCTCCATGATGCCACCCTTACTGTCCAGCTCAGCAAGCACCGTAGTGGAAGAGAGGTTGATGCGTCGGTGGGCATTGGTGTTGTGCACAGTGAGGTGCACCTGGCGTGTTGAAGCCTCCAGGGCCACTCGTATCACCTGTAGCCCCACTGGAAGGTCGCCCTCAGGTCAAGGCTGCACACGCGTGGGCATCAGACCATCAGCACCCCAGATGCTCCCTGTCAGGTCCACCACCTCCCCTGGTCCCAGACTGAGTGTGGTGTTCTGCCTCAGTCTCACTGCCTTGAGGTTGAGGTCACCATTTTCCAGGACCTCAACGGCGGTCTTCACCTTCTGTTGGTTGTCGGGGCTTGGCTTTGGTTCAGTCGCAGGTTGCCCCCTGGCTGCGGCTGCCCCCAGTTTAAAGGCCCCCTTTGATCAGCATGCTGGTGCGACTTCTGCCCATGGTTCGGCTTCTGCTGGCAATCTCTCCACACGTGGCCTCTGGCACCACAGGTCCAGCAAGGGCCTCGCATTGGACAGGCCCTCCCCAAGTGTCCGGATTCACCGCATCTCCAGCAGGCCCCCCTTGGCTGTGGACCCCTTGGCAGTGGCTGCCTTGGCTGCTGTGGTTGTGGTAGCTTAGCAGCCAGTTTGTTCACCAGGGCATCCATCATTTCTTCCGTCAGGATCTGTTGACTCTGGCTCGCAACCTCTGGTTTGGGGTTTTGGACGGGTAGGTCTGCACTCTCCTCCAGCAGCCTCACATGTTGGAGCACCTCCATCGTGTCTGGGTCGGCCTTTCCAGCGACTCCAAACTTGTTCCGCAGCTCACTTAACACCACCTGGTGTGCAGGTCCCATCCCCTTAAGAATGTCCGGTAGATTTTTACTCTGGTGTCATCATCTGGGAACTGGGTAATCTTATTTAATTCTACCCAGTCGCCCCATAGTCGCTGCAGGAATGTCACAGGCATTTCTTTTTTGTTGATCTTTGTCTTATTGACAAAGTCCAAGTAAAGGTCTTCAGGCCCACGAACATTTCCGAAGTCTTTCTTGATCTTCTCCAGAACCTCCTTCACTGTCTCACATGAACTAGCCCGTTCCCAGGCCAGTCCCTTAAGGCTCATCTGGACTCTCTGCAGGGCATCGTGTAAGGAGTCGTCCTTTGCCAACTGTTCCGTCTGGGTCACCCATTCCTGGAAGGTGGCTTCACCTCCCTCAGCTGGTGGTTGGCCCGTGAAGACCTTTAACCGGGTGACTGATGGCTGGGTGACGTAGAAGACCGGCTGCTGTGGAGTCGTACTGGGTGGCTCCCTCTGGGCATTTCTTAGCCTGGTGATTTCAGCTTCCAGGCGTCTTTTCTCCTCTTCATGCTTTACCATGAACTCTTGAAACTTTCTCTGCAGGTCCTGGATAGGGTCCACTCCTTCACCACCCGTACCAGATCTCTCCTCATCCCCTGACCTCCCCTGAGGGTCAAGGTCATTGCTGTTCTCTGTGCCACCACTCGCCATTATAAAATTTATTCAATGATTTGTTTTTTGTTTTGAGAAAGTCCCTTATTGGGCGCCACTTGTGTAACCCGCTCTCACTTTCAGCAAGACAAGGTGGCACAAGGTCAAGGGTTCGGGACTTTTTATTAGGATCTTTTGAATGTACAACAAAAACAGAACAAGGAGGAATTTAAATGGTTGGCACAAAGAAAACAAACAACAACAATAACCCGGTTCTCAAGTTCAAAAAGGAGAACCGAAACAGGTGGACTCTGACCATTAAGAAAAAAAAAACATGTTCTCTGCACACCGAAAACAAAAGGAGAACCATATTACCATGCGGTGCAACAAAATTTATAAAACAAAAGTCATGTGATAAAATACCAGTCGCTGACCTCAATTCAAGATCATCTACTCTATGTCATCCCTTTGTTTCACTTAATAGGGCACATGCTTAAGTAGGCCATTAAAAGTTCGATTTTCATCATTACCATGACAGTCATTCCCGTAATGCTCTCCAAGGGCTTGTGCATCTTTCCTCAGCTTGTCCTTGGAGTCATCAAGCCGGGCCAAAATAATGATGAAATGGATTGCATTAACCTTAGTCACTTTTTGCGTCGCTTCAACACAGTCAAACCTACAACGGTCCACATATGGGATAGGAACATGGAGTATTTGCAATGCCCCTTGGGACTGCGCGAGTAAGCACTGATAATAATAACCCACAACTGCGATGTTCACAAAATGAAAATGTCTACAAAGCATTCCTTAACAATATAGCATTATACATCAGTCCGACCCAAAAAACAAGAATAAAAGGAAAAAGAAAAAAAGGAAACAACAAAGCTTAACTCTCCCAATCTCCATGCACCGCAACAACTTCATATCATAAGCAAACAAAAAAAAACAACAAGGCTTAACTCTCCCAATCTCCATGCACTGCAACAACTTCATATCATAAGCACTTTCACTATATTCCTTAGCATTGATTCTCTTCAGAACAATAGAAATGGGACATGTGAAATAAAAAAAGTTCTGTTTATTGAAAAATTCCAGTGGCAAGATAAACATGCTGATTTATTTAATGAGCAAATGAATAGCAAAG
Source organism: Conus canariensis (assembly GCA_033310375.1). NCBI lineage: Eukaryota > Metazoa > Mollusca > Gastropoda > Neogastropoda > Conidae > Conus > Conus canariensis. Next base: position 91,583,924 of record CM065714.1, on the reverse strand, counting down.
ATACACTGTCGTTGTTTGGACGGGCTATTGCTCTCATTGACGAGGATGTTAATGCTGCCCTTGATGCTTTTAATGAGTGTATTATAAAACAAGCTGAATGCATGAAAAGACGAATTAGATTGGACGGTAGGAATGGGGACAGTGATTGGTATGATACAGACTGACTAGTACTAAACTAAAGGCAAGAAGGCTTCTGCGGATATACAGGAGAACGCTAGATGAAGAAGATAACAAAACATATTGTCTTGCACGAAGAGAATACAAAAAATTGATCGAGAAGAAGAAAAAAGAAAATAACAGTTCTCTGCTATGTAACCTCGTAAATTCGGTGAATGACCAGCAAGAATTTTGGAAGCACTTGCGCAGAATATCTGTGAAAAGAGTGCATACATCCAATAATATAACTATTGATGACTGGTTTTCTCATTTTCATGAGCTTCTTGAAAATGGTGAAACCGAAGACGATGTTATTGATGTTATTAGCGAAGTAAATCTGTCTGAAAATAGTACCGAGTGTTCCTACTTTGATCGTCCAATTTCAAGAGAGGAGATTTCAACTGCAATGAAAAGGCTGAAAAACAGAAAATCTGCAGGGCCAGATGGAATTATTGGAGAATTACTGAAATTTGGTGGTAATGTTATTATTGATTTCTTTGTTAAGTTTTTCAATACACTTTTTGATAATGGGATATTTTCAGAACGATGGACACGGTCAATAATCGTGCCACTGTTTAAAAAGGGTGCAATTGATGTCCCTGGCAATTATAGAGGTATATCATTGGGTGACATCAGTAGTAAGGTATTTAGTTCAATAATCAATTGTAGGCTACAAGAATGGGTTCGGCAAAATCACATCACAGGTGAACATCAAGCAGGGTTTAAGAAAGGTTACTCAACTATTGATCAGATGTTCACACTCTTAGCGTTAATACAGAAACAATTTTCACAGAACCGTAAATTATATGTTGCCTTTATTGATTTCGAAAAAGCTTTCGACTCTGTATCAAGATTATTGCTCTGGCCAGTACTCCAAAAGAATGGAATTCAAGGAAAACTCTACAAATGTATTAATAGTATGTATAGTAGTGTGAAAGCAAGAGTAAGATCTGGTGCTAGTTTTACTGACTATATCATGTGTACAAGAGGGGTAAAACAGGGTGATGCATGCAGCCCTGTACTTTTCTCCTTATTTATAAACGAGCTAGCCCTGGAAATAATAGAGAAAGGAAGGCACGGTGCAACATTCACTCCTGATTTCATGGAATTGTTTATTTTATTGTTAGCAGATGACATTGCCTTGCTTTCAGAAACACCAGTTGGGCTTCAAACACAACTGAATAGTTTATGGAGTGCATCTTCAAGACTTCAGCTTAAGGTCAATATGAAAAAGAGTAATGTTGTTGTATTCAGGAAAGGTGGTTATCTTGCAGCGAGTGAAAGGTGGTTTCTTAATGGAGAGGAAATGAAGATTGTCAACTGTTATAAGTATCTTGGTATATATTTCTCCACGAGACTTAGTTTTGTATTCGCTTGTGAAGACCTTGCAAGCCAAGCAAAGAATGCCTTGCTGTGTATTATGCAAAAGTTGTAAACGCTTAAGAATAATTCATTTGCAGTATTTTTGAAAATTTTTGATTATCAGGTTCTACCTATTGCCATGTACGGTGCTGAAATATGGGGATTAGATAAAGCAGTTGCTCGTATTGAAAAGGTTCACTTATTTGCATTAAAAAAAATTTTAGGGGTACAGCTTAAAACGCCGAATGATTTAGTGTACGGAGAGACAGGACGCTACCCTGTTTATGTAAATACGTCTGTTCGGTGTATTAGATATTGGCTTAAGTTATTACGTATGGATGGAAATAGACTGCCGGTGAAAGCTTACGAGATGTTGATGTGGCTAGACTCACGCGGTAAATATACATGGGTTTCAAGGATTCGAGAAACATTATTTCAGAATGGTTTTGGAATAGTACGGCTAAATCAAGGGGTTGAAAATGTCAATGCATTTCTGGATGAATTTCGCCAGAGGCTTATCGATTGCCGATGGCAAAACTGGAGTGAACATATCCAAGACAGTGACCGGTTTTCTTTATATAGAACTTTCAAATCATCAAGGAACTGTGAAAGGTATCTTTTGATTGACATCGACAGACATATTAGATGTTATTTAACAAAATTTAGATTTGGAGTAACAGACATGGCAATACATCGGGACCGTTATAATCAGGTATCAACCAATTCTGTAGCATGCCCATTGTGTAATGACGCAACAGAAGATGAAGTACATGTTTTGCTTTGTTGCCCTAGTCTCTGTGAGCTTCAGCAACAATATATTTCAGGAAAATTTTATGCAAATCCATGCCTATTCAACGTAGCCTTATTGATGGCTAACAGTAATGAAATTATACTGAAGAATGTATGCATTTATTTATATAAGGCATTTAAAAGGTCTGCGACTGTAGTTGAAGAATGTGAATGTTGATATTGAAGCATTTATCTGTTGTACTCTATGGTCAAAAGATGTTGGAATTTGTCATTATTATGTTGATGTATCCTTACTTTTTCTTGTCGTTAAAGTCCCATTGTAAATAGTTCCCCCCTTCAGTAGGGGCTGTGGCCTAACCTTAATAAACCATTTTCCATTTCCACTTTCACTATATTCCACCTATCTCAATAAATAGGTCAAATGGCAGTAACAGGAACAATTTTAACCTCAACTTGTTCCTTTTAATATCAAATTGCATGGAGAGTCGCACTTTGCGCTTAAGTAATTTGGATGAATTACTTTGGTGCACTCATTGTTATGCAATTTGCATGGCTATTCCCATGCATAAATACCCAATTCACCATGGGCTGGCATTCCACTCAAGCTCTGCCTAGAATTCTCGCCTACACTCAACACCAGCAATTTTATGCATAGCATCAAATGTCTAAGATAACCCCATCACTCACTCTCTTATGCCATTTTCTTCTACCACAGATCGCCATCCTTCCTTCTAAAGGTGGTTACAAATTTCCTCATACCAGGCAATAAAATGTGCTCAGACATGGAGTTTACTGTAACACCCAACAGATAAATCAGTTTCACAACAAATACCCCGCACAGTACAGATAACATACATGTAACCCATTTACCAAACAAAGGAAACAAATCTATGTACCCAAACCATGACTCAGCACGTTGATTGGAATTCTGACCAGTTTTGGTCAGGAACTTTTTTGATCATTTAAAATCATGAAGCCACTTTAATCACAAAAACGTAACCATCCTCTACTTATCCAGTCCCACAAAATATTCTTGCCCATACTGATATTTTGTTACACACTGACAAAAGCATTAAAAGGCCACAAGGCCTGACATGAACATGTGCTTCAAAAGGGCTGCTTCGAAAGCCATGTGCACAAAGGAAAGGGCTGTCCCTACAGCTCTGTGGGATGCCACGTTTTATTTATTCATCTATTTAATCCCCAATTGATGGACTTAGACTTGTCTCCAGCTCATTGTTAAACAAACACTTAATAAATCAACATTTCACTTGCAAAACTAACCTGTTTTAGAGGACACTTTGGTCACAACCTGCACCCCGGTCTGCCTTTGGTGTTCTGTCTAGATGGGACCACACATGGAAAATAGCTGAGATTTACGTCCTCATAGCGAAAGCTTTTAGGGACATGTCTTTCATTCACGGTAGTCTTTGGTGTCATTGGACGCATAGGTTCAACCAAGGTATTTGTACACAACTAAGGTATTCGTACGCAACTTCCTGGCATTAGTACAAATAACTTTTAAACACTAACAACTTTATGCACTCTCTCAAAACAGTGAATCAACACTAAAAGAACACTATCTCTACAAATTTTCGATCATCTACTTTATAAAAACAGCCCTATTTCCTGCGGACTATTTTTTGCCCAAGGAAAGATTTCTCTTGTATCCCATTGGTGCAATTTTCTCTTTGCCTATTTACTTTATATAATAGTACAATTTACCCCTTTTTATCTACAATAGGAATAAAGTATTTTAATAATGGCTAAACAACTTTTACTAATTTTAATTTTGAATGACGAATCTTCTTAAAAAAAAAAATTCTCCCAACCTCTTCGCTTTTCTAATTAAAGGGAGATCACTAGGTTATTTTCTGATAAACCTGGGGTAGCTTCCCTTAAACTTCCCTGACAACAAGTAAACCAAATCGCTTCTAGTGGAGTGTGTAGCAACAAACAAATCTACCAACTTTTCCAGCATTAGTTTTAAACGAAATTTTGTAACTTCTTAGTGCCTAAATTTTAGTAACGTGTGAAACTTTGACTCCCCTTTGAAGCTAAGTTTACCAAGGTTACATTACTATTCTTTATCATCATCTAGCCAGGCTGGATGAATCCTGGTGTGATGTATGAACACCCTTCTCCTGATTCAAGTCAGTGACAGCATCGTTTGAATGACCATGAAGCTTCTGTACTTCATGGTCCCACAACGCATATTCAGTTTCTGGTTCGACAGGAAGGTGGGCAAAAATGGCCTGATAGTTCACAGAACGCTCGTTGAAATACTCTATCCGGACATCCTTGAAACCGACAGCTCCAATGCACACATATACTTCAAGGGATCAGGATTGCCATACTTCAACAGTCCTCTTGCCTGAGTCCTCTGAACGCTTTGTAAGTTTAGCACTGTCACCATCATCCCCCCTGGCTTCATTACACGGTGAATCTCTTGCAAAGAGTCTTGCATGCTAGGCCAGAAGTAATAGCAGTTGCAGTGAAAGATGCGATCGAAGTTATTGGTGCTGTAGGGAAGATGCATGACATTTCCAAGGCCCAGTTCCACCTGCCCTTTCCGTATCGGTGTACGCAGTCGTGCTGAAGCCTTCTCCACCATGTAGGGTGACAGGTCCACTCCACAGATTTTCCCAGGTCCATCTAATGAGCAATGGAAAAAAAAGTGAGGTTTTTCCTTTATTTCTCACAACTTTATTTTTAAGAATTCTTTATTTCTCACAGTTTAATTTTCGAGGAGAAAAAAAAAATGCGTGTGAAGAGAAGAAAGAGATACACAGGCAAAAAGACAGAAACTGAGGTATGGACAGTCAGACAATAACTGAAAGACAACAAGATAGAGAGACTGAGGCAGAAAAAAAAGAACACTGAGCGAGAGACAGATGGACAGGACACACACCATGATTTATACACTCTAGCTTATAACAATGGAGAAATTTAAATCTGACGAAGAACAGCAGGCTGGAAAACAGAAAACTACAATCAAAGGCTGACAACTTTAGAATGAGGGGGTCCCATGGATTTGTATTGGTCTAACAGAATCTTTTTGTCACAATACACACACAAAAAAGCGTCTTCTATAGCTTACTTTCTAATGTCATCTCCAAATTAACACTCTTTAACCATCTTATGATGTCAGTAGTGCCTTCATCAGCTTCTTATGCACTCCTGTATCAGTTTTTTCATCATTTTGCTTGGAACCATCACAACACATCTAACTGTTTCACTTCCACTTGGCTCACTAGGTGACTGATCAACAAAGTGATTGCATCAAACATAAAGAAATAAAACGCATGTTCTTTACTTTGTCATACTCAGCAATTATTTTCAGCAGAATGATTTTCTTTAAATGGCTGAATTGTTAGACTGTACAAGCCTGGGACAAGTGTGTGACTGTTTCTAAGTACCTACCTCTTTGACAGACCCCGCCTATAAATACTCTGTTTATTTACATAACACTTTCAGGGATAAAAAAAAAGGGTTAGTTTTACCATATAACTCACATAAAATCATTGAAGACTACTTTGAAGTCTGAGACACATGATATGTGCATGTGTGCTAAATAACTGATTTTCAGCTTATGTGAAACATTCACACTTTTGAGTTTTCACATCAAGGCTATGTTTTGACCTACTATAAAGCATGTGCATATCTATAACCTTTACTGTAACCATAGTGTGAACACATGTGATTCACACAGAATGAAAAACATTGCAAGCACACACACACACACAAACACATACACACACACCACATTAGGCCTTTGTACCTTTCACATACTGAAGAGCATGCTTGACTCCAGTGCCTGGCCCAAAACCTATCTCTAAAACTTTGTGATGAGGTTCTATGGCACACAGTCGGGCTGCATTTTTCTCTAGCACGTCATTTTTCCTCCTCAGCATTAACTGAAAAAAAAAGTGACAACTATACCATAAGAAGAGAAAAGTAACTTAAGTCATAAACACTTAATTATCATACATTTTAGAGTGTCTAATGCACAACAATAGTGAAATTAGGATACTACTCCATGTGTAAATATCCAAACCAATATGTCACTTTTTTCCTTGGTTCAAAAAGCAAGACACGTTCTTCAGTGAAACTGGTGTGTTTACCTGACTGAGACTGCTGATTACATATCCAAAAAGAAAAAAAAATAATGCAGCCAAGGTGTTTTGCTTACAATGCCACAAATAATGAATATGTAAAACTTTAAATTCACATCTTTGTCAAATATTAAATAGATGTGGTTTATATGCAGGTTATGAACCATGCCTTCCCATAAACATACACAAGCAAACATACACACTGTAAAGCAGGCACAGACACATACGATGTCAAATCATATTGATAATTATGAACTTCTGATTAAGAAACAACAACACATACATATGTAACTGTGCCCCAAACTCCCTTTGTGGGCATGTATAACTGGCGTGCCAATTTGTCTCTTATCGTTGAGGCCATGTGTGGGCTTAGTCCTCTCTGGTACTAGCACCAAAATGCCTGAAACAAATATTGTAAATAATGACAACTTCCAAAATGCCATCTATTTTGGCTTTTCACATACAAGGCAGATTAAGATTAAAGGCTAAGGAAAAAGGTAAAACAATAACAACATAAAATAAGCCCATAGTGTTCTGTATTCCACACACACACACCATTCAAGTGTGTGCAGCTTTTAAGCACACAAGCCCCCAAAAGTACCTCTCAATACACACACACACACACACACACACACACACACACACACACACACACACACACACACACTGACTATTATCCTTCACTCAGGGCTGGGTGGAAAAAAGCATTTATATTGCTTATCTCATTACCCTGGTTAAAAAAAATTCGTTTCGTTTCGTTTCGTTTCACTCAAATTCCACACATTGTGATTAAGTTGTATACACATTTCTCATTTTCAAGTACAATAAAACACATTTAATTTCAACACTGGATAATTTCAATTATCAGATAACTTAAGTTCCTCTGGCATGGCTAAAGGCACTCTTTCCCTGTGTAACAAAAGATCAGATAAATTTGAATTTGTATTATTTCAGTAACCAGTTACTTTCAAGTACAATCTTTGTTCCAACTGATGCAAAGTTCATGTCATTTTAAGCTGACCCCTTGATTTCAAAATGCATTGTTTCAAAGGGAAGGTTTCATTTCCAATCTATCTGAAAGGGCGGCTAACTGCCCCCCTCTGTTTATTCTCAACACTTACGTCTGGCCAAGGCTTGCTTTTATACCTGTTTTTTTTGCGCTTATTACAAACTGTACATGTGTGGTGTCTGTGTATGTATATAAGTGGGTACGTCTATGAGCATGCATGCATGCTTGCACACGAGGTTTTAATCATTTTTTCTTTACACAGAGGGAAAAAAAAAATCCAAAAAGAGTGAATATAGATATGATTTCTATGAAAATTTAAGAAAAGATTTGAGTATGATAAATTCATGTGAAAGTACCCTCTTGGATGTGGATGAGAGTTGGAAAATGATCAAGAACGCTATTCATTTATAAATGTATTGATAAACATATTCCCCAAAAAGAGTGTTCAACACATATATCGAAAAAAACAATATGATTGGATAAAAAAGCATGGAGGACAGTTACAAAAAAACAAAATGCATATAAAAGATTTATGTGCACTAAACAAGGTAGTGAGTATATGAAGTATATAACAAAGAGGAATAAACGTGAAAAAAATATAAAAAGAAAAGAAAGAATCGAGTTCGAAAAAAAAGTTGCGTCAAATTGTAAAGCTCATCCTAAAAAGTTTAGGAAGTATGTACAATCCCAGACCAAGACAAATATTGGCATTAGTCCACTGAATACAAAAGATGGTGGTTTAGCAGTGTCAGATGAAGATAAGGCAAATACTCTAAATGACTTCTTTTCTAGTGTGTTCACAAAAGAAGATCCAGTAATGTTCCTGTCCAGTGGAGTCACCATAGATATGTGTATTACACCAAGTGCAGTCAGAGAGAGGCTTAAAAATATAAACCCGAACAAATCTTGTGGACCTGATATGATCCCTGCAAGAGTTCTTAAGGGGTCATATAATGAGCTAGCATTACCTTTCAGTATTTTGTTCAAGTCAATTGAATCAGGCGTGGTACCTATGGATTGGAAGTCTGCAAATGTAACAGCTTTATCTAAAAAAGGTACTAGAACAGATCCTGGAAATTATAGGCCTGTTAGTCTTACATCAATTGCATGTAAGATTATGGAATCTATTATACGGGATGCAATCGTAGATCATATGACCTTGAACAATTTATACACAGAATGCCAGCATGGTTTCCGTAAACATCGATCTTGTGTAACACAACTTTTACTTGTCATGGAGGATTTAACAAAACTTTTAGATAATGGCAACAATGTAGATATACTTTATTTAGACTTTAAAAAGGTTTTCGATTCTGTTCCCCATGAGAGGCTTTTAGTGAAATTATCAGCATATGGAATCACAGGTAGAGTGCATACATGGATAAGGGATTTTTTTAACTAAAAGACAGCAAAGAGTCAGAGTAGGAAGTTCATATTCAGATTTTACGGAAGTTCTAAGTGGTATAAGGGAGTATTTTGGGTCCCA